>OX411307.1:40113199-40713199 GCA_948150685.1 Rhaphigaster nebulosa
AACAATAACATAAACACTTTTTGAACTTCTACAACTTCCTCATAAAATTCCAGAAGCTTTTATTCAATGTATGGCTTCCTCTACCTCCTATGGTTTCCTATTCTGTATACTTTTTTCAGACAACAAGCACTATGGTAATCAGTTCAAAAAAAGTTCTCGTTTTTATTAAGGATAACTGAGTACAAACTTCAATAAAGAAACATCAAGCAACACAACACTACTCTACAGGATCGAAATTAAGTTCGGAGTTATTAACTATAGCTCACATTAATTTTCTTAAACAAAAAATCATTAATTTATTCATAGCATTCCCAATCAAAGAAACGTTTAAGAATCTCCAGATAAGTGAGATGTGATTTCATTACGTTCTATACCAATTTCCAAATAAATTTCTTTTCCACGGCTCGTAGAGGGCTAAAGGAGAAGGGGTAGAGAAAACTCATTTCCAGGATGGATAATTTTTTTTTCTTACATCCCTTCAAGGAAACACGAGGAACTAATTTCTTCCTAACTTTTTCCAGGCCAACTTCTTTGGTGTTTAGTACGATATGAACAGGAGTTATATTTAACATTAAGGAGGATAATGCCCACAGGGAATATCCAGTTATGGTTTTCGTTCCCCCTTCACGTCATCCCCCCCACCCCTTCCTCCAACCCTTGTCAGATTTTAGCGATATCTACTTTTCCAATTTATTTCTCTCGTGATGATTTCCGTAGCCAAGTTCCTGTTTCAGCAGAAACTGCCATGGAATTCGATATCTTTATTTTATTTTATTGTAGCTTTATTTTTTTTATTTATTTGTTATTATAATTCAATTTTACTACTTCATTTAAAACAGGAAAAGCAATAGTGATGAATAAGGCTGATTTAATATGGAAAGTTTATAACTGAGAAATGTACATAACTTTTAATACTAATGTATAATACACAGAATGTTGAAATCAAGATTGTGAACAATTCGGGTCTCCACATAATTAGGAATTCTGAAGATTTTTTTAAGAACAGGATACCAAGAAATTGGCAAGTTTCGTAGATAGCTTATCAGTGATTTATTTGCAATTAACAAACAAACGAGGAGGCGAAAATGTTTCTCGTTCATAGAATTGTAAAAATAGAAGAAAATAATGAAGAACTCTTCTATCTTTTAATTTCTTAGGAAGTTCTTATTAATCTATTGAATGATGGGCAATATTGGACAATAAGAAAAACTCAAATAATCATACTGATAATTTATTAATTTTATATTAATTTTTGTATTTTTGGCTGATAATTTTCAATAACCAACCTTTGTAATCGACCAAGAAAAAAAAATTAACATGCCCTCAAATTTTGAGGTTAATAAAATTACCGTCCGTCCGCAGTCCGCGGCTTTTTACCGAGACAACTAGGCCGATTTTTTTTTATATTTAGCCGAATCAACCAAAACCCTAGGTTGATCCGAAATCGGAGGATATATATTGGATGATTTTAGAGTTATTAAAGCAATTTGAAATATTAAAAAAAAAAAATTAAAAAAATCACGAATGTTACTCTATTTTCAAACTTTCAGCCATTTCGAATATAAGTAAAAACTTTTTTAACGACTTTGAAAATTGGTGTAACTTGTTAAAAAATACTCGCAACATCCTTAAATACGGCAATTTAGACATAAATTACATGTTAAAAAAAGTGTACAAAATTTTAATGAAAGTTTCCTATTTTCCTTACAATATTTACCTCACGAATGTTACCACCAGTTTAGGGACACATTTTAAGTGAGGGAGCGGGTGGACTGGCACAAATAAAATGTGCTAGTGCCTAGTTTAACCCTACCTTGTAGTATATGCAATCAGGTGAGATACTTCGGCGTAGAAGATTGCTGACTCTAAAATCATGGTTAGTATTTTTATTCACTCTCACTCGAATGTTACAATTTCTTCATTTAATTTAAAAACAAGTTATTCAGGTTTAAGTGCAAGATAGCTTCGAGTGTAAACTCCACTTTCTACTAATGTATTTTGTTTTGGTCTAGGAAATAGTAATAACACATGTATTATATAAATACTTAACGTTCATTAGATGTTAGTAACATTATAGAGAGTGTTAAAAGATTCTTGTAATTTTTCAATATTTAAGTCAATCTCAGGATTAAAACCCAGCAGACAAGCAAAAGTAATACAGGGAAAAAGTAAATTTGATCAAGAAAGGAAAAGTAAATTCATTGAGGAGAAAAAAGAATTATTAAATATTTATAATTCAATATTACATTTAACTCAACGTTTATGTGAACCGCTGCTCCAATCTTCATTCTGCAAAAGCTGTATGTTGGACTAGGTATATTTATTTATCTTTATATATTGTTTTTAAAGGCGCTAAAAGGAAAAAAAAATGCTGTTATGACACCTACAGAACAAAGACGAGTTCGAAAAGACTATTCGTGTTCAAAATAGAATGTTGGTATTAGAGCAACTTTTATGACTTTAAAGGACTTATTGGTAAGTGAATTAAGTTACTTTATTTCTTGAGGACGTGACGGCCGAGTACGTTGGGGCGAGGGTCCCAGAGTGCCCGGTTCGGAACTTTGTGGGTTCGATTCCCACCTGGGTCGGTTAATATTTATTTCGTGGCGAACCCGCGAAATGAATCTTGACACTCCCACTCTGGTTAGTACGCGGCGGTGACGTAAAAGTAGCCGTCAGGAGTTGGCAAAAAGGACCATAAGGCCCACTTGCCGGACTAGTTCCCCCCACCAATACCAGTACTTTATTTCTCGGTAGGTTATCATTGGCCAATGCATAAAATATGTGCATTTAATGATTGAAAATATATATAATGACATTGAGCTAGTAAGATCTATTAAATATTTTCATTATTTTTTTTAATTGTGTATATTTAATAAAGTTTTGTTCAGTCAATTGTTTCTTTCTTACAACAACACCCTCGCTCCCTAGTAGCGCAGGAACATGTTGCCAAGTCCCCCACTAGAAAAGCACATTGGGAATTAATTAGTTTTTGGGTGATCGATTTCATATTGGTTTCTAATTAATTATACAATGTTTTCGAAACCGGAAAGTCATTAAAAAAATTAAAATTTGATATTTTTGTTTGTTTTGTAGTACATTGTACTCGTGAGTTCGACTTACATTTTAGGTGTTTTAATGGGCTTAAAAGCTGAAATTTTCAGCCAACTTGGTAAAACTTGATGCAAAAACAAGGCCGGAAAATAAAAATTTCAATTTTAACATAGAAATTAATAAAATTATTTTTATGAATGGTAACATTCGTGAGTGTTTTCGCAATAAATACTTTAATGTTAAATAAAAAGAATTAACTCTATCAAAGCAACTTAATTTTTTCCAAATTGAGCATCTTCAAAGCACTCTATTGTAAAAATATAAAATAAATAAATACAAACATTTACACCCATATAACACTTAATATAATCCCACACTTTATATCACCTAGTACCACTATTTGATCTTATGATATTAGTATAAATGATTCTTCTTCATAAAAATTAAAAAAAAAAAAAAAAAAAAAAAAAAAAACTGATTTACAAAAGTTTATTTAACAAACAAAACAATATTTATTACAGTTAATTTGTTAAAGAAAATAATAAATTTAAAATAAAGTTCAAAAATTCAAAATAAAACGTTAATCAATTTCAAATAACAACAACAACAGTAAGATCCATTCAAGAACACCGACGATTCTACGAATAAAAGTGAATCCATCGAAAGTAAAAATTCGGACATTGTGAAGAAAAGCATCTATATGTTTCAGTTGTTTATTCATTATCAAAGCATTAATCCTAGGATTGATGGAGGACAACGTGATTCTTATGTCCTCTTCAACTTTTGATTGCTTTCGCCTCTGCTATGGTAACCATCCTGAATTATTTTCATTAATTGTTGATCGTGTTTATATATCTTAAAATTGATACATTCAATAAATTTTTTTAAAAAATTGTCATCTCTCATTGAACATGTCTAAAAATTATTTAATCCATAACTTTTGTTAGCGTACCACCTCGATCGTCCTTACGTACCACGGTCTGGAAACCCCTGCATTTTAACATTACATCGAAGTCTTATAAAAATGATAATTTTTAATTTTTTTAATATAAGAATAACTATTTGGAAATGATAAACTACAATTTAATAATTTTCAGTTTATTTTTAAAATAATTTTATTCTGTAATTGTTACATTTAATGACGTTCATATTATTTAATTTTTATGAAGATTGTATGTAATATAAATATGTAACGAATGTACCAAAAATTAATAAAGTGCCATTTCGTATTATTACTTCAAACATTTTTTTAATTTAATTTGAACAGATATTGAGTCCAATTTTAATTCAAACAGCCTGTTTTTTTAAAATTAATATTGAACCAAAAATTCCATTGAAATTTACTAGATTCGTATACGAATGGGCCTGATCGAAATATTTTTTGGAAAGTCTAGCATGAGCTACCTTCACGACATTTCACCGAAGTAATCCGTTCTGGATTATATAATTGTCTGGCATAAAATAATATCGATCGAATATAATTGGATAGGTAAAGCTGAAATTAGCTGGCCGATATCAATTATTAAATTGTGTGAATTAGATTAAAAAAATTAATACTTATGGGAATGAAGAAGAGAACTAAGTAAGGAAGACAGAGGAAATAGAAACTGATGAGGCCCTGAGAAATGAAACCCTTGGGAACTCACCTTACATCTCCAAACCGTGAAGCAACCGCCTGTAGACAAAAAAAGTAATATCTTTCACCAAACCCCTAGTTTATTGCCTCAGGTTTATTCCGAAATAAAGGAGAATGATGATTTAGCATATATATTTTTTTACAAGTCATGTTAGCACCTAGTTTAATTATTATTTTTGCATATATACATATATATATATATATATATATATATATATATATATATATATATATATATATATATATATATGTATATACATATACATATACATATGTTCATATTTTACTCACTCACTTAAATGCAAAATATTAAATATTAAAATCGTTGTAGGTAAATTTTGATACAATGATTACTTGTTGAATGCATTGGATATCAATAAAATGCATTCCAACGGTGAAAGTATCGTTAACCAGCACTTGAAATATACTGAAGCAATAATGTTGCGTTAATTCAGAGCTGTGCAAAATTAAATTAAGGTTTCTGGTAATAACGTCCTGGGACAAGTGATATAACCTGCCCAGCAGTCATATATGTATATATAAAAAAAAAAATTGTATATATATATATATATATATATCTATATCTATATATATATATATATATATATATATATATATATATATTAAACCTTTTCACATAACAAGAACAGAACTGTTTAATTTTCACAAGAAAAAATAACTTACTTGAAATCCAATAACTAGACTTTTAAAAGAAAAGCTCAATTATGGATTTTGTCAAAATTCACCTCCCGATTAATAAAAAATACAATACAGATATATATATATATATATATATATATATATATATATATATATATATATATATAGAGAGAGAGAGAGAGAGAGAGAGAGAGAGAGAGAGAGAGTGAGAGAGAGAAACTTGCTTTATTCTGGGGCATAGGTCCCTTCAGAATAAAAAAAATGAGATAATAAAAAGTAAACCCCATCTGGCCAAAAAACTAAAATAATAAAAGTGCATAAGTTTTTACATCAATAATAATAAAAATAAATAAGCATGGGTGAAAAAATGAATCCTTCTCTTAACATAAATGTACATGTATTGAACAAAAACGAGAAAAAAACAAACAAATATACAAGAACATCTTGAAATATTGGAACAAATCCTTAATTGTTAAAGACAAAAAATAATCCAACATTAAGCGTATTCAGTCCTACGTTCTGAGAACTAAAATAATGATTCATCATGTTACCAACAAAACCCTACATTTCAAGCCTCAACATACCTTACTTCCATAAACTCATACCTTCCAAAATTTGGACAAAAACATTATAATTATCCAAACCCTCTTCTCTGAATCCTATCTCCACTCATCCCTCGTTAGGGCTACTCGAAGTTCGAAAAGCTAGTTCGAAAATCCCTTGTTAATGTGAATCTCGACACTACACTACTTCAACCGGTTCCATAATTAGGCTGTGTGAGTGTATGCAGAGCTGAGATCCCCTGAAGTGCGTTTATAGTATATAAAATATATATTTGTTTAGAAAGATGTAAATATATATAATTATTTAATATATCTTGTATGAATTGAAAATATTAACACTCTTATTGCATTTATCTCTAGTATATTGTAGTATCTACAAATATTGCGCATAATGTCCTAAAAAATAATAAGAGCTCAAATAATTTTTTTTTTTTTAAAACGGCGTTATTGAATGTATTGTTATTTTAATATCTTTAGTTATTTATACAAACTAGTAAAGATATAAAACGGTATCGTTTTTATTTCCAACGCAGTTAAATCGAGAGGAATTTGTAAGAAACCATCTTGGTTTGGTAAGGCAAGCAACAGCCTTGCAATAATTATCAAAATTATAAAGATTTTCCGTTCTTTTTTTTTTTGTGATATTGAGGTTCATTGAGTTGCTTTAACATCACATACAATTTCAAGCCCATGTTTCAATGAAGTCCAATCGTCTGAGATTGATAATTCAATTTAATAGTAGCTAGTATGCACTTACCCCTGCCTTAAGGGGTAAGAGCGTACGACGCACAGTGAGGAAAATGTTGTGTTCTTAAAACTATTTCCTCAAGATTACCTCTTGATATTGCAGCCTTTCTATTATATATGCCTATGAAACAGCCAAACTAGCGGTTAACTTTTATCCCTGGTTCTAAATGCCAGCAAATGTGCTTCGCCTCTTGGTTCATGGAGCAGATATCATAAGTGCTAACCAATATGAATGCTTTCCGAAGAAGCTCTTGAGCTCCCTAACAAAGCTTTGTGAAGATATCGAGAGTACAATATCAGGAAAACTTCCCGAATCGATATTGATCGAATTGATCTATGACTTTCTTTACTTTTTCCTCAGATCCATTGATATCAGTCATGTAAATGAATCGAAATCCCGCTCCATCTAAACTTCGTAAAACATCAGCGTTGTATGATGAAGTGAAAACCATTTTGATATTAAAGAAAACAGAAAATGATATTGTAGGAAGTTTTAAAAAAATCATTAATATAAATAATTTTTTTTTTTTTTTGCGCACCAATGATAAGTTAGTTTTCTATTTTATTTTCCAAACTAACTAAATTTGTCTTTATGTTTTTAAATAATATTTTAATACTGATTAAAGATTTAAATATTTAAAATTGTTCTTTAGTAAAATAAATTTTAAGAATTTTGTATTTTATTAATATATTTTTACTAATTTCTTCTTGCTCAACAAACCTGGCACCTTCCTCCTGTACTCAAATAAAATGTATTTGATTCCCAAAATGACATTAGAAAATTTTAAAATTTGATATGATGGTTACTTTACGTAATTTCTCATCAAAGAAGTATTTTAATAAAGCTATGAAGATTTTGAAACAGTTTAGGAGATTTGTTCTCCTAATTCTCTCGTTTCACCCACTGTGCTACGTATCTGGAAGACTCATTATTTAAATAGGAGCGGTTTTGGTGCAAATGTCAAATAGTTTGGTTTCTGGAAGATTATTATACTGATTTAATCACCGAAAGAAGTTAAAGCTTGTCTGTGATTTATATTTTACAATCTTAATTATGATATTGTGATGTGGAACATAATTAAATAAATGTATTGTAAAAAATATTTTTTATTTTTATTCACCAACCCATAGTTGCTTCGACAAAGCACAATAGTAAGGGAAAGTGTACAACAAGCACACTTGTCGCATAACAGAGGTCTGCACTTCCCCCTACTATCATGATTTGCTGGGTAATTGCGGACAAGCGCTTAAAAAATACAACAGTCAAGGAGAAATGTAAATCAAAGTATTTTGAAGAAAACCTTCGGCTGGTAGATAAACGCCGATACAACTGTGCAGAAAATGTTGAAATACACAACTTTATCAACAGGTTGGAACTAATACCTTAGTTCGGATTTGACGAACCAATTACGCACTTACCCCACATAACCTTATGCTTCATTTTTCAATGGGAAAAGCGAGCCAAAGATTAACATTGGAAGGTAACAGACTGGCTCAAAATAAAAGAACCCTCCAACACGGATCACAAAACATAACAAATGTACCACTTGTTCAACCAAGCAAGATACTATTAACTCCTCCGCTCATCAGGCTCGGATTAATGAAACAGTTCACTTAAGCCAGGGTCGGATCAAGGGAGGGGAGAGAGGGCAAAGGGGGCACTAGCCTCGGGCGGCAGAATTTAGGGGGTGGTATTTCAAGCAAATCAATTTTTTAAAAATCTTTTTGAATATTTGTTTCTACTGAATTTTAATTAATACCAAATAACGAAGCTCAAACTTAGAGACTCAGGGCTCTTTTTTATTAATCTTACAATTGTATCCTCTCAATTTTAATGATAACAATTTTCAGAGACCTCAATACATGTAAAACAAGTGCAATCAAAATGCGATACAATTCAATACTTCCCGTTTAAAATGGAAGACACGAGACAATTGTTAGGCAATATTGGGCATTGTTTCACAGAGTGGACGTCTCGGCAGAAAAGATCTCCAGTTATTCTCTTTGAGCTTCCTCCACCTGATTTATTTTTGTTTTATTATTATGATTTGACGTACAGAGAAAGTGTTATTATTCATTGGAGATTTTCACTTGGCACCTTATCTGTGGGAATTGATTAATCCCGAACATAAAAATCATACCTAGAAAAAATGTTTATCGAAGATTTATAATATAACTGCAACCGTAACAAGGCCCATTCCCCAAAACGCCATTCCCCCACCAACGGCTCTTTCGCTTCTTTTCAACGTCCATAACTAGAAATGCGCAAGTAGCGATCCTAATAACGTCAGCCATATTTAGCAACGAATAGTTATAGAAAATTTTTAGGTTTTTTTTTGCAAAACTGACACCGGATTCAAGTTCCTCATATTAAAAAACAATATGGAACCAATTTGCGGCGTAAAAAAATTGATTTTTTTATACTCGAACGTTTAAATTTGTTCTCCATTTGTGATAAATGATTTTTTTAAGGTGAACTGATTAAGGGAAATCAGTTATACAGTTTAGTTATGGGTAAAAGAGGATCTTTTGGAAAAATTCGAAACTCTATGCAAAAAACCTACCACGTAAAACGTTGAAAATTTGATGACTAACAAGTTTTTAGGGTACTCCGGAATATGACACAGGCAACTGTTAGGAGAGCGAAATCCAACCACTATCATGAATCCCTTTCCTCAGCT
Organism: Rhaphigaster nebulosa; assembly: GCA_948150685.1. Lineage (NCBI taxonomy): Eukaryota > Metazoa > Arthropoda > Insecta > Hemiptera > Pentatomidae > Rhaphigaster > Rhaphigaster nebulosa. The sequence goes on from OX411307.1 coordinate 40,122,541, forward strand.
CCCGATTCTAAATCAAAATGGCAACTCCTTCGCAAACTCTCCCTTTGTAAATCCTCTCCTTCATCAGTCTTCCCAGTTTCACCCGATGAATTAAATTCATATTTTTATCAGCCTCCTCTAATACTTCTCCGACCTCTTCTTTCTACTTTTCCTTAGTACCATCATTCAACTCCGATAATTTTTATTTTCCCTAAATCTCTCTTACCGACCATATTTCATCCATAATGAAATCTCACACCAATTCCACAGGGTCTGATGGAGTGCCCGTTAAATTGTTAAAATGATGTCTCTCCGAAATCCTTCCAGTTCTTCTCTTCATTTATAATTTCTCCCTACAAAATTCAGTATTTCCTACCTCGTGGAAAAAACTTTGGTCCATTCTATTAGCAAAATCTCCAACCCCATATCTCCTAAAGACTACCGCTCAATTTCCATCCTCTCTAACCTTTCCAAACCTCTAGGAAGAATAGTCCAATCACAAATATCAAACTTCCTTGAAAAGTCCAAACTACTCCATCCTCTCCAATCTAGTTTCCGTCCCAGTTTCTCCACACAATCCGCTCTAGTCAAAATCACTATTGACTTACATACCGCTATAGACGAAAAAAAATTAACTGTATTAATACTCCTTGACTTTTCTATAGGCTTTTGATTCCCTGGACCACTCTATCCTTTTTGCCAAATTAAAGTCACTATCCTTTTCCAACAGTTCTACCCAGTGGTTTCAATCTTTCCTTACCGATCAGACCCAAGCAAGTACCATTAATAATCAACCCCTATCTTCTTTCCTTACCTTGTCCTCAGGAGTAGCCGAATCTTCCTAATTCAATCCACCACTGTTCCCACCACCTATACGCCGACAATTTCCAAATCTATTTATCCTTTCCTACTTCTGAGCTATTAGTAGCGTTTTCCAGTATTCAGGAAGACCTAGATAGAGTCAGTGCCTGGACAAACCTGAATAGATTAAGATTAAACGCTGTGAAAACTCAGGCCATTGTCATAGGTTCCAATTCCCTCCTCAGATCCAATGCCACATTTCCTACGTTAATCCCAAATGATCACCCCATCACATTCAGCTCCTAAATTAAAAACTTGGGTATTACTATCGATCAAACCCTTTCCTGGAAAACCCATATCGCCAAAATTTCTCCACGGTCAATAAGTACCCTTAAGTTATTCCATCGTTCTCAACATATTCTTCCACAGCTTACCCGTAAACTCCTCGTATCCTCTCTTATCTTTCCCCACTTTGAATATGGCTGTGTGGTATACGGGGTTCTCTCGGATATGCTCGAGGACTGATTGAAGCGCATTATCAAATGCTTTTTAGGATTAGTCTTCGGTGCCCCGAGACGGGCTCATGTGTCCCACCTTTACCTCGAGTTAAAGTGGCTCTTCCCCTCCAACCGTAGACAATATTTTCTCGGGTCTTCCCTATACTTAACTATCAGCACCCAGCACCCTTCCTACATCTACAGCCTCCTATATTTCAAATCCTCGGTCCTCGCACAGGAAACAAGATCGTGCCTTTCTGACCTCTATACGCCCCCGCACAGAACCAAAACATTCGAACGTTCCTTTATCGCCCGCTCCTCTGCCCTCTGAAATACCTTTCCTCCTAATATCCGCCATGCTTCTTCTCTATCCTCATTCAAATCCCTCTTTTTCCAACACCTTCATTCTTTCCAAAATGATGCTGTCTAATTACGAAATTTAAGTTTAAGATTAACACCTGGATCAGGATTAAATAATAGTTTTTAATGCACGAGCTTCAACTTTGCTAATCTACTCATTATTTCTGTAATTTTCATGTTCTCTCTTTTTTCTTTTATTTTTTTCATTTTTTTTTTGCTCACATTAATTATATTTTTCGAGACAAGAATTTATTTTATTTGCTTATTTATTTTACTGAAAATATTATAAACCATAACTGATTTGTATTTTGTACTGTTAAGCCAGATATTGTTTCTGTTTTATTTTTTCAATTGTATAGTTCTTAGGAGATCTAGTCCCAGAATAAAGTTCTTGTAAAAAAAAAAAGAGAGTTTATTTCATTTTTTTTATTTTAAGCTATAAATTAGTAAATCCTCAGCATTTTGTGTGAAAAGTTATTTTAGAAGTTATATGTAAGTGGAATATAAAAATTTAACTACTGACTAAAGCTCTTTCAAAACATAGTGACCTCTTCCTGTACTGTGTTAATATAAATATAATTTTTTTAAAAAGTATGAAATTAAAATGGGCTGAGTAATGAGGCTCAGTCGAAATTATTATAAGAAGGAAATTATTTTACTAATGCTTTATAATGAAATTCAGTCCGCTTTGAACTACTTAAGTCAGGCATCTGGCACTCCTTGTGCCGTTATGAGTAGGGAAGAGACTTATGGGCTAAAAAATGTGCTATAAAAGTGAAAAATGTGGTCTAGGGTCGGTGACGCACATTGGTTCCGATCACGCCGGAATTATAAAAACTTGTGTCTTAGCTAAATCGACGAGTTAAATTTATTTAAGTTTCACACAAACTTATAATCATATTTAAACGAAAGCTATAATAATTTCCTTCATGCGGTTAGGGAAGAACCAGGATAACGTTTCTACCAAAACATCAAGGACATGAAAAAGAAATACCAGGGAAGAGGGAATACAAACATGATTGCTGTCTACTGTGTTATGCTAAAAAGAGGCGGCACTGGTGAAGAGAGACAATCAAGGAAGAGAAGTTTCAACCCAAGTAAGAACTAGGAGCGGTGAATTCAGTGAAGAGGAGTTGAATTTTTATAGTGAGCATATATCATTGACTACTTTAATGCAATTAGGGTATTTATATAGGTAGAATTAGGGTAGAATTTATATAGGGTTACAAAACACAGTCTTTAAATCCAACGAAAATAATCATTTTCCCTGTTTAAAAAATGCGATTTCTATTTAATAACATTATAAAAAATTTGGATAAAAACTGAAAAACGAAAATCAGATTTGAAATCAGCTTAAAAAATACTTTGCAGTTGTGAGACATCGTTCCAAAGTTTTTATATGTTTTATAGTGCTTAATAATTGTTAAATTCTGCTTTTAAAATTCTGTTAATGCATATTAGATATAATGATCGTTCCACAATGAGCCAACTGAATACTATTTTCATTAAAATGAACAAAATATGTTATTTAATTTTCTAATTTAAAATCTACGTTCGCAAGATATTGCAGATATAAATTATTATATTATTCTCTGAGCAGTATCGGAAAATCTTCCGTATTAATAGACTCCCTACATGGAAAACCCTTGTACGGAAAGTGAATTATCCCCAAAACCATACAATTCAAAATACATTTTATATACTTCCGATGTGGAAGTACTTAATGTTTTGCCACAATAAGACTATTGTTCTAACTTGTTGGGGGGAGGGGGGAGGAGGATTATGGACTTGGGTAGTGGAAAAGTGTATATTTAATATAACCATGTAATTTCTCCAATGCGGAAGAGGAGAGCAGAACTTATGTGGGTAAGTCACTGCTGCCAATAAAATTCAGCTTTGTTTGTTTTTCTTAGTGAACATAGTTTAAGAATTATGGGAACAATAATTGGGTATTATATGCACCACACCCCGCGGCTGCGCATCTTACTGATGGGGCTGTACCTTTGTGAGTCTACTTTCTTAATTCCTGTGGCTAAGGGCTGAGGCTTTGGGCCTCCACTCTGGACTGCCCAGAGCCGCCATTAAACGTTGAAGGTCATTTCAGCAGTTTCTGTGTCTTATTAACCGAGCACTCTCTATTGTCCACTCAGCGCTTCCTCTCTTCTGGCTCCTTCCCCAACAGTGTCCAGTTCTTGCATTGTGACGGGGAGCCACTTTTTCTTGCCAGGCATTCATTGGTCTTGTGCCCGCACATGCCACAACACCTACATGAAAGATCTTTCTCGCACATGGCTTTAGTGAGGCCATAAATAACCCTGGCATCACTGGCACAAGAAACCATCTAGGTAATCCCGGGTGCCTAAGGTCCACAAACCTCAGTAGATCTCTCCCATCCACGAGACGACAACCCTCACCAGGTGGTTTTCCATAACCCATGTATTCATTAAGTACCTTCTTTGGAGATTATAGAAACAGGGCCAGGCTCACTCTTTTAAATCGTGGTCATCTTGAGGCTCCCGAATACCAATCCGAAGATCCTTAACCTTGAAGGCAGGAGCGGATCCAAAAGGTGGCAAAGGGAACGACCATTCAGGTCCCCGCGCCATTGAAAAATTAAATAAACGACCAATACATTATCCACAGATTTATAGTTTTAGGGGGCCCCAGGACTCCCTCTTCCTCTTGGATGCCCCGCAATATCGTGTCGCCATGAACCCCGCAAGGTCTAGATGCGCAACTGCTTGATGGCCCAGCTAATGGCTCAAGCTCCTCAAGGCGGGCGGTTCTGGTGACAGCAGTTATTCTGGGAGCAGAGGCAGTGGGGTCCGGCGGCTGTATTATCGTCCCTGAAGGAGATCTGACAGCCGTCTCCAATGGGCGGAATATATGGGTGTAATATAAGTTTTTACATTTGTTTTTTTTAATTTTCAGCATTTAACCTTGTTTTTATTTTCTATAGAATTTCGTTTCTTTTAGACACTGTAGACTTCAGATACATAAACTCTTACTTATATTAATTAATGTATTCCAAGTTTTATTTACATCACCACCAGCTAGGCAGCATTGCATTTGTGGTCTTATATGTATATTAATGTCAGACTCACACAGTATATTTATATGTTCGTGACGACGGTTCATAGCTATTCCAGGTTCCGATAGATGGTACTGTAGTGAAGTTATGTTAGTATATTAATTAACATTTTATATTTTCTTAATATTCTTAACTGTACAACTATTAGTAATAATCATTTAAAAAAATAAAAGAAACCATGTTGGTTATAAAAATTATAATGGCCGAAAAATGCAAGTTTAGTTAGAAAATTGTCGACAAGGAATGCAATTTACGTTATCATCTTATCCCGGGCTAACCCGCGGACGGCTAGTAGGTATATAAATATTTCAAAATATACGGATAAATTTCTGGATAAATAAAAAATATTTACCAACTATATAAAAAATAGATATATCACATAACAGAGGGAGTGCATGATAGTTTCATCACAGAGCCATGGCATAAAGTGGAACAAAAAGAACTCGTAAAAATCGGGGCTGGTTTGGGAGAGCGGTAATAGTGGCCACAGTTATAGGTCGTTAAATCTGAATCCGTCCAGTAAGCCACTTTGGAATCCCCCCATATACATCTACACCCCTGACCGTTTCTATTTAACGCAGATGCGTCCTCCTCCGAAGGTTTTACTCATTCGGTAGTCCAGTCTCATTGCGAAAGGGAAAAATAATGGTTTGGATTGCAGACATATGTGTTGGTATAATAACAATATTTAAACAAAATAGGATTGGTGGAAGGGCGGAGTGCATCTTAAATGTCGAAATTCTTATCACACTATTGGAGATACAGATGAATACTTGCAAACAGAAATTCATCAATTAATTTAATCTTCAAATTAAATTTTATTACTGAAACAGTAACGGAAAATTCAAAATTAAGACCCATTACAGGTGTTATTATAGATTTTTGTTATATGAAAAAAGAAGTTTGAAAAAACAGATAACTCAGGTAGTGGTTAAAATTCATTTTTATTTTTTTCCCCACAGTAATTTATAATTTTTTCAGTATGTAACTACATTAAATATATAAAGTACAATTTATATGTATTGTGGTGTGAATTAAATTTCTACATCTATTTTTTTCTAAATGTATATATTGTTGAAAAAACTGTCCATCTGTGGAACATGGCTGGATAATTTACGAATTTTATTTTTAATGGTTTTCTCATAATTGTTTCTTTGGAAAAACCTTCCAAGGCAAGATGAGTAATGCTTCGAACAATATTTTTTCCATTAATCACATTTTCTAATTAATAATCAACGATCAATCCGAGGGTGGTGTTAAATTAAGACGAACAACGTCCTACCAGAATTTATGCAAGAAGTGAGAGGGAAATAAACTATTGATTAAATGGAATTTCAATATTTAAAAGAATAAATAATGTAATGTAAGATGTAAATTTATTTTTTGTCAGATTAATTATAAATTAGATCAGACATTTTAAAAATATAGTTTCTGAGGATAGACCTCAGCATTTCGATACTAATCTGCAAGTAGAATAAGTTAAAAAAAAATTATTAAAATTATTGTTTATACATTTTTAATGGCGTTTAAACGTTAATTAAATATTTTTAATCTAAAATGCCAATAATAGGAAATTGAAAAACATTGTAAATCCTCAAATGGCTTTTAATACCAGTAAAGCGGATGAGGTGCTGGTATCTCTTAGAATATTGCTTTATCTCCATACGAGGGGGGAAGAGGTCATAATGCTTTGGGGAACCAAAACATAATATTAATATTGCATACAAGTTATGATAAAGAGTGTTTATTATTTTTATTTAGTTTTATTTTCTATTTATATAACTATTAAATAATAAGATGAATATGGATCAACCAATATTATTACGATTGTCTAGAAAGGTTATATTGTAATATTTTTAAACAAAAAGTACCTATATTTAAAAAAAATACTAATTAAAAAAAACATATACAAAATAATCATAAATATTGGTCTTAAATTCATTCCTTAGTTTGAGTAAGTGTCATGGCCGCAACTGAAGTTAGACTTAGTTATCGCTCTGCACTGATTCTGTAATCGTAGTGGTATTAGCTCAAGTTGTGCTCAGAAACTTTGTAAATATTGACTTTATACGTAGGTGAACAATATTACAATAACATTGAGTGAGGTGAGTGCTCCTTAATTAACTTTAATAGTGAGAAGATGTACTCGTAGGCCAGAGAGATCACACACGTGGCAAGGCAATCTGTAACCTGCACGCTACTGGCTACTGGCTATCATCGCGTGGAACAGTCTGTTATCACATCTCAGGTAGCTCAGTGGACTAGGCGCTGTACGCCAGTTCTCTTCCTCTGCTTAGTCACGAGTTCGAATCCATTGACTTATTAATCTTTTTTTTTTTTTTCCTTAATTTCATAGAATGTTTTATTTTGTATTATTTTTTTTCATGCACATAATTATAAATAATTAGAAGTTAAATTTTAATTTTATATTCTCTAAAATTTATTTATTTTAATTAATATGGATAAATCGTCGAATATGGACACAGACGAGGAGACGGCTTTTTCCGAAATAAGCGAGACAGATTCCCAATATTTGAAGAGAAGGACCCTCCAGAAGCGTCAACGAAACGCTGCACCTGGCTCTGCTGGGAATTCGCCGAATAAAAAAAAAAATAAAAAAGTAAAAGCCAAACAAACTTCCCAACCTAACACCCGCAGTAAAACTGCAGCACCTATTGAAATAGCATCTACATCAACAGTTCCTACCATTCCAATAAGCAACCAATTTGCAGTCTTAAGTAATACAACCGAATCTACCACTCACCGGCAGTTCTCTGAACCAGAGCCACCTCCAATATTTGTAAGCAATATTCAAGACTTTATGTCGTTTGGCCATGAAATTGCAAATTTAATTGGACAAACAAATTTCAAATGTTTTTCCCGATTAAAGGACATCAGAATTAATACAACCAACAAAGACAACTATAAAAAACTAGTCAACCATTTGACAGAAAAGCAATATGACTTCCATTGCTATCAATTAAAACAAGAAAAAGCATACAGAGTTGTCTTGAGGGGTCTTCATACCACCACCCCCACTACCGCTATTAAGAAGGATATAGAAGAGTTAGGGCACAATGTTAGAAGCATTTCCAACGTTTTCCACCCTACTGAAAGATATCCATTGCCACTATTTTTCGTCGACCTTGAGCCAGGACCAAATAATACAGAAATATTTTTAGTAAATAGACTAGTATACTCGTGTATACGTTTCGAAGAACCGAGGCAGAGACCAGAAATTGTCCAGTGCACTAAATGCCAAAGTCTAGGCCATACCAAAGCCTACTGTCATCATCAGGCCAGGTGTGTTAAATGTGCAGGCCCTCATGCGTCTGACACTTGCCAGAAGCCTCGGGATACTCCAGCTAAATGTGTTCTATGCAGTGAAAGCCATCCTGCAAATTACAAAGGTTGCATTGTTTATAAAAACATGCAACGACAAAAAGTTCTAGTTGCAAGAAATTTGCCAAGGAACGAAGTTCATGAAGACCAAATGCCTGGCCCTTCAACGAGGAATGATCCTATGAACCTGGGAACTCCGGTAAACAATGCAGAACGAAGACAGATGAGCTCCAGGAGTAGAATAACGTATTCCAACGTCACCACAAGACATCTGGTTCGACCACAGGCGCCTCAAGTCTCCTTACCTCAGCCTCAGACCTCCCATTCTCAACCCCAGATCCCACACCCTCAGACTTCCAGTTCTCAACCCCAGACCTCTCATCCTCAGCCTCGCCCCTCCCATTCTCAGTCGCAGTCTTCATATCCTCAACCTCAGACCTCCCATCCTCAGCCTAAAACAACTAGAAATGAAATTTCTTCCAAAAGCGCATCCCTAAGGGTGAAGTTATCGCCACAGATTCCACCTCCTTACTATCCCAAACATCCTGAACTATCCCAGTTCCCCTATCCTTCACAAGAAGCTCCATTAAATGTGGAATCCACACAACGATCCCACACGAGGGTTCAACCTCCACCAAGACAGAATAACCCTCCACCTCACGACTCTTCCTTCTACTCCTATCCTAGCCAAAATCCTTCCGATATAACATCAATCCTTTCATCCTTCCTTCGTGATCTTCAAGATACAATAAGACCTCTTATCACAATACTTACCAGAGTCCTAACTGAAATCCCGCTCAATATCTCACGATGAACAAAAATACCCTAACTATCCTTTTGTGGAATGCAAATGGCCTACAGAATCACAGAGACGAACTTGACATATTCCTCCACGAAAATTTCATTGACATTGCCCTAGTTACTGAAACTCACTTCACGACGCGTTCTTTCTTTTACATACGAGACTACATTACACACAGATCAGATCATCCAGATAACACATCCCACGCAGGTTCTTGCATCCTTATTCACAAATCCCTACCTCACTCCCTAATTCCTTCCACTCCAACTGACACCATTCAATCAACCTCAATAATCTTATCCTTCCGTCCTTTAAACACTACATTCTCAGCTGTATACTGCCCTCCTGGAAATTCCCTTTCCTGTAACCACCTTGATTCCTTATTCCGATCCCTTGGTCCGCGTTTTGTTGCTGGAGGGGATTACAACGCCAAAGACCAACGATGGGGATGTCGAACTTCCAATACTCGTGGCAGAATTCTTTCTCGTATCACAACCTCCAACAGTTATTCCATCCTCTCTCCCATGAACCCTACTTATTGGCCTACATCCCTTAAAAAACATCCTGATATCCTTGATATATTCATTACTTCCCAGATACCCTCCTTCCAATGTACAATAAAATCCATAGATGACCTATCTTCAGATCATAGTCCGGTTCTGCTTTTCTTGCATTCAAATCCTGTTCCGAAGCCCTCCCCTCCTTCCCTGATTAAAGGACAAGTAAACTGGAACAATTTTCGGTACGATCTAGAAAACAAACTTGACTTAAAAATTCCGTTAAAAACTAAACATCAGATTGATTCTGCTATAGAGGAATTCACAAGAGCAATAGGTACCACTATCTACAGCAACACATCACACCACAAAATTAGAAATATGCAAGAAACCAACTTGCCACATCATATTCGCATTTTATTAACTGAAAAACGCCGAGCAAGAGCGAGGTGGCATAGAACAAGATATCCATCAGACAAAATTCATTATTCAAAACTGACCAACAAATTAAAAGTAGAAATCAGAAAATACAAAATTCAAAATTTCCAGAAAATAACAGAGAACCTAACTTCTAACGATAAATCATTATGGATAACTACAGCAAAGCTATTAAAATTCAAAACCTTTAATCATCCGCTTCTCACTGAATCTCAGACCTGGTCTAGATCAGATGAGGAAAAATCCCAAATATTCGGTGAACACCTTTTCAAAACTTTTAATCCTCATCCTGATATCCTTAACCCAGCCCATCTTGAGCATGTTGAGGCAGAACTAACTATTCCACTTCAGATGTCCCTTCCTCCTAAAGCGTTTCATCCTTCCGAAATAACTAACATCATTCAGAAATTACCTTCCAAAAAAGCTCCTGGTCATGATCTCATCACATCGCACATCCTAAAACACCTCCCTCGAAAAGCTGTCCTATTCCTAACCTATATATACAATGCATCACTCAGAACCACCTATTTCCCTGATCCTTGGAAACTGTCTATTATAAAAATGATACCAAAACCAAAAAAACCATCTGAAAATCCATCCTCCTATCGTCCTATTTCCCTCTTGCCCACTATGGGCAAAATCCTAGAAAAACTCATATTAAAGAGACTGTACCCAATCCTAGAATTAAATCAAGTGATTCCTGACCATCAGTTTGGATTTCGAACATCCCATTCTACTATTCAGCAGTGTCATCGTGTGGTGGATGTGATATCCTCCACATTGGAGCGCGGAATGTACTGCACGGGAGCCTTTCTCGATGTGGAACAAGCTTTTGACCGAGTCTGGCACCCGGGACTGCTTTACAAACTCCGTCAATTCCTTCCCCCGACATATTTTCTATTAATCCGTTCCTACCTCACCGATAGAACCTTCAAAGTAAACCATAATCTTGCCTACTCATCACTATTCTCTCAGTCCGCCGGTGTACCTCAAGGTAGTATCCTTGGCCCCATCCTTTACACGGTGTATACAGCTGATATCCCAACCCATCCTAGCACCATCCTCACTACTTACGCTGATGACACATGTGTGTTATCTGTGAACAATGACCCATTTGCCGCATCTCAAATCCTGCAGTCACACATCACAGCCATTGAAGAATGGTGTCAAAACTGGAGAATCAAAATAAATCCTAACAAATCCCATCAAATCACCTTTACCCTACGTCGTAAACCCACTACATCCTGTCCTACAGTATCCTTTAATAATATACCATTTATCCCAGTCGAACAAATCCGCTACCTAGGACTCCATCTTGATAAACGCCTTACATGGAATCCTCACACAAGACTGAAACGACAAGAAACTGCTCGAAGATTCCGATTACTGCAACACTTACTTGACAAACGCTCCAAATTACCGATTTTCTACAAAAAGCTCATTTACATCACCATTATCAGGCCTATTTGGACATACGGGATAGAGCTTTGGGGTACCACTAAACCATCAAATTCCTCCCGCATCCAATCCTTGCAATCCAAAATCCTTCGAAAAATCCTTAATGCTCCTTATTTTGTCACAAATAAAATTATCCATAAAGACCTCAATATCCCATTTGTTGCAGATTTAGCCCGAAATAGATATACCTCCTTTAATTCCAAACTCCTTGCCCATACCAACCCTCTTATTCGTAGCCTTTCATCCCCATGTATTCCTGATAATCCTCTGAGGCGTCTGAAAAGAAGATGGCCACGGGACCTTCTAAGTTAAAATAGACATTGAAGTGCTACCAATGGGTGGCTCCTTCACAAGTAATTCTCATGTCTTGTACTTCAAATTCCCATTTACTTGTTGTATTATGTAATACAGTTGTAAATTTCAATAAATAAATAAAAATAAAAAAAAAAAAAAAATTCATTCCTGCATTCATTCAAAGTGCTCCGTTTAAGGAAGCGTTCTAAATAAAATAGAACGGTTATCTATTGAAAAATGAAATTATTAAAGTAAATCAGCAGCCCGCTAAAAATTTTCTATGCTGTTCTATGTCGCTAGGAGAGGGCTCCTCAACTAAAGTAAATGGAAAATTTGGTAATAGAATCGGCGTGAAAACTGTCCGAAACGGGTAAGGAACAAATCACTAAAATGATTATCATCGCTAAAACAATGGGAAATCCTTCCTAGGCATTGACCGAAGCGTAGATGGGAGGATCATGTCAAGTCTGGCGTTGGTGTAAGTTTGGATGGAATTCAGTGGAGGCGGGTGGGTCATTCTCAAATAAACTGTCACTTTCAAAATCTAGAAAAAAAAAATTATGTTCGGTGAAAGTAGCCTTAGACCCTATGCAGCATGTCACAGAAAACTTACCCCCCCCCCCCCATTTAAATTCTAGAATGTTTAGAATATCAGAATGAAAATCGGGGGATGCTTATTGGGTAATCTACAGTTAGTTTGAAGAGTGTTGCCGGTTTAGTGAACTACTGGAGTATTGCTCCAGCGAATCTAACTCTGGAAATTCCAATGGGATGTGATATTTTTTTTTATGGATTCTGATAGGAAATGAAAATTCATATCGGGCACTTTTTGATCCGATGAGTCCCGAGGTCATCTGCGACACCCTGTATAGGTGTTATATTATTGTCAAAGTGTGCAAAATCTGACTCGGCTAGCGAGTTTAAAGATTTTTCGATTTTCTAGGTGCATCCTTTAAAAAATCCTTTTTTGCCACTAGAGTTATGCACTAAAACATTTTTTTTTTTTTTTTTTTTTTTTTTACGAAATTATTTAGCGCTATTACCTAGTAACATAAGAAGCCGTTTTTTGACGGACCTCCAGTAATCAAAATATAATTTTTTTTATTTAAAATATTTAGTGAAATTTTTCGAAATTCGTTTCGAATAGAATGTGATTCACGAGAATATTTCACAAGAAATTTTTTTACAAACCTTTTATTTTTAAATATTTTTAAGCACTAAACATCTCAAAATGGACTCTCCTTTGAGACGAACTGATTGTCGATTGAGGGATTGAAAAAAAAAAATATCATAAAAATGAAAAATGCCGATTCTATTCTAGAACCTCAGGACAACCAAAGTGATAGTTTATTTAAGGATTACCTAGGTAATTAGGGCAAACGTTGTTGATATTACCGGCATTGAACCTCCGGGTTGGTTTGGCCTGGTCATTTTTGCAATTATAAGCCTTTGTTAATTAAAACAATGGTTTATAATATTAAAAATGGAAGATATCGCAGTGTTATTTAACAATAATATTTATAATACAAATAAAAAATATGTGGTTCCAGCCTGCTACTTATGCATTGTATACGTTACTGCTTCATCAAACGGAACAGCTGAAATCAGCAAGCAACTTGCAGGAATGAATTTATCACCCATATTTTTGAGTTGCAGAAAATGAAGGCGTAGACATTGAACAGAAGATTACATAAAGTTATAAAACAAAACTTTGCCTCGGTCAAGTATAAAATATTGCAAAGTCAGTCCCCGATAACTCACAGTACAGGCTCTGGAGTGTTAAATGAGCCATATGAGGATTCGTTGAGCCAGTCTATGTTGTTATTTCACCTGCTAAAGGTCCCCAGGCACTACTTTAATATCTTGGATCGCTGTCCGTTCCGGCTACCGGCAGGGGGTTTTTCTGCTCCTCACTTATTCACGACCAGTGGAAAGAAGTGTTAAAGATACGTTATTTATGCTACTTACCGCTCTCGAATAGATTTTACACACATTCCTATGAATGCATCTCAATAGGAAACTCACAATGTTGGCGAACAAATCAATAACAATAAATCAAACATCAATAAAGAATATAATAATAACTGATATGTGTCGAATATAGTCAAATTTTGTGCGGTGATGTGCAAGGAAAAAAAAACAAGAAAAGATTCTGATTTGAAAACTTCCCGTTCAATCAAATTTTACAATGAAAAAGTGATTCCATCCAGAAAATTAAGCAGTGGCGAAAAGTTCCTGAACCGAGATTTTATTTTTAATATTCAAGGAACAATTTTGCATATGAATGAGATAAAACAACTGAGTAAAAGTATCGTCATGTTCGATCAAATAAATATAATAAAATATCAGTATATTTTGTATAATTTTGTAAATTTAAATTTTAAAAATCTGGCGCGGTGCGACCATCACAGAACTTTCACCTACCACCCTATAATAATTATCCATTTTTAAAATAATTTTAAAGAATTCATATAAAGATTACTTGAAATATTTTCAGCATTATGTACTTCTTCACGTTTCTCTCACAAAAATGCAATAAAATAGTTTTTAAACCAGTAGGAAAGTTCTGTAAATTATATATTTTTGGTTTGTCAGGCTGAAAATAAATTTTAAAAATTTCTAATTAGGTTCCAAGGAAACATTTATTTTCGATTAAATAATATAAAAGTAGAAATTATTAACGACAACAATTGCCTAGGCATTTGAGTTTTTCGTCACTCACCATTACATTCTACGACTCCATATGTTATTGATTATTTTTTCCAAAATCTTTAGCTTTATTATTTCTGGAAATTTGTTTTCAATCTGGGAAAGTATTTATCCTTTTTTCCCCTTTAGATAATCACCAAGTTATGTAATAATTTATATTTAACCATTTTTTATTACTATTAATAATGAGAAGCACGGTTAATGATTTTTATTAACAGTGAAAGTATGGTTTACCGTAGAATAAATATCAGGAGAAGTTGGTTGGGGGAGCGATCAGTGGAGAAGAACACAGAAATAAAAAATCTTAATTAATTGTATGCCATAATTAAGTTTGAGGCCATCGTCAGGGCTAAGGAAAAAGATGAAAACAGTGACAGTACCAGTAACAGTAATAAAATATGGTAACAAACAGTAATATAAGACTAGCCAAGAAGGTATAGGAATATTACTGTTATTACCATATTTTTTACTGTTACCGTACTGTCACTGATATTTTTTTCTTATCCATGACGATGGCCTTAAACCTAGGTCGAAACGTCGGCACACAATAAATAAGTTTTCTTATTTGTGTGTTTACTGACCGCATCCCCCAACCAACTTCTTTTACAAAATTAATGATAATTTAGAAAAAGCTATTTTGAAAATTCGGCATTTAATCCCTGTCAGACTATTTCAATGAGGATAAAACTTAGCTGACATTAAAAACCATTAAATTCTACATTGATATATTGAATTTAATCTAAATCGTTTCGAGCCTTTTTCAAGAAAATTGTAAAATCTATGATATAAAGTGCCACTTCCAATAAGTCGACATCACAGGCAAATACGTTGCTTAAATACGCATTTCCGGTTTCGTACAATATTTCGTTTTTGAACTAGAATGTTCACATACACACATAAATGTGTATTTATATATTTATATCAGGGAAAAATCTCAGGACGATTTAACCTCCACACAATTTAAATTTTTATTTTATATACAGCATAAAATTATAAAAAAATAAAGACGAGAATAAGACAAAAGAAATAATGAATACTATTTCATGGAAAAAATAGCACGTCATTAAACAGTTTTTTTTAAATACAGTCCTGGTTTTTAGATTTGATACCGAACCATTATTTTATTTTTTCAAGCAGTTTTAGATATTCTATTACAGTATTGTGTACTTATATGTTACTTAATAAATATGTAAGAAAACAAAGAATAAATGACGTTAAATATTAACGGTTAGGTTTTTATATTTCAAAAATATAAAAAATTAAATAGTCAAAAGTACCTACAATTAGATACTTATACTTTAAAAATTGTACGAATAGCAGATATTTATATCAGAAATTGTTAAGTACGTAATTAATATAAAAATATACTAAAAATGTACACAAGTAGTAAGTAGGTACTAGAAACGAGTATATAGTGACTTTTATTACATTTATACAAAGTAGCCAGCCATCCTTGTATAAAAGTAATGTATTTTTAGTTTTTTTTAGTTTTAATTAATTTTAAATGCACATAGGTGTGTGAATTATTAGATAAACAGACAAAAATCTGATAAAAATTATATAAATAATAATTAATAGAAATTATTAAAACTTAAAAAAAAAAGTTATCTTTAACGAAGCTGATTAAAATCCACTCCAGAATAAAAATTAGTTTTAAAACTTCACGATACGGTATAAGACTTCAAGAAGTCATTATATTATTTAATTTATCTATTTATTTATTTTCATTTGCGATAAACATGCATTATTTTACTTATATAATATTACATTTTATCACTATTTACTTTTTTTTTAATTATTTTTAAATTTTTTTATTTATTTTTTACTCTGTGTAAATGGTATGAATGGATACTTTCAGCCCTAATACCTATTGCCCTAAAGTGTAGCAGCTTGTATTATTTTTCAATAAAAACTTTTATTTATAAAAAAAAATATATACATTATTAAACAACTGAAAAACAGATGTATAAGTTATTTAATACTGTTAAACTTAAATAGTGTTACTAGGAATATATAATTAGTAATATATGATTTTGAACTAAACTAGCTGGAATTAATGTCCGAAATCCTTGTATAAGTAACCAATATCGGTGGCGTCCAGTGTGCACATTAATCGATCTCAACTTCATCTAGTGAGGAACAATGAGAAGCCATTAAAGCGGCCGGAAAGTGGAGGGGGCTAAGGGGATTAAAGGTCCCAAAACTGAAAATTTATGTAAATGTACTTTGGGAATTTAAAGCCCTGCTCACAGCCAGTGAAATGAAACAACTAATATCAGACAATCCAATGGGATTACAGTGGCCGTTCGACATTAAATGTTTCATATTAATATGTTATCTTAAAATTTTCATATATTTTTTTAGATTAAAAATTTTCTTAATTGCAGCAAATTTGAAAAGTATATTCACTTGAACCTTTATTTCTACTGTGAATAGAATGTATTATAAATATAAAAAAAATAAAATAAAAAATAAGTAAAAGTAACAATATTACAACATTACAACTTTTCGGCTTAAAATAAAATCAGTTTTAATTTTTCGATTCGACTTTTTTTTAAATTAATTTCAAAGACGTACGTAATCGCAGAACCGTATGAATGAAATTCATAAAATTATTGTGTACAAATAAATCAGACGAAATTGAAATTATAAGTGGAAATATAAGAGAACTTTATATCACCTTAGGATGTGAGAATTTACTATTCGGTAAATTGGTTGTAGAAGCTAATCAAGTCCGTTTAATGCCATACCTCCACATTCCTTCGTTAAACTGCAGTATAACTGCGAAATTAAAGACCCAATTTACATCTTCATATATCAGAATCCTTCCACCTACGTCCTGATCTGCACCTCGGATGTTTACGTCGGTTTAGCACTGAATGCCTGAAAACCACGAAAAAGCACTTTCTTCAAAGTCAACGGCCATATTTCGCAACCGTAAAGATGAAGAGTCTAGGCAAATTATAACTCCCAGGTTTCTGAACAGTATGTGCGATCTTAGTAATTTTAAAAATTATAAATATGGTTAGGATTTTTATGTTTTGCATATGCAATGTAAAAAGCAAAATTTTTATGATTCTCATCGACAAAACTCAGTTTCAAGCAATTTGAAGTAAAATAGAGCATTTTTAATTTTACAAATATTTGATCTTTTTCACACATTTGACCCTAAATAAACACTTTCATAAATATTTTGTACAATTCGGCTGAGAAAATTTTCTTTTTTTGCCTTAAATTACTTATTTTTGTAAATGATCTGAATATTTAGGAGGTAATAAAATTATTTTTGCATCAATTGTAGGAGGTAGCAAATGGGGGGAGGGGTTAGCCCAACAATTATTCTAGGAACGCTAAGTGTTTTCAATCCACATCCAACAAACGTGCGAGAATCTCCATGCCGGTGAGTCCCCTCCGCTGGGGATGTTTGAAAAATATCGGTATTTTTAAAGAAATATATGGATATTAAAATTTGAGAATTGAAAAACGATATTTTTTACAAACAAACAAATATGTCTACAAGGTCGGCGAGTTCGACAACCAAAGAACCCAAACAAACTTGTTGAAAGTGGACAAGAGGTGTGGTGTGTTCGTGTCGCTATCTACAGTGGTCAAGCCAACCGTCATCCAACGGTATAACATATTGTTATTTTTTATTAATTGTTGTACTTGACTACTTGTGTTCCATATTCAGTTTTGGCAATAATTTTCTCCAAGCTTTTATTATCTTGATAAGCTTAGTTATCTCCAATACAATTCAGTTTTTGTTCTCTAAGTTAAAAACTTGACTTCATACATTTATATTTTCCTTTTTGTGTTAGGTCACACATAATCTACTTTCGTGAATCCGGATCATACAGCCGGTACAAAGCAATTATGCCCCTCATAATTGCTTTGTAGAGGTTATATGATATATGGTATGTATCGACTGAAATTTCTCTTCGAATATCTAAAACTGCTCCTAATTTTTGCCAATTTAACTATAGTACCTGAGTAATTTGAATTTTGTGTTGTTTATCTTTAGTTTAATTTTTTTTTGTAACCTAATTCTGTTACCTAATTTTACCAATTTTTTTCCTTGTTTAATATGCTTTTAATCTATTTTACACGTTTGCTGGTGCATTTATAATATATTTTTAAATACATATTTTTTCACATATTTCACAATTTTTACATATATTTTTAAATATATTTGCAATAATAACCACATATTTATGTACATATTTTGGATCTGTTACCACATAAAAATCCTAACCCTAATTATAAATTATAAGGTCCTGCCTTTAACCTTGCTTTGATTTCCTCTTAAATTTAGATTCTTTTAGTTATAGTAGACCCCAGATATTTCACCTCATCCTCCTATTCAAATGTATTTCCTGTTATAACTAATATAACCGTTTCTAATACTAACCATACATTTTTAAATAATAATGTATGGAAATGTTTCGAGTATTAATAGTTTTCACTAATGCTTTATAAAATTTTGTATTTTCCACATCTCCAGTTAACGTTACCAAATAAACAGCAAAGCTTTAGCGGAAAAATATCGTTTCATTAAATATCATGCCCTTAATCCGACGAGACCTTTTCCGGAACCAATGGCCAATCTGGTGACACATTCTAGTGCTAGATTAAATAAAACTAAGAAATGGAAATCGCCTTGTTTTAAACACCATTTCTGGCTGCCAATAGGATCGTATATTTTTTTTTAATCGATTGATTGATGATGAACTACGCCTTCGAGTTATAATGTTTTCACTGATATTTGCCAAAGGGAAAACATATGGTCAACCGCTGATCGGTTCCGTTCAAAATTTTCTAAGTGTAGCCCATGATCCAGCGATTTAGAATTAACGCATATAGCTAATAACATATTAGAAGGAGTAGCATTCCCCGAAAGTTATTATAATCCATTCTTAATTTCTTTTTTTCCCCATATCTTTCTTAATAAATGTCGTACTTTAGGTAGTCGAACATTAATATTGTCGTATCCGATTGCATTAAACTATTTTAATCAGTGGCGTAAGCAGGAGGGGGGATGATCAGTTTGAAAAATATGATTTTCATTTAAGTTGTGTATTTTGAGTAATAATTTTTTAACACATTTTCATTCTTATCCTTAAAAATTATGCCCTACTTGGCGATTATGGGCATTTAATGATCATTTACCTTCTCTTAAAACCTCTCCCATGAAAACAAATTGAAATACTCCGAAAAAAATTTAAATCCATCTGAAAAAAAATTTAAATCTCCCCGAAAAAAATTCTAGGTATGCGCGTGATTTTAATTGCTGTACAATGCATAGGTATTTGATTAGGAAATCATATAGAACTGCAATTGAACCATGAATAATTTATGAAAATATGATATTGAACAGTTTTTTATAACCTAGTAAATGCGTGTATACACGGTAATATTGCCAGAACAAATATAAAAAAAACGTGTGGACCAGAGCTGCTATAAATAAGTAGGAAATGTAGATCTTTTGTTTGTTTATTTATGAACGCGGCATACAAGACAAAGTTAAGATAACGCTGTGTAAATCTTCCAGCGTTTTCTTCATCCATCATCTTTTTTCTTGCCCGACATTTCGTTGGTTACTTCTCAAAGCTTCCTCCGAGATAAGTTATTACAGACAAGATTAGGCAGCTCCGTCTGTTAAATAAAGGATTTACTCGGTGTAAGTAAATGTGAGTCATTAATTTGTCAACGTATACTAAAATGATGATGTAATATTTTTAGTAATAATTTAAATGCAGCTTCAACCAAAACAAACCTTGTTTTCAAATTAGAATGCCTAGTTTTGTTCGCACTCTGACATTTTCAAATATCCAATATAGCGGTCAACTTCGTATATTGACAATAAGGAATTCAATAGGGCCTTAAGCTTCGCCTAAAAAGGGTTGAGAAAAAAAAATGTTAATAACATTTTTAGGAATCCTTTTGATTTTCATGGAGGTAGTTATCATGGGTCAGATTTTAAAAAGGGTGTATTCGATATGAGGAGAAAATTTCTTAGTAACCGTAACTTACTGATAGGGCGTATTTTTTTTGTGATCGCTGATAGATAAAATTTCTTAAATGAAGAATTTCGGATTAAGTTGATTAAATTATCACTCTCTTACAGTATTTCATTATATTCCCGACATGTAAACTATTCGGGTTTCGCTCAATCCAATCCAGAATTTATATCAGAAACTTTCAAAAAAAATTTCAGAGGAAATTATTTGATATTTCATTTATGAAATCAGGAAATATCGATGTTGAAGTATCGATTGGATTTGAAAATTTGAAGATATCGAGCAGTGATGTGATGTGATGCAGTGACTTTGCAACAATCTACACTGGCAATCAATTTATTAGGGTCTGTCCCTTGCATTGTAGTCCCATGCATTTAATTTAATTTTGTCCGGGCTGCCTCAATCACGGAAGCACGTTTTGTGTGTTCTCTTAATGGAGAACGCTTTTAAAGATTTATTTGGGACCGGCTCACATGTGAAAATTAATTGGTGGGTATTCTTTTTATTTTTTATATACATTGATTCATCAGTAATTATCAGCTAACGTTAATAGGGCTATTACCTCTTAACCTCGTTTATTTTATATTATCGACCGATTTGGTTAGCTATATTATTTATAAATATTTGAAGCAAATATGGTCGTAGAACATGGTATCTAATTTTTTTTTTTTTTTTTAATTTGAAGTTTTTGGCAACACCGGATTCCTCACAACTGATTCCATATATTGTTGACTGAACCTATTGAAAATGTATTTATTTTTTAAGTATCATGTTATTAAGAGACTGCTGTTTCAAAGCAAAACATTATAACTGGCGTACGTAAAGCCATTGCATAAAAAAGTTTTTATTTTGTGAGATACCATATTTTACGACCTCATCATTTATCAGAATTTAAATAAATATTTAAAATACAAGTAGGTAAATAAGCCGTAAAAATGACTCGATGTGTAACTGCCCCTTGGCAGTATTACAATCAACCTTTAATGTTAGCAGATTCTAGGATCATCTTCATCGGGACTATTATTGTTAAACACGTTCAGAACTTTAATTAAACCATACAAAATGTATCCAACAATTAATTTTTTGAACTTACATAACAAAACCATCATAAAATAAGGAAGTAATAATAAAAAAAAAATAGATAAAATACCTAATAACATTTAATCAGATATAATTTAGACAAGCTACAATCAGAAGTATTTTTCAATACATTAATGCACTTCTTATGATTTATACTTTAACACCTTCGGTTTAAAAGTTAGGAATTTTTTTATAGAATCATATTGTATTTACATATAATTAAATTTTAAAAATTCCAAAACCCAGCAACAACTATTGCTGGAAACACAATACTTCATCAATATTATAAATGAAAAACGACGGTCACGTTTGAAAAACGTTGATAAAGAATAAATCTAATATATATTTAATTTAAGGATTTTTTTTTTGTTATATCTGTCTTTCCGTTTTATTTTATCAACCCGTTCCCTGACATGCTGTAAAAAAACATATAGAATCCATAAAAAAAAAAAATAAAATAAAATAAAAGTACCAATTAAGTCAGCTTCCACACCATTTCTATAAGATACGTAAGGGAAAGTATATTTAAACGACAAATGTGTAATTAAATTTTTTTTTATGTCTTAATTGTTTCGAGATGTTTCAATTGCATATTTATATATATATATATATATATATATATATATATATATATATATTTATATATGGGGTCGGGGTGGTCGAGCGGGTTAACGCACTTACTCACAAACCCAAAGGTTGTGAGTTCGAATCCTGGCACGGCATGAATTTAAATTAAGTAAATTAAATAATTCAAGTAATTTATACCACCCCCTCCCCGGGTATGTGAGGCCCGTCAGCCTACTTAGAGGCAACTCACAAAAAGGCCGGGCGTAGGAGTGATGACCCTACCAAGTGTACCTAAATTGAAAATCGCGGTGTGGTATCCTATGTATGAATACCACATCGCGAGGCCAAGGATCTCCACGGTCTATAGTGCCAACAGAAAAAAAAATAAAAAAAATATATATATATATATATATATATATATATATATATATATATATATATATATATATATATATTGTTACTGTACCACTTGCATAATATTCCCTAACTTTCCTCCATAATACGTTTGCGCATGTTTATGCAAAAATACTGAATCGACTTAGGAACCATCCCAGACAATCCCTGAAAATTACATCAAAATAATATTAACGAGTACATACCCGTCATATAGATTTCTCTACATACAAGCGTATGACCTCCCTAGGTATAAGTTTATTTCGGTTAGTCGTGAGAAAAGTTGTTCATTCAGAGACAGGAAGAATCTCGATCCCCCCACCTCTTTACCTCCCAGATCTTCCCAACCCTCCTGTCATGGGCCACCATCGATGAGCAGCATCTTAAATATTTTATGAGCCGCTTGTCGAGATGAAATCCAAAGGTCACGGAAAGCTTTGCTAGTTTTACAAATTAAAATTTTTAACACATTGCTAAAAAGTACACAGCTAGATACAATGTTACCGGATATATATACATGAAAGTCAATAGATCTAATTAGCTATGTTTTAGAATTTCTCACAAATATTATTTCAGCATTTCCCCCCAAAAAATGTTCACTTCTTAAACGTGAAAAAAATACTTTTCACCGGTTTGCTAAATCCCGATGTTAGCTAAAACGAATACAATTTGTTGCTACTATTTTTCACCTAATCATCACATTGAGAAAATCCATTCAAGATTTATTTCAAAAAATGTACATTTTTTCGCTATCGCACCTGAACTACAACTCATGATAAAGCATCTGTACTGCCATAATTTTAATTGAAATGAATTTCTAAAGCAAAATCTTGTCCATCCAATTTTGATGGACCTTTATCAAGGTCATCACTTTCCTCCTGAAGAGTACAAATAAATAAAATGTAAACTATATGTATCGATTAATTTACATTACAGGTGACACAAGCCGGTATTTTATCATGTCTCCAGTGATTTATGAGCGGATGCCTCGCTGTCATCGGGTGGTGACATATGGGTTTAGTCGGTTAACACAGTTGTCTGTTCCCGGGAAAGTTCTCCGTAAAACGAGTGAGCCTTTCCATGGGAAAAGGTTTCCTCGGAATTTCCCATTATTTCTTTTATCCAGGAAGTAAATTAGCTAATAATTTCCACCAAACTTTCCTCTCACTAATAACAAGAGCAGCTGAACCCTTAATAGGATGGCCTGTGGGATAATACTGCGGACAGTAGAAAGCTGGTTAAATTAATTGATAATTTGTTCAATTAATTAGTGTTTGTAGGTGGTTAATCCAATAATAATTAGTTGGTAAATTTAGGAATGTCTCTTTAACATCACTATAGAATCAAATAAACACTCAGCTTCTTAATTTGAGATGAAATTGATCTAATCATGTATTGTTAAATTATTTTTATTGTACAGAATCGTCATTGGAAAATTGCATCCTATATATTATTAATGTTAAATAAAATGTGGCTGTTCCCCGGACATAAAACGACCGGATATTATTTATTTATCCGTAAAAAAAATTAGTATAATAACAAAAATTAGACTCACAGATTATGTATTTAGTTTTCTTTTGGTATCCTATTACTCATTATAAAAAACAATTAATTATGAGTCATCTATATGGTTACCTTTTTTATTCATAAGTCTGTAGGGTTTTTTTCGAGGAAAAAAAAACTACATAAAATTGGATTATTATTGGTCAGTACGTATTTAGCAATTTTGATTGAAATGAGAAAAAAACGCTGTAACTCAGTAGAACAACTAACTATTAACAAGAAATAATTTATTTAATTCAGGGAACATTTATTTGGCAGAAATATAAATTTTATTTCCAAAGGAACGTTTGTTTGCACACGAAAACATTTCTGTCTGCCATCTTTTTAAAACAAAATTCAAAAATAAATTGTTAACTTTTTTGCAAATAATTAATAAACACTATATAATACCGGGTGAGGTATGTATGAAGCGAGCATTTTTTAGGATTGGTCTAGAGTTGGCACCTTATTTGACAAAAATTGTGTGTGGAATTGGGTTTCTCCGACAGAGAAATTAATTCTCGGCTTTTTCTACATAAACATTCTACGTATAACAATCTATAAAATTATATCTATTATTCACACAATTATTCATATTTCAGTATATTTTTAAGCCTTGTTTCCATCCAAACATTTTCTGATGCTCTTAACTTGTATGAATTTCTCGCTCCTTCCAATGATATCAATAGATTTTGTGAAAGATCATTTTTAGAAGAGATGGAAGATTTTCAATGCAGAAAAAGTCGAGAATTAAAAAAAAAAAAATATTTCTCTGCCGGGGAAACCCAATTCCACACCAAATTTGTTGGCAAATCAGGTGCCAAATCTAGCCAAAAAAACCCGTCCCAAAAGAAACTTCAACTTCGTTTATACGAAATAAAAGCTTAATAAAAGGAGAAGTTTTCCTGAAAGGGGGATATCTGTATCCCAGGTAGCAGGGGGCTGTGGAAAACATTCACAAGCAAAGTGCGATTTTAAAAACAAAATAAAGCTTTTTGCTATTGGTCCCAACAAAAACTTCCGTACAAGAGATTTATTTAAGCCAAACTAAGGTACAATTGGACCCTAATTATCTCGAATAGTATTTGAGTGATAGCTTACTATTCAACCAAAAACGTGACATACCTGAACTAACACAAAACTTAAATTTCCTGTTTTTCAGTGTGGAACCGAACCATAGTCCATATAAACTTTTTCCTTGCTCTTGGAGTGCAGAATCAGCATCTAAGGTTTTCTGGTTCTTACACTGTACACCCTGCATAAAAGGATGCCAAAATTATATATATTTTTGTACCTTTCGGATGAAGTTATAATTTTTTAATTGATTATTTCATCACACTTTCAACAAAACTTCAACTAATTTGTGCATTTATTGTAAAATTAAATGACAAGTATAAAATAATTATAAAATTATAAAAATACTGCGCACCTGAATCTATTAAAAGCGAAAAAGGTTTTTGTTATCTCACACGATTTAAAGGTTATAGGATCTCCAGAGTCCAAGAAGTGATATTAAAAAAAAAAAAAGGTTCTGTCTTTGCTAAGTTGAACTGTCTCTGTCATTGAACGGTTAATCTTATAATAATTATTTATTTTCAACCACTTTTAATCTGTAACAAAAATCCTCTCAAAGCATTTATTCCTCAGAAAAAAAAAGAAGTATATCTGCTAAATTCGATGAAAATTCTTGGATAAATTTTTAATTAATCAATAATAATAGAACTATAAAACTTTGGTCCCAAAAAAAAACTATGAGTAAGGATAAATATTTTTTTTTAATTTTTCCTGAAAACTTTGAAATTTTACTAATTAAACTTTTCAAGAGGAATTCTTTTGCGTTATTTTTGTTTTTTATTTAAATGCATTTTTAAAAAGATTGAAGATTTTTTATATACTTATAAGATATTAGACAAAAAAAATCAGGTAATTGAACAAGGACATGCAGATAATGGCCCAGCATTTCATATATATATATATATATATATATGTCCAACAGCTACATTTTTCTCGGATCCTCAGAGAGTAACAATAGCTAAAGAAGGCGAAAGCTTCTTCAATCTACGAGGCACAATAAAATCAATAATGCCCCTTAAATAATTTGGGCTAAAATGGAATCATCAAAACCTGTTGAGCTCAACAGGATTATGAATCATCATTAATATTGAAAGTTTGCGGGATCATCACTCGCCGATTAATCAAAAAAAAAAAGAAAAAAAAAGACTTTATTTACCAGATTAGAGCTAGTTCTAAATCAGAGCTTCAAGTATAAAAATTTCAAAACGTTTATTAATTTTAAGCTTTATGAATGTGACAAAGTTTTCATCAGACAATACATGTATTTTTTGTTCTAAAACAACAAATAATTGCATCGAGAATATTCAAATACCAATTATAATTTATACATAATATATATTTTATTTTTCAGAATCAAACAAAAGTTTGAGCAACAAAGCTGATTAATTATATTGGCTTTTTTCAAATTTGATGTTAATATACAAAATCAAAAAAGGTCGAAACCAGCTTTAAAAAAAATGAAAATTAAACCCTAATTAGAATTGAATGTAAAAAAAATCTATTGTACTTTGTGTGGCATCAATATAAAATTAAAAAAAAGGTCATTAATTAAATTACTTTTTAGCGGGAAATATTGCTTTATAAATGTATATCTGTATGTGATTTATCCTTTTATAAATGTATATTTCCTCTCGCAAAGCTTTTTTTTCTTCCTGTGTGTCATCTTTTCCTCTCTTCTTCTAGTCCTCCATTGTTCAACTGAGTTACTAATATGTTTTCTTTATAGCATTGCCTAATAATATAAAGCATAATAATATAATTGCCTAATATAGCATTCCACTCTTCATGTAGATATTGTTTAGTCTGCCTCAGTGAAATTTTCAAGAATACATCCAATTGTTGCTGATATTTTTTGCATGTGTCTGGATCCTTTAGTTTGGATGCACATATTTTTTCTACAGTTTTAGTCTATACCTTCCTTGCATTCGATATTTTAGCCCGTACACGACAGATAACCAAATAGTGTTCTGAGTCCATAGTGGCACTTCAATTTGGTTTTGAGCTAATGAGGTTCGTATTTTATCTAGAGCACTGATAAGGACATGATCAATTTTGTTCACTATTTCCCCATCTGGTGGCCTCCAAGTGCCCTTATATATTTTCTTGTCAGGTAATAAAGTGCTACCAAACACTAAGTCTTTAGATGGAGCATAGCAGATTATCCTTTTACCATTTTCACTGCTCTCATCATGTAGGCAGCAGATTAACCTTTTACCACTTCCACTCTTCTAATCATGTAGGCTATATTTCCTATTACTGGCCTCAAGGTGATCTCTTTTACAACTTTGGTGTTGAGGTCTCCTATAACAATTCTTATATCGTGTTCAGGACATTGATCAAAAACTTTGTCCATAGTTTCATAAAATTCTCCTTTCTCGCCGTTTGGAGATACGTCTGTAGGTGCATGACAGCTCTGATGCTTGTCATGGCAACTGTAGTAGACTGTGAGGGAACGCTTTTTCAGTAGTCCAGTTCCTATCCATCTAATTTACTGAATGGCAGCAAGGTCTACCCTGTATTTATCCAATTCATTCAGAAGTGTCCTTAGAGAACCCAGCCTGTAAAGTGATAGTGTTCCATGTTCCAATTTTAAGTCCGATTGACGAATCCAGTGTCTTTTCCTTGAGATCTGTCCGGCATTTTCCCTTTGAGGTTTCTTGATAATATTTGTTATAGGAGTAAGGGTGATCAGCCCCCGTCTCCCGTGTCAGTTGGAGGAACTGCCTCGTTGGAGCTCCCTGAGTGGCTCCCCATCCGGGGAGGCTACCTGGGGAAGGTAATCCTCGGGTTTATACTGTAGGTGACCTTCGTCTGTAGTTGGAATTTTGTAGTGTGCTGTAATAGTTTACTGGTTATTGTATGTGTGCATGGTGTACTGAACTCGGGGGGACCTTGGTGACGTTATCCACCAGTAGTGCCCCATGCATAAGCACTACTATTGGATAATAATACGGATATCGGATATCTTGTACTGCTCATTTCCTTCTGCTGTTAATTCCTCTAAAGCCCTGCAGGTATTTGAATTGGCTTGCCTTGAATTGATAACTCCTAGCTAGCTACCACACACGTGAGGCGAGAACACGATTTTTATACTGATGATTTGCAAGGTAGTCATGAACTGTTGCCCTAGGGAAAATAACTGATTGCTCTAGGGAGTTTGTGAGGGATCGTGTCTTCTATGATGAGATTTTCCCATATTTTGCCAATTGAAGGCTCTTAATAAAACCCACAATACGAGTATTACGTTTAGACAGTCATGATATTATTTTGACTACAAAAAAAAAGCCACAATTTAACACCTGGTCCCTGAGGGAACAATTTCTTTATATTTATTATCACTGTAAAATACAAATCTTCGTAAGTACCTCGTTCTGAACACCTGCATCATCTTGTACGTCCAAATTGTTGATAGTTGGTGATTTGTAGTTTCACCAGTTAAAAAACAATCTTCGCTTTTATGTAGTAAATGTAAAGAACGAAATTGGAACTTCATTTTGCTTTTAACACATAACCATATCGTGTTAACGTTATTACAGAATCAATAAAATAAGTGACTACTTGCTGGTTGCCAGCGAGTGCTTCAACTGTTTCCTCCTTCCATGGACTATTTTTGAATATTCTTTCTCCTACTACCTTTTGTAAAATTCCTGTCGGCTTTTTGATCAAAAGCCCATTTTATTATGGCCTTTTAACCCTGGCCGCCGGGGATTCTCAGGTATCACAGGTTTTTCTTAGACTAGTTCCATGTTATAAATTGACGGTATTAATTTATCTAATAAACTGAAATACTATCAAATTACTATACTGCTAAAGTAAATATTAAATTACTATACTGCTAAAATAAATATTAAATTACTACTGCCATTTAATTATTACTTTTAATCAAAATATATTCCGTTTCCATAACAGTATCATTACCATAGAAAGGTAATGCCACCTTATCAGATACGACTGCACGTGAAATATGGAAGGAAGCAAAGTGTTATAACTCATAACATCTTGCCACCATGTGATTCTATGACTTTCGACTTATTACAATTTGCCATTGTTTTCTCATGCACTAAAAGAGAAAGACTCGCGGAAACTTGCCACCTTTTAAACAGCAACGAATGAGACTCTGTAATGTGAAAAACTCGTTTTTTAAAAGGTGGCTTATGACATTTTGCCATCTTTGCACAGATATACCTATAATTGTAGCAAATGAAATATTATTATAATACAATACCATTTGGTTTAGACCATGGCCTTCGCCAGGAGGTTCATACCTGGGCAACCGCTCGCTAATTGTGCACGTATAGAAAGGTCTGAGCACCTTTCTAGTTTTATCCTAGGACTTCCGCTTCCACTTGAAGCTTTTCTACCAGTAGTTTTTCCTCATTCAATCTTCCTACGTTTTCTGCCAATTCCAGTCAATTACATTCGATAAAACGCACTGAAGTTTACTTCCTCAAACAGTTCATACGTTTACTTTTTATAACGTAGATCCTTCCCCATTGGTTCCCTATATTTTCCTCAACGGATCTAAATATGCAGCGAATAATCTTTTTTCTTATCTGAAGTGGTCAAGATCCATGTCTCCGATGCATGTATTAGTACTGGCATTGGGAATGTTTTATAACTTGGTTTGTCGTGAAACGGCCTTTTTTAGACCGGTTCATGTTTTTTCAGACCGAAAAAACAACTATTGGCCTTCCGTATTCGTTGGTTGGTCTCGAGAAAAATACCATTTGCATATGTAATTATGAAACCAAATAAGTAAAATTGTCTACATTTTCAAAGGGGGACGGAAATGGTTCCTTAATGGCATTATCTGTTCCCGGGTCAACTTTCATGTGCTTAGTTTTTTCCTGATTAATAATGTAATTAGTACCTTTGCTGTATCTTCATTTGTTCAAGCTAAGGAAAGCATTTTAAAATCTTTCAATAATTAAAATCGTATTTCAACAATTCAATTTAACACATTTTATTTAGATGAATGCAAATAATTATGTTTAAATATTCTTAATGAATATTAAAATTATGTTTAAATCAAAAAATTAATAATTGAAAAAGTAAATACATTATAATGTTGAAAATAACATGTTTAAAATAGGCTATAGCCAGTGTTGCTAACACAAAATACAGATGCCTTAAAACAAAATTGCCTTGTTACTTATTGTACTTATTGTGCCAAATTGATCTATGTTACCTTATTGCCCTTGATTATTTTTATTTTTTTTAAATTAATATGAATATATGATTTTAATGATTATGCTCAAGGTAAATTTTCTAAATAATTAATGAAGATCTATTTTGAGATCTCCAAATCTTAAAAATATTACCTGTTTTCAATGACTGGTACTCGTTCTAAATACCGAATACTACTGGTGATACAATCCAAAATGCCTTCCTTGATTTGATTTTATTTTGGAGATTTTTTGAAAAGGGAATCGAAAAACGTTTTTATTAGTAGAATTGTATAAACACAGATATAACACATTTAATCCCAAAAAACTGACATAGCATGTGATAAAACTCTGTAATATGGTCCTTTATAGTAATTAAAATAATTAAATAGATGTTCTAAACAGATAGAAATATAAACAAAATTTCATTGCATTTGGCTATCTAGTTTTCGTAAAACATAGTATCTAAATAAAAAAAAACACGACCTTCGGGAAATGATATTTTTCTTTTAAATACGAAAACGGGGAAAATCACAATGAACCTCCTTACGAAACAGGAGAGATGTAAAATAAAGATATTTTAATTAAATCTGAATTAATATTCAGACTTAATAGTCTTGAGGCATCCATTTAAAAATGTAATTTACATAAATACAATATCCGAAACAAAATTAATATGAGATTATTTATTTTTTCCTGAATATAAACTTCATTTGCATAATGCATAATGATCTCACAATCTCGATTTAACTGTAGTTTATATTTTTTTTTGTTAGGACCATTTGAATTCCCGGAAACTCAATAATATACATTAATGCCAATTGTTTTTATCATAGATCCTGTATGGAATGGTGGGCATTGCAAAACAGTTCTTTTCTTTTTAAATTTATGGTAATCAGTAAATTCTATAATTTAATTTAACCATATTTTGCTTCATAATTACAATAACTAATTTTCGTTTATGTTTTCTTTTCCATGAAAATATAATTTGATCTCTTCAAATATTAAGTGATGTGCTCAAGTAAAATAGTCCTTGTTTTAATTAATTTTTTATTTTATGAATTAAATTTTTAAGACGATTACGCTATAATTAAATTAACACGATTATGAGCCGAATAGATAATTGAGAACTTATGGTGTTTTTCATGTGTATCATAAGAATGGTATTATGAAAGCTTAAAGATAGCTAACATGTTAATAAATACATGATGAAGAAGAATAGGGTTTTCTCTATTCTAGAGATCTTGAGATACATCAGCCCTCGAAAATAATCAATATGAAATTACAACTAAAAAAAAAATAGTACATGAGTAAACCGTAATATACATTCAATTGACAAGATTAGTGTGCATAAAAGACTTTCCCGAAAGTATAATTTAAAAAAAAATCTCGATGAATTTATTGTCGCTGAGATAAAACAGCACATCTGTTTACCCCTTGTTCCTCGGTCGGCTCTTTAAACACGAGTTCCCAGCTCACAAACTTATATATTCCTTCTCATAGATCTGCCTCCTTCAAAAAATCCTTTATCATTCGTGCTACCTTGTTTTGGAATTCCTTACCCATCTCCATTCGTAGAACCTTATCCTTAACTTCATTCGCATATAAGTTATTTCTCCCTCTCCTTAACTATCAATCTTCCGTACATATGTAAGAATTAAGTTATCACTATGCTTATTTTATTTGATGTTATTTTATTGTTTATTAGGCCAAATTGGTATACAAGATGTGTTTTCTTCTTCTACTTTCTTCTGGTACTAAAGATCGAAGTGGTCCTTGGTCTCCTCCAACATTTGCTGCCGCAAGCCTCTATACTCCACCATTCGGATGTCCGCCCGCGCATATTCTCCAACACTTTGTCCTTCCATCGCGCCCCTTTTTCCTTTTGGCGAAGATACTGCCTTGGTAAATCTTTTTCACCTGTCTGTTCTCACTCATCCGATTAACATGCCCATACATTCTCAACCTAATCATTTTTATAGAGTCAGATAAGAGCAGGTCTTTAAATAAATTTTAAATATCCTCATTTTTTCTAATGCGCCATCACCAATCTCCTTCACACACGCCTCCATACATTCTTCGCAATACTTTCTTTTTAAGCCTATCAACTCTTTCATCTGTTGCTTTATTTATAATCCATGTTTCGCTTCCACAAATTACCACTAGTCTAATCAGGGTTTTATACATGCGGGACTTAGTGGTGCGTGGGATCAGGTTGCTTCTTACCACTTTTCTAAGTGCATAGTACGCTCTGTTACCTGCTAGTGTCCTTCTTCTGCTTTGTTTGCTTCGAGAGTCATTAAGGAACCGAAATACGAAAAAGCAGACACTACTTCAATATTTTCATCAGCGATGCCATTGAAAGTAGGGTGGGGTTTTCTTATTCTTTCTACAATCATTGCTTTGGTCTTCTCGACATTTATTTTGAGACCAGCTCTTCTTGCTTCCCCTCTCAAAGCCATATACGCCCCCTCAATTGCCTGCCTTCTTCTTTCCACAATTATTACATCCTCTGCGTATGCCATTATTTTTAGTGATTTATTCATGATTGTGCCGCTTCCGTCTTGCACTCTTCACAACCTTGTCCAGAACTTAATCGAATATCATGTGGGTAGGGCAGACGCCCAGATAAGAGACCCATGTCTTTATCAATTTTTATTTCAATAGGTTTGGACTGTTCTCTTAATGTTCTTGTCTGACAGTTAGAGTGCCTCATTGTCATCTTGGTTAAATATATCAGTTAAGGTTCTCCCATTGCTTCATATACCAAGATTTGCAGGTCCTATCATATGCAGCTCTGAAATCAATGAACAGCCGCCATGTTACCGTGTTGCATTCCGACATCTTTTCATCTATCTGCCGAAGAGCAAAGATCTGATCTATTTCTCTGGTATCCACTCTCGTTGTCGTCTGCTGCTCTTTCGTAATTGGGTGCAAATAGGTTGTACAATAGCACGGCGTAGATTTTATACCCCACATTCAGCAAAGTGATTCCTCTTTTATTGCTACATTCTTTCACATTGCCTTTCTTGTGAATCACATTGATAATACCACGATTCCATTTATCCGGTAAGCGTTCTTCTTCCCAAATGCATTCTATAAGCCTATTTAATTCTTTTAGCATCTCGGGATTTATATTGTCTCTACCCGAAACATTATTTTTTTTCAATTTGCAGATTACTTCATCTAACTCTTCTATCGTTAAGGGGATTGTTTCTTCTCGTTCAAATTGTCAAGATTCTCTAAGCCGCGCTTCTCTGTAGGTGATTGTGGCTGACCCAGTAGTGTCGTCAACACCATTATTCAATAGTTCTTGGAACTGTTCTGCCTATCTTAGGAGAATCTCTTGGTACGACGTCAGGAGTCTACCTTCCTAGCTTTTGATCCACTTATTTATGAGTTTATATCCTTTCTAGGTTGCTCCCATTTTCCTATAAAAATTCCTTGAAGATGTTCTTCGCGGTACTCCATATCCTGGTGCCTATTTCGCAGCTGCAAGCTCTTATATCGCAGACTGTTTCTCTTGCCTATAGCTTTTTTGCATTCGCTAGCAAACCACCCGTTTCTTCTTATGAACTCCTGACACCGAACGGTTTCCGCAGCTACGGTCGATATAATCTAGTTTGTTCCACCTGTCGTCAATAGTTGTGTCTAAATCTCTGTACACATGGGATTCATGCAGTTTTCCTTTCTATGGTTTCTTTAAAGACTAATGATGTTTCTGCCATTTTGAGCCTGTCAGTATTCCATTATCTCCTAGATACACAGCCCTTATTCTCTGCTTGAACTTCATCACAACTGAATAGTGATCTGACTCTAAGCAATGGCCTCTGAAGTTTCTTACATCCATTGCACAACTAAAATGTCTTGTCAACATAGAATTGGTCGATTTGATTTGCGTTGTTTCCATTTGGTGTGCGTCATGTCTTTTTGTGAGCATTCTTATGTAGGAACACTATGCTCATTACAACCAACATTTTGGACGCTGCAAATTGAATCAATCGTTAACCGTTATCGTTTGTTGCATTATGCAGACTGTGGTTTCCTATTGTGGGTTTTTACAATTCTTCCTTCCCGAATTTGGCTTTAAAATATCCTGCTACGATCTTTATATCATACTCGGGATAGGATTCATATACCCTTTCTAGTTTTGTGTAGAAGTTGTCCTTGATTTCTTAATCTTTGTCTTCTGGGGGTGCATGTGCATTAGTTATGCTTATGTTAATCAAGCTCCCACGTAGTGTTATCTTGCATAAACGGTTATCAATTGCCTGAAACTCCATTATATCTATTACGGTATTTAGACCTGAATAGAAAAGCACAGCCAAACTCATATAGATCTTTACTTCCGCTGTAATACGGAGTATTACATCGGAGTATTTCCTTTGAAGCATTCCCATTCCTAACCATCGTACTTCCTGAAGAGCCACTATATCAAAAGAGCGAAAGAGCGTCTTCACGTTCCAAGTTGCCAGTATATACATTTATGTGTCCATTTGACGTAAGCCGGATCGATGCCGTATATCAGTCCGAAATCAGAGGCATCTTTTTTGGGCTGATACAAGATGTGTAATTATGTTATATTTAGCAAACACTTATATGCTTCTTTTTTATTTTATAACCTTCTAAATTAATTATTTTATAAAATTGTTTCAAGCTAGACAATTGCTATTAGCATTGGACATTTGTTGTTATTCTAAGGGGACCTAGATATCCCAGAATAAAATTTATTTTTCATTCATTCATACCATGTACGAGCCAAATCCTCTTGCCCAAGTCAGGAATCCCAAAAGTCTCAAGAAATTTCAACCGGAGAGAGTACGATGCAGACAAAAAGCCTGCTTCGACTAAGGGTTGTAAGGCAAGCAATCAAAAATGGATTGAGTTGTACGAAGGAAAACGAATACTGAAAACTTTATTTTAATCGGAACGTAAACCGAGGCCGCATAGAGTATGGAGGAGGAAGACAATTTAGTAACTTCTTAAGGAAAATAGACAGTCAATATTTCGGTATGTGAAGGAAAGGTTTAAATAAGTGGGACCTGCAGCCCGAAGCAATCTATACGGAGCATCTCTATACAAACATCAAAGCCAGCATTGAGAAAATTACCACGTGGGTGCGGGAGACTAAAACCATCAGGATAGAAATTATAAAACGAAATATAAGAGAGCTACATTCAACCAGGTGTAGAATAACACTTTGATAGATGTTCTATAGAAGGTCGAAGGAAATTTTCTTCCAGATGTCTAGAACCATAATCTGACACAGATAGGAAGGCAACGGATTTTATCGAGCTTGAAGATGTGAAAATAAAGATATCTGTTGGAAACATCTATAATAACGCGTCTGTGGCTTAACTAATTTGGAACGGAATATTAAGCATAAATCCTCCAAAGCACGGAACCGAACTCTGAGGTTCAGTCATACTGTGTATCTCAATACATGTATTGCATACTGCTAGCAATTTAGTAAGTTTGCTTACTAAAGAGTTTTCCTGGAAGGAAGTCTGATTTTTTTTTACTGGAAATCAGGGAAAACAATACCAGTAGTGCTCGCGAAAAAAATCTAAAATCTTCTCTTAATTGCAGCACGAAATCCGAAAAGTCGGTTGAAACACTTTTGCTCAGCAATGTTTCAAATTTTTAATAATTGCTTGATTTAGCAACAATTCTTTCGGGGATGTATGTGTTCATACAGATTTTTGATGGTACGGTGGCAATAATACGGCCGCCATCTTGGATTGGAATAAAAATCTCTACATATATGCCATTTTTCCTGACTTTTGTGCCAAATATGAAGAAAATCAAACGTTGCGTTTGGTCATAATTGCGTAACTAACAGAATGGCAGACAAAGGGACGGACGAAATACCAGATGTTCTAGTCAAAAAAGGTCAACTAGACGAATTGTATTGCCGTTAAACAAGTCCAGCTTATCCGCTTGTTTTTGTGCTCGCGCACAGTGGGGGTCTTTCAGATGCAATTCTTTGTTTATTATTATGTCCCCTTTTTCTCACTCTCATGGAACATATGTTTATCATTTTCTAAAATCTAAGAGACCTTTAATCTATATTAACTTTTCTTTTTAA
This sequence comes from Rhaphigaster nebulosa, assembly GCA_948150685.1. Classification (NCBI taxonomy): domain Eukaryota; kingdom Metazoa; phylum Arthropoda; class Insecta; order Hemiptera; family Pentatomidae; genus Rhaphigaster; species Rhaphigaster nebulosa. The sequence goes on from OX411307.1 coordinate 40,158,735, forward strand.
TGTTTTTCACATAGTATTGACCCTACAATGAGTGCATATTTTTCTATGCGTTGCATATTAAGACTCAAGTTTTAAACAATGCAATAAATATTACATTAAAAAAAAAAAAAAACTGATCACATATGCACAATACAGACAGTAGCGTAGATTTCGTTTCGGGGGGAGGGGAGGGGGATACATCCAAGGATCTACTTTAAAGAAACCCACTCCAACCTGGAATTCCCGGGAGCCCTCTCTATGTATAATATTTTCCATTTCAAAGCATACTATTTATGGAATAACATTCAACAGGCTCATACAATTTTTGTTTACAGACAAAGAATAAGCTAAAGCATTTTGTAATTTAGAGGGTTCCAGACCTCTTGGATCCCCACCCCTTTGGCTACGCCACTGAGTACAGATTTCAGACTTAACTGATTAGTACCTCAAAAGCATTAATATACTACATGATGAAATTTGTACAGGAGATGAATGCCTTTTGCGCCGAAATCATCTGGTTTTATACATACTATGTATTATAATGGACATTTTTTTTTTTCAGAAATGACATAAAATAATAATCACCCCCTCCCAATACAATCGGTTTTACTTTTGGATGAATCCCTAAATAATCTCTATGTTTAAACCAGGAGGAGGTCAAATTACTCTATATAACCACCAGGAACTTCATTAAGGTAAACTCCTTTAGATTATCTAAGATTCTTTAGAGATTTCGGAGAGCCTAAAGAACTGTACGTAATAAATACGGTGGGGAAGAAAAAGGTTCAAATGATACGGCTCATTAATTATTCTAAGAGCAGGAAATTAAGTACAACCTCGGTTCTTCTGCAAAGAAGACAGGAAGTTCTCTTCCTTTTTATTTTCGTTTTTTTACGACCAGTTAATTACCAGTCTTTTTTGGTCCTGTCCTCAGTCACCCCAGTCTCCCTGTTTTTCCGCTCCTTTTTTTTTTCTCTACCCCGCAGGGATTGGTACCCCTGTTAATGCTTTATTCGTTAGTGGTCGAACAGAACAGTGGTGTTTTCATTTTGGTAGGAACTAAAAACTCATTAGGGCTACCGGTACTTGTGTACGGGATATTTTTTTTTAAATTATTGACTTCCCATTGTTTATGTTTCGTTTGAGCGGCAAAATGGAGAAAAATCTGAAATTGCAAAACGATCCGTTTTCACTAATCAATATCAGAGTGCTGCTGCTTAGTTTTTCTACGCCATACCTTTCAATGTCATTTTCTCATAATATATTTTTTCCCACATTTATTTTTGCTACTTCCTCGAGTGCAACGTGGAATACATTTATTGATTCTGAAAAAGTCTCATCAGATTGTATCACGAAATTTCTCACAAAAAAAGGATGACAATTGTCATTTTCGTGCCCACACAATTTGAATCGGCCAACTGGAAGTAATTTTTAAGTGAATCGGCTTTCAAACACTTCTCCCAGTCTTTGCTTCATCACAACTTTAAAAGGAGTCGGCTGATTTAGATGAATGTTGGTAAAAACATTCTCTAGCTCTCCTTCATACAGAGGGCTGAGGGAGGTCTACGGGACTTTAAAACAACTTGGCCGTTTTTAGTTAAACTTTGGTGGTGAAGAAATTTGTTATAGGTCTACTAAGGTTTCCATCGGAGGAAATCAGTAATCTTTCATCAGGTGTGAGGGAGGCGAGGGATTCATCAGCGGTTTAGAACGGCACACCCAATTTTGATGAAACATGGTACACCAATATTTGATTCGTCGAATATAAATACAGTGTATGTATTTTAGCAGCTAGTAAAATCTTCAAGTGGAGGGAAGGGGGGAGAAGAACACTAGTTTCGAATTACAGCCGATTTGTACGCAGCTTGGTATGTACCTCTCATTGGTTGACTATAATAATATAATAAGTCAAAATAATTTGATGGTAGATATGTTTCCAACCCCATATAGAATAAGGCCCATCATCTGTTCATAACAGAAAGACAGGTTTTAACAAAGCTTGGTATATTTGTTTCTCAACTGAAAAAAATATATTGGGCTGAATTGACTCTCTCTTAATTTGGGTTTGCGCCATTAACCAGGTAAAAGTTGAGTGTAACGACCATGGATGCGATTGGATATGTTTGTATTATTCTTTTTTTTAATTCAATTGTCTAGATATGAAATATATAGTAAGGGAAAGTATTAAGATCCTGAAAAATTTCGAATTCTCGTTTTAAAGTCTGTGTGTAAGTTTGAATGTAAACAGCCTAGCTCAAAAACGAAAATATGTACGAAACTAAAATTACAAATTTAAGTTAGGTATATTTCTTGGATGTTACAGTAACATTTTCGCTAATATCGACTAACTGGTCCATTCCACGCATGTTATTTCTAAGGAAATCAGTTCTGTGTTGTTGTTTTTTTTCTAATTTCACAAAGTATTCAGCTTAAGGTCACCTGGGACTAAAATAATTTAAAAATTTGTGTATGTCGTTGCTTTCTATTTTTAATCACCCTTCAGCGTCCTTCCTCCTTCCGGTTTTCGGCCCTTTTGGAAATCATTATGATAGCAGCAAGGTTGGAGACCGGAAATGAAAAAGTATCAATTGGTTATTCTGGAGTTGGCAAAAAGAACCAATAGACCAACTTACTAGACTGGTTCCCTTGTCATAAACTATATTAGTAGGTAGATAGATAGATAAATAGATAAAAGAACTTTATTCTGGGACTAGGTCCCTTAAGAATAACATGATTAAACAAATAAAACAGAAATAATATCTGGCCATAAGACTACAGAATACAAATCAGTTAATGTTTACAATATTTTCAGTAAAATAAATAAGCAAATAAACAAGTTCTTTTCTCGAAAAATGTAATTAATTTGAACAAAAAAAAAGAGAAAAAACAAGAAAAGAGAAAAGAAAAAGAGAGAAAATGAAAAATAAAAAAATAATGAGTTGCTTAGCAAAGCTGAAGTTTGTACATTAAAAACTATTATTCACTTCTGATCCAGATGTTAATCCTAAACTGAAATTTCGCAATTGAAGAGCATCATTTTGGAGAGAAAGCAGGTGTAGGAAAAGGAGGGATTTGAATGAGGATAGAGAAGAAGCATGGCGGATATTAGAAGGAAAGGAATTCCAAAGGGTATTGGAGCGGGCGAGAAAGGTACGTTCGAATGTTTTGGTTCTGTAGGAGGGGGTATGGAGGTCAGAAAGGTCAGAGCACCAGTACACCCACACACACACACACACACACACACACACACACACACACACACACACACACATATATATATATATATTTATATATATATATATATATATATATATATATATATATATATATATATATATATATATATTAGTTATAAGTTCATTCCTTGAACTATCATTTCTCAACAGTGTCGAACTCAACCTGGAGCTCTGGAGCTCTTATTTTTATTGTAAATATAGCACCATTGTCAATAGTGACCAAGGCATTTCTATTCACAATAATATAGATAATTTTCGAGGGAACAAACCTTAATTTGACTTAATGTGGATGCTTCACATTACGATTTCTGATTAATAAGGTTTCCGAGACATGACATTGTAGTCCTTAATAAATGGCATTTGAGCCATGAACTTCTAATTACGATTTCAGAAGTGTTTCCGTTGACCTTATCAAATTACTCCCCTTTTACGATAAATCTCAGAGCAAAGAGAAATGTCGGAAAAAGGTAAATAAAATGACATCGTAACTTAGAACTCAGCAAAACACAAGTACAATAAGAAAAATAAGGGAGATGTATGAAGGACACTGTTTTAAGAGATGAATAAATGGACCGAAACATTGTCATTGAATTCTAACACAAAGAAATATAGTTATTTATTTTTTTCGAAGATAAAAAATGTATCTTCTTTCTTATTTATTTATTGTCGAAGCAGATGAAGAAAAATAATTGCTAGGGGACTTATTTACAATTGTATATACATTGGTTATATTATAAAGAACGGTGGATTTTCTTTAAAAAAAAAGTACGAAATTTATGTTGCTAGTAGAAAATGCATGCTTTCTTTATTAATTTCATTTCTCTTGTTTTATACTGATAAACCATCAGTAATGAAGTTTTATTTTACCATATTAAAATATGCACTAAAAAATTAGTTTTATAAATAATGGAAGGAAGTTATAATTGCTTAATTGTTTTCAACGTGATTGGAATTGACTTAGGGCGCGTACAAACTAAGCAAATCTCGGCCAAGGCCGAGGACAATCGTCTCCGTTGGCCGAGATTCGTCTATTATGTATGTCAAAAACCGGTCGGTTACAACGAATAACCGGTTTTATTTTCACTATCAGTTATTATCGTTGTATTTTTGGTTTTGAGGTTTACATATTTCATTTCAGTTTATTATTAATTATTTTCTTTCTCTTTCTCATATTCAATTTTTTCTGAAGTCTGTCAGTTTGTTCTGTAAATTCAACAAATCTCAATCCTTGATGTGGAGGTTTTTCATCAAAATAAGTAGCTCAGGAGTAGGTTGTTTATGTTTTATGTTATGTTTATGTTTATGTTGTAGGAGTATGTTTTACTATGCTGTATCAATAGCGATCGCTGCACTAGCACTCTCTATCCCCTATTTTTTTTTTTTTTTATTTGAAAAATAATACAAACTGCCACACTCAAGGGTAATTGGTATTAGGGCTATGCGAATCCATTCATACCATATATACAAGATAAACAAAAAAAAAAAAAAAGAACAACCATAAAAATACACAAGGAAATAAAATAAAAATAATAAATATCATATAAAAAGAAAAATGTACATTACTAGTAAAAATGAATAGATAGACTACGAATGAATACGAATTTTAGAATTGAATACAAAGCAGTCAGTTTAGCACAAATGGCGCTGGAGAGTGCTAGTTTATACCGTTTTTAAGGTTATTCCTCGAAGATCAATGTGTTATTAACTGGAATTGAAATCCTTGCCAATGACCAGTTATTTGTAATAACTCCAATAGCTGTTACCTGTAACGTAATCAAAATGTATTTTGATGGGAACTTAATTCATTTAACATAAACGGGGTTTTTAACCATTTTTTTTAAAACCGGTTACTTGTAACGGTTAAAACCGATCGGTTATAATTGAAGGTTTTTTATCCGGAATAACCGATGACTGTTTTTTTCACAATAACCGACAGACATACCTAGCAAATCTCGGAGAACGATAGACAGCCAACAGTTCAATTGACCGAGATTAGCTAAGTGTACACTGGAGACAAATCAGAGGCGGCCAACCGACTGGCATTGGTCGCGGTCCTGTCTTTTGAAGGTTAACTTTAAAGGATTCAGTGTTGGACGGGCATTGGGTCCCTTCTCTCATAGTGTAGACGGAATGATCGTTCATTGGCTTTTATGCCTTATTTTGGCTTGGCTGTTCAACAGATGTTTATGTAATTAATTTCGGCTAGTGAGAGACGAAATTTCTACCAGAGTTTTCCCCATTATAATTAATCTATTAAATTGATAACTAGAAAATAAATATTTTTCTTGTGTGTCTACTACGCTTGAACTAAAAACATAAACTTGAAACTTAAACTTAAAACTTGAACTTTATAGAGACTGTTATACATGCGACGATTGTAATATGACCATTAGAGCTGGGTTTTTTTTTTATTGATTTTAAATTTACCAAAATATACTTTCAAATTGATTAATTGTCATCTGTTTTATCTATCTATAGGGCTCATGTATGAAAAGACATTTATAAAAAATTTTTAGTATTAAGCTGACTAAAACATTAAAAAGAGGGATTTTAAATAGTAATAATGTAGATTACCCGTTCACTATGCAAAGATAAAAAAAAATATTTTGAAATCACGAAAATCGCAATAAACATTTTGAGTATTTATTTCAAAAGCACTACATGAAATGATCGATGAAAAATAATCATTTCAAAAAACTTATTTAAAATAATGTGGGCGAATAATAATTTTCTTATAAGAGCAAAATAGTTTTTGATATAACCATTTATAGTCCAGGCGCGATAATTTATTTTTTGAGATAAATTTCCAATGGGCCAATAGTGGGCCCAAAGTTGGACAAGGAATTAGGAATTTGGAGAAGAAAGACGAAAGAAGAAATAATCTCCGAAACGCAGCAATCAATCGCGCTTGATGTGAAATCAAAAAAGTTACAATGGGTGGGACATGTGGCAAGAAGCCACCCAACAGGTCTTCTCCTCCTAACTATAGTAGTAGGAACTAGACCCAATGGGAGGCCGAAACTCAGATGGGTGGACAGGATAAAGAAGGACGCGGCTGAACACCGCGCACTAAACCGGAAAACCATCGCCCAAGATAGAAAGAGGTGGAGGAAACTGGTAGAGGTGGCTAAATATCTACCAACAACTAAAGGTCATTAAAAAGCCAACCGAAAAAAAAAAATTAACCACACTTATTATAAGTGCTTATGCTATGGATCTATCCTGTACTTTGTGTTCAAATACGGCGAAACTGAAGCAGGAGAAATGTCAAAACTAGATTTCATAACATAATTAAGTTGAAACAGTCTCTTCACTGCCCAGCTGTCGTATGAGTAATTCATTAGATGATATTTGTATTCTGTAAATGAAACTTAGCTACAGGATGTAAGTTAAGTTAAGTGTGGAAAGAGAAAGGGGTTATAAATAAATGAACTGAGGTAAGAGCCCAATTTGACCCAAGCTTCCAGTCAAGGGTTAAGCCTTTAAGTGCCGGAAGTAGCGGGCAGGTTTATGATGCGCGCACGAGTTTTCTCAAATGATCTCACCTCCCAATCTTATTGTCTTGTTAGTTCGTAAGCTTAAGCTCCAGCCATCTTAAAGGGACTTAGTTAGGGGTCTGATACCCTCTCGTTCGTTTAAAGAGAACTTTGTAGAGATATTAACAATTGAGTCTACAATTCGAGTTGGACATAATTTTATTAGTTTTAATGATTTTCACACTGAAAAATAATTTTAAAAATACTCATATGTTCTTATCCGATTTTCATTTGTTTAAATTTTATTGGCTAATTACAAATAAACAAAATTTCATACGTGTATCAGCCTTTCGGTTATCTAAATAATTTTTTTAAGGGTTTTGGAAGAAAACCACTCTTTTTTTAATAAAAGTCCAAATTTCTATACTGTAGCTGAACATTGAATCTACGGTGAATTTCCTATAAGATCCGTTACCTATTAACCGAGCATATCTGAAAATTATTCCTTTTTACCTGTTTACTTTGCATTGGCTGCTATGATCGCCTGATGAAGCAGTGTTAGTTGCTAGTCGTTGCTATTTTATAGGAAATTCCATCGTAGATTCCAAAAAAGGTTACAAAAGTTGAGAAATATTCAGTTATAGAAGGAAAATTTGGCCTTGTATTGGAAAAAGCGTGTTGTGGAAAACTTCATAACAAAAAATGATCTCGAAAACAGATTGAGATACAATAAGGAGCGGTTGGCGGCACTGGACTACAGTGTTGATGGACTATCCCTCCCTCAATTATTGGCATTTTCTCCTGGAACACCCTATTTATGTGTACATGAGCTTAAAAGAAACTCCAAGTGATTCAGTTGTGTCTCACCAAGTTTCATCCCTAAATTTCAAAAATTGCGAGTTTTAAGAGAATTGTAAATTGAGTTTTGAACATCCTATATATATATATATATATATATATATATATATATGAGATCATTTTTTGTTATGAAGTTATATAGGATGTTCAAAACTCAATTTACAATTCACTTAAAATCCGCAATTTTTGGAATTTAGGGATGAAACTTGGTGAGGCACAACTGTATCACTTGAAGTTTCTTTTAAGCTCATATTCAAATTCCTAAAGCTCAGATATTTTTAATGGAATGGGTTATATTTTATGATGGATTCTCGTAGGAAATCAAATTCTAAAGCGATATTATGTCAGTGAAAATATTGATGCGATACTTCGGAAAGTCACTAATAAAAAGAAATCAGGTTTCTTTTATACATATGGTAATTCAGCTGCAGTAAGATTTTAGCAGTAATGTTCTTTGTGTCGTTCGTAGGTGGAATAAAGTTCATTATGATAATTGAAAAAAATAAGCTGAAAAGGATAAATACTATCCTGAAATATTTCATAAAATGAAATATTTATTATTCATTGTACAAATATATGACTTATTTTTTAAATTAATATATTTCAATCTTCTACGATAATTTATAGATTTTACACATGTTCAATAAGAAAACCTTCTGCATTGATACATCGTAAAATATGGGGAGAGAAATCTCTTGGGCGAACGAAATTTCGGTCAATATCAAGGATCTTGCTACAGCAGTAATTTTTGTTTTGTGGGTCCCTATGTTTTTCGGTGCGAATGACGTGTACAAATTTCAAAGAATAAAAATTGTACTATGTTTAATGTATTGTAATTGTAAGAAACGATCATCAAACAAACCACGCATGAGAATTCTGTCCCGATCTTTTTAGCAAAATGAGCATCTGGGTTTAAGTTCAAACAGGATTATCTCAGTTAATACATGTAGGCTCTGCACATGACTTAATTTTGTAGCAAACTCCATAAGCTACTTTTATTAAAGAGGTGTTTTTTATAAAAGAATTTCTTTTGGAGGTATATGAAAAATATGATTTTTTGGGATTATACCATATGATTGGGTTATAATATGATTTCTGAAGCGCCGCACAGTGAATCGAGTATAGGGGGTTCGTTGCACGAAAATATATTGATTGTGGGTTCTTATAGGAAATGCCTTCCTGATTATGAATATACCCCCCTAGCAAGGGTCAAAAACGACTATTTGGCAAATTACAGCAAAAAAAAAAAGAACAGAAAAACATTTATCTTTTTTTTAAATTTTATGAGCTCAAATGATATAAATAATGTAAACAAAGAAATTTAATTTTTTTTTTTTTTTTATCAAACAAAACAAAGCTTAACTTTTTACAACGATTAGTTATTCTATTAAAACAATTTAACATCCTGCTGAAGCCAAGACCCACAGCGCTCTCGAAATGTTTGACGGTTCCAAGCGATACTATCAAATTTAAAAGCCAGGCTAAATAGCTTAATGACTCTCTTCGGAATTGTTTATAAGACAAAAAACGACATAGTTTATCAAAAACTATAAGTATTCTACCGCCCTTATCATAAGGAAATATATTTCCGTAGATGTGCTTTCGATGAAGAAAATCAAATGATTATGAAAGTCACACACAGACGCATCCAAACTATACTGCAAATACACAAAGCAACAATAATATGCTAAAACTGTAAAACGATATTTGACGGTTTTTCTGAAAGCTTCTACAAAGGTAGAGAGAGATTCAAATAAAATTGATTGATTGCACTTTAGAGGTTCTTGGTAAGAGGTGCAATGTTCTCTAACGATTGAATCTTCCTAATTTAAATGTTCTGTCTTCAGGTATATACCTTTTACAGTAAATTCCATGACTTTCTGTGTTTTTTTCTTAAGAAAAGTGCATTCGAAAATAGAAATAACTTGTAACTGATGAAGTGGTAACTAAAAAATGAATTAATTTTAAAGTTTGGCCATCGTACATACTTACAAAGAAATGTTAACAGAAGGATGATGGTAGGAATTAATGGTCTAAAGATCACTTTAAAATCTTCAGTGATAGATAGCTCTTCAGAAAATATTTTGATTTTTGTACTCTAACTCTATAACGATATTTTCACTGATAAAACATCGCTTTACAATTTGAATCCAATACAATATGAATCCAAGTTATTTGCGCGGAAGAAGTGATGGAGAAAATTAGAGGGTTGAATATGAGCTCAAAAGAAACGTTAAGGCGACAAAGTTGTGCCCCAACAAGTATTGTGCCCCTAAATTCCAAAAACTACGAATCGAATCTTGAAAACTGTGTATTAGGGGCCAGGGAACATATGGGGCCCTTGGTGGCCGAGCGGGCTATGGCGTTTGTAAAGGGTAAATCAAAGTTACCCACGACAAGTACTTGGAGTTATGACAGCCCGAATTGGGTGATCGCCCACTGGAAAAATTCACGTTAATTCTAAGAAGCTTGTTCACGGAATAGGAAGAGGAAGTTCTCGTAGAATTATATAATAAGGCCTAATCTTTGAAATAACGTCAGAGACAAAATAAGCTTTATGATCATTTAAATCATTTGGGATAATTAACTATGCCAATAGATGATACAATGCATTGATTTTTCCAATAACTTAAAGGACAAAGGTATCTCTGATAGCTTAGGAATGTTTATCAATTACTTTTCTAAGCACACAAAAGAAAGTTTATCATGACTTATGGAACAATGGCAGATTTCGAAAAAGGCTTACGATGTTATTGTTTGTCAGAAGATGTACAATATTTCGATTGGACAGAGAACACAACATACTTGTTCATTTAGTTTATTAACCCGACGCATTAAATAGAATGAATAAAAAGGTTATTTAGAACATGGTTCCACAAACGCATTCAAAAAATAAAATAATAAATGCATTAGGCCTATATTGACTAGTTGGTCTGGTCAGAGATTAACACAAAAATATTAAAAAATAACTACTATTTATTGAATTCCGACGTTTTGGTCCCAATTTTGGATATCAATAAAGGCCTTCATTGTCAATCAAGGCCTTCATCAAAGGTCAAATATAGTAAGAAGGGCATGATTCCTTTGATTGTTGCTCGAGACCGACAAATCTTCCCAGCACTGCTCCAGTAACCCTGAATAAGGCCAGCAACATAGGCCGAAACGTCGGTATTAAATGAATATTTTTGTATCAATCTTAACCGCCACCCTGACCATCTTCTTGGTTAACAATAAAACATTTTTACTGAGCTTAATTTAGGACCATAAAACTGGAAACTGTCTGTTGCATTGAATAATAATAGTAGCAGCTCCATTGATTAAAGTCATATTATAGATATAAAAATAAAACTACTCTGATGAAAAAAAAATCTGACAATTTAATCAAAATTATGCAGCTTCTATTACTGATTAAATTTTGGATTGAAATGTTCCTTGGAATAAAATTTTCCGACTAATTTTTCTTACAACTTTCACATTTAATATTTCAGAAGTAGATTTTTTACCTAATTTTAAGATAGCTATTTTTCATTCAATATGTACAAAAAGAAAAAAATGATAACCTCCATGATTGCCCCTTAAAAATACTATAAAGCTTGCAATATCTTAGTCAGACCTTTTTATTTTACTGCAGACCGACCGCCATAGAATGTAAAATACCACTGGAATGTAAAAATTGAAAGGGGGTAATTAGTAGAATTTCAAAAGAGTAGAAGGCAAAATTGAATTGCGGCTATGGAACACTATCCTACCGGTCCGGTTATTTAATTGACACCTAGCCTCAAGCCCCAAACACCGGAATTACTATTCATATCCACGGTGAGAGCTAAGGCACAGAGTGGCTTTGCGTCAGGATAGGTATGCGCTCCCATCCCCCATCAGGAGACAGCTCTCGAGTGCTTTAGTTCTGCAATATGTCATGCGGATATCATGTGGGAATAGGGACCGTCCATTACAATAGAGATTTGTGAAAATTACAATATTAATAGATGTACCTTAATTAGCTAGACAATTTTTTTAATTTTACCCTGTGTTACAAATCAATATTTTCAATAAAAATCTCCCTTATCTCCATGAGCTGCCCCCTAATAATTTTTTTGTAATAATTTTCCAAAAGTTGATACATTAACTTTTGATAGAAAACTCCTCATATATAACTCAGGCTGAAATAGAACATTCTTTCAAACAATTTAAATCTGATAAATCCTCCGGATCTGATTACATAACTTATGAATTCATAAAAATTTGTCTTGTAACTGGTTAATGTATACAGAACTCCTATTTGATAAAATATTGCAAACTGAAAATCTACCTAAATCTTGGACCAATGTAATATCTGTAATGGTACATAAAAAAAGTAAATTGAATGATCCTGAAAATTATAGGTGTATTGTATTCCAGCATATTGTATAATTGATGGTTGATCTGGTGTGAGGAAACTGGTGCTATATTCGAGTCAGAATCGGATTTCCGGCATGGCAGTGGCTGTTTAGACAATAATTTTGTTTTAAACACTCTTTCACAAATTATCATATTAAAACACGGTCGTACTATCTACTATGTATTTGTAGATTTTCAGAGGCTTTTGATTCTGTCTCGCACTCATAACTCTGGTGCAAGCTTTTTTCGATGGGAATAAGTGTAAAAACTCCTCTGGCTGATAGGAGACTTGTATAATAACGCAAGCATGCAAGCCATATGCAAAAATCACCTGATTAATCGAGTAGCTATCACTGAGGGTGTTCTCCAAGCGGAGATATTAAATCCCCTTTTATATTATTTATTTATTGCAGATATTCACTCTTCTTTCAGGAAAATGGGGCCGACTTGAATGTAGCAATTGCAGAGGTAGCAATTAATGTCCCTACTCTCTTCTGGCTATAAAATACTCTCGAATCTTGTTCTAAAGCCTCTTGTCGTATGCTGAAAAAGGAACTTGGGCCTTACCAATGTGGTTTCAGGGGCAGGTCTACTACCGACCAGCTATTTGGCCTATGGACAATCCTCGAGAGGGGGCGTAGGTACAATATGAAAACCCACCAACTGTTCATCGATTTTGAAGCGACCTGTGACTATGTTAGTCGCGAAGAGCTTTATAAAGCACTCAAAGCATTCAAAACTCATAATAAGTTCATACGCATGATTGAATTAATATTACAATATTATTACATTGCATAATTATGATTAACCCCATTAGATCTTCCTTTAACTTAATTTGTAGTAAAATTGTCACATCAATTGAAAAAAATTGACAAACAACATCTTTTACATAGGATTCGTGAGGGCCACCAAGCACATTGAAGAATGAGAAAATATACAAGCAAGGTACTTTAAGTAACTGCTATTTTTGCAACGAAAGACCCCATACTTTATGATGAGATTGGAAGTCGCAACCGTTCGTGTGGGATATTATGTTTTAAATCAAACACCTTAAAATGTTTGTTGTAATTCAGCATCAGTATCTGTATATGTATGAAATTTACTGTGCTGATTAATTCTATTTGTATGGGGATTGCCCCAACACAAATAAATATATTATTAACTTGTTGTAATTATATGTCTACGAAGCTTTTAATAATGACTCATTTATTATTACTTACTTACTTTCTGGACAGCACAAAAGCCCGGGGTGGGCCTTGGCTTCCCTTGCGACATTAGACCACTCCTCTCTGCATTATTATAAAACTAGCTAGATTACCCAGCATCGCCAATGCTTAAGACAGAATGAAGGTGCTTAGTTTAGCTGAATAAGGGATTTGTCTTTTCAAAATTCCAGAAAGGTAGTGATAAATTTTTCAATTTTATTTTGGTCAAATGTCAATTTTTCCAACTTAAATAAAACTGCTGGTTCTAAATATATAAATAAATTAATTCATATTATTATTATGCATTCATATTATTATTAATGGACTCTATGTCCTAGATTAACGATGATATTTCATTTAATATCAAAGTAAAAACAGCTCTTGAAGACAAGAAAGAGATAATTGATTAGTAGATAATTTTTTATTATTATTTATATACAACGTATTGGGCTTTTGCCATATACAACATTCAAGAAGATTACAGCATGACAAATTGCAAATGATTTAGTACAATAACAAGCTCTAAATATAAGCACAATAACGTTTAAGTACACTTACCGGTCACGAATTAATTAATTACGCACACTGATTAATTAAATACATTTCCCGTAAACACATTTCTGGTTATCGATTATTAGATAAATATTAACTAATACCGTATCGATGTTAGTATTAATGATATTAGTACTATTATATTAGTAGAGAATGGTAGGTACCTAGGATATCTTAAGGAACACTGGGAGACTAAGAATAGATGGATGAATAGGCAGCGTCATGATTGACCTGGAAGGTTCTTTCAGTAAGGTAGGAATGGATTATTAGAAAACCTAATATTATTGGGGGATAGACGGATTCGTAAAAAGGTTCAAGACTTCAAAAGTAATAGGTAATATTATTAGTTTAAGAATATTCATTCCCCGTTGAAATAAAAACTCTAGCATAAATACGAACGGAATTATGTGAAAAAATTTTATAATTAGGTTTTTATTGAGGTATGATGCTTTATTTAATGAAAACTGTAGCTTTGTATGCCGTGTCCTTGTATTTTATGTAACACAGTTGTAAAAATAAAATAAAATGAATAAACTAAATGAATTAGGAAAAGGTAATAAAATATATTTCGAATAAAAAATGTTTGTGACTGTTTAACATCAAAATAAGAAAAAATATGTTTATTGTTATCTTCAAAATTAAGGGACTTGGCTAAAATTTATTGGAAAAACTCAATGAAAAAGTTTATTACAAAAATAAAAAATTTACAACCGAAATCATTTTTACATATGTAATGCAGAGCCAACTCTTACAGGTGAGCATATCGAACGGATATCGTTTCATCTGTGCCCTCGCCTTATCTGCTATGGAAAACAGTGGCCTCCTAAGCCACGGAAGTAGAAGTTATTTAGGGTTCGCAGGCGGAAGAAACCATTCTCGAGGAAGCTGAGATAGAATATTTTTCAGTTGTGAAAATATTTATGAACATCCCCCCAGGGGGCCATTCTTAGCTTGGCGAAGGGGAATCCCTTGGACCAGAGGAGAGCAGATTTTAAGCAGCCAACGCCGAGTGTTCTACCAAGGAAACACAATGAAATGATGAGAATTATGATGTTATGATGATTGAAGTCGATTCATCAATCTTCAATTGACGTAGGACTCAATCTTTCTAAATTGATCTAATTCCTTGACTGATAATTAGGACGCGAATCAAATCCAACCCTGTTAGGGTTTAGATGATAAAGATATGAATTGAAAACAACGCTATATATTCCCCAATGTTACCTTTAAAAAATTAATTTCCTCATCAACAACTGAAGGGGGATAAGTTAAACGATCAAAAAAAATTTTTTCGAGAGCTCAATATTTTACATATTTTAAGTAAACACATTTCCTCCAACATTTATTTGAAGAACGCTCAAAACTTCCAATTTAATATAAAAAGCTCGTATAAGTTGTAATTACCAGGTCTATTTGGATATACGGAGTTGAGCTTTTGGTGATACACAAAACTATCAAATTCATCCTGTATCCAATCCTAACAAACTAAAATACTTCCAAGAATCTTCAACGCTCCTTATTATGTTACAAATAAAATTGCCTATAAGTACCTTAAAATTGATTTCGTAATACGCAAGATTTGGCCTGAAATATATATATATATATATATATATATATATATATATATATATATATATATATATATATCCTTTAATTTAAGCAAAAGCGTCGAGCAGAAATGAGGGTATGTATGAGTTAATGGGAAATGATACTGATAGAGCAAATGTAAATGGTGGGGCTGCAATGAGCTCAATGGCCTCTTTGATCAGCTGACACCTAAAAAACACTTCCCCGTAAATGGGTTCTGCCACAGGAGGCAGGTAAACCTACAACATGAAACATCGAACATGGTTATGATAATTACTCACGCCTTTCTATTTATTAAACGAAACAATAAACGTTCAGCCTGAGTGACTCTGTTATCACAATTCCATAGCATTCCCCCTCCATTAGCCGCTTTTATTTCTTCTTAAATTAATCAAAAGCATACTTAAACCGAAATTAAAAAATAAATCCACTCTGAAAGAACTTGAGGAAGTCATGAAATTGGAACAATATATCCTTAAAACCGTATTACTGGAATTATAGTTGAAATATTTTTTTTTTTTTCGTTCAGAAATTCAATGTTTATATCATTGTTATTGGTAATTCAAGTGGATAAACTTGATAACAGTAGGGCACAAAGTATTATAATTTCATTTCAGAATTTCTATCAATAATAGCATCTGACGAATAGAACAGCACAAGTGACAAACTACAAAGAAATTTTAAGTTGTAAAGGTTGTATCGAGAGTGGTAGATATACTCTCGAGAGAAAAACTCGCAAGTGTAAAAGCCACTGATAGTTCGATGCAGAGTAGTTTCATTCATTCAATACAGGTTTGAATTTCCTGAGAATCCTCTTCGAGAGGAGGGAGGGAACGTTTACACCTACTGTGACGTGACATTGCAGCTCTCAGAGGCTTGTACACAAGCGAGTTTTACTCTTGAGAGTATATCTACCACTATCGAGAGTGAAAAACTCTCTCGTGTAAACGCACCTTATGGCTCTATAAGTTAAAGATTTGTATAAATTAGGTTATAATATAGGATTTGTCTATATTTTAATATAGAAGAAAGGGGCATTTTTACAAGAAAGAATCATATAAATATAACCTGAAAGAATAAAATATATAAATTAATGTATTATGAACTGCAACTTACTCTGCCAGTGGCTATTTGTAAATCAGCATTTACCTGAAACAGAAATAGATGTAATATTATCAATAATGTAGCATTTCGATTCACATCTATAATAATTTTTTAAAAAATGGTTAGGTGAAAATTTAGAACTAGATAAAAAAAATATAAAATAAAGTATGGAATCGATTAATTTTGGTAATTATTCTATATTTGCTAAAAAAAAAAAAAAAAAAAAAAAAAATAGATTAACAAAAAAAAATTATTTAAAAAAAATCAGTCCCTCTTCATCGCACAAAAATATGTTCTACTTTAACAGAAAATAAAAATCTAAAAATAAAATATATAAATAAGAAAGTTGAAATAACAAACACTTAATCGGATTTCGAAATAAAGTTTCCCCTTGGTTTATTTGTTAATGTCTAGCCATTGTCATATTTTCCTGTTAATTCGGACAGCCCTTCCTTTATATTCTCCTTACCAGCAACATCATCTGTGTTTTGCCTTTATTAACAAATATATAAAGCCATAATTCTGTCTGAAAAGCATTATAGTTATGCTGGTATTGCTTTCGATCTTCAGTTGTGAAGAATAAGCCACCGGTACATGCTAAAATCCTGAAATCAATGGAGTCTAAATTCTAATTGACATCCCTGAGTTCTTGCCTCATCCCTTCTTAATATAGTATCGCGGATTACGACGAAAAGAAGAGGGCTGAAACTACAACCTTGGCGAATGCAAACACTTGCCCCAACTCTTCCGGTAATTAGCTTGTTGCTCTGAAAAAATTAGAGATTTTAGAAGATTTTTAAAATACCTAGCTTTAGTATTCCGCCGGCTCCTTTCTTATCCAGGTCCCCAACTATCAAACTCGTTTGTGTTGAATAATGTTTAGCAAAACTTTGCTTTCAATGGTAAAAAATTTACCATAAATTCTGCAAATTCTAAAATTTTTAAATTCTGCTAGCTTTAAAAATGTATAATACTTACAAATCACAAAAACAATCCTTCCGAGCTCTCTACCTCCCTTCAAATCAAATGTACAAAATAATAATAATGCCTTGATAAATTACATAAATATATTATAATAATTATATCATTGATGACTTCTACAGATTAATTAAAAATATTATTTCTGATTAAAGAAGGCTCTAAGAAATAATCAAGTTCCGAAAAATTTAATATAAAGTACGGACTTTTTCTTCACTTTGTTGGATAAATTCGGAGAGGCTTTGACGCTCGGATTTATTCAGTTTGAGCTTAAAAATTTCTTCGTCGAAAGAGAGAAAAGCTTTTATCTTTATAGAACAATAAATAGTGTAAGGCAGAAAGGCTGGAATAATGTAACGTCAGGAGCGGCTGTGGAGTGGCATGAATGCAGACCCCCCTCCCTTTATAATTGTATGTAAGATAAATTTCTTTCTTGATTACATGCTTTCCCTTCCGTGGAAAATTATTAAGAGAGAACTTGTCACTGGTGGTGAATGAATAAGCTGAGCCATTCAGTCTAAAATCCAAGCATTCCGTTTTTTGTTATGAAACAATTTTAATTATTTAAATTACTATGAAAAAGTTTAATACTTAATTTGATAATAACTAATTAAATTCATTAAAATACTGTGTGAACATTGAAGTAACGAAACTGTCCGTTTTTGTATTTTTTTTTTTGGAAATATTAATAATGAATCAACAAGATATTAATATCAAATTATTTTTCTCAGAATGGCTTGTTTGTTAAAGCAATATATATTACAAATTTATTATTTTAAATTATTTGGAAGTTGTCGAAACCGTACAAACCAAGTTTTTGAAATCCGTATATTTCTGGCCTAAAACTACGCCCAACTATTTAGTACGCCTAGAAACAGGTCGTCTCCCACTTTCTGTAATAGTCTTTAAGAAACTTCTTAATTTCTGCATAATAATCCTTTCATTACCTGGGGATAGATTACCACGGCAATGCTATAACAGACTTTTAACTTTGGATAACAGAAAACAAGACCTCAGCTCAAATTGGGTATCACAAGTTAAGAGAATAGCATCCATGAACAATGCACTGGAGTTTTTTGCAGATTTGTCAAACGAAAAAAAATTAATTGCAAACAAAAGCACAATTATAGTGCGTAAAATGTATGTGAATACTTATATATATGTATCTTGTATTAACTATATTTTTGATGACTGAAGTATATAAGTGTATACTTATCTCTTTTTTCTTTCTTTATATATATACATTTTTGTAATGTTTTATTATCATAAATATTATTTAATGTATCACTCTACAGGCCAATGCCAAGATAATGTAACAAGCATGTATTACTTTATACAATAAATAATCTATCTATCTATCTATCTATATTACAAATTTACGTTAGTTGAATAATAAGTATTAAATAGATTTCTGCTAAACAATTGATAGCAATACATGCATAAGAAACTTATGTATCTATCTTGAGGCTGCTCTGATTTTTAAGTCGTTCCTGTGAAAAGGAAATCATTAAAAACAAAGCGAATGATTGTGAATGACTATTTGTATGCTTATACATATAAGAATATTACATGTGTGTAATATAAGTGATATATGTTTTGTGAGTATATGTATACATGTTTATATGCATGTATGGCGTATATTTGAGTTGTCGTGTTAATGCGTACGTGACTATGTAAATATGTTAATAATTTTGATTGCAATTGGTAAAGAGTTATATTTTAATTCTATTAAAGATTTTTTTTTCTACCGTGTAGTTACCTATAATATTTTCAAATTTTTGCATGTCTAGGTTTTACATCTGGTACTTTTAACGAATGCTTTGTTTATTAGTTTATTACTGCACCGTTACTGTCCAGCCTCCAATATCATATCTATCCCACAGTCCTCCTTTATCTCTTCAACTTATTTTAAACAAATTAGGGCCTGTATCTTTAGATTTAAGAAGGAGCCGAGTATATAGTAGGGAAATGAAGGGAAAAGTGGGCAGGGTGGTAAAAGTGGCCATTGCCCTGAGTAGTGCTGCTGTCTACAAAGGAAGTGGCCAACTAGTTCTAATAGATACCATTAGTATTGTCAATGAGTTTGACAAGGAAGCTTGTTCCACTATTTTTCAGTCGTCTGATGTAAGGTGTGTCACGTATATTATTGTAATATGGAGCGTTTTCAAAATCAACAGAGAACAAGGCATGGATTAGATTTTGGAACTGTAAACGATGGCAATGACTGAATTGGGCAGATATCCTAAACCTGGTCAGGTTGTTCACTTATATTATCATGTCATTAGAAATAATTGAAACTTTTCATTGTTTGTGTTTTTATGACTAAAATGTATACTAATTTCAGCCAAGCTTTTCATTTTTATTATTATTTCATTAAGAATAATCAATTGTAACATGAACACTGCAATCCCACCCATTGTTTGTATACTAGTAGCCTATACGGGAAAAGTAGCCTCATTAGGCCCGGAAAAGTGGTCCCATTCGATAAGGAAAAGTGGCCACTATGTTTGCCTCCAGGAAAATGCATATATGTCATATACGTATTATATATTTTTCTTAAATACAAATATATGGTGCGATGCCTTATAATAAGTAGATTCAAAACGTTAGGTAGGAGTCCCAAATATTGCCTACGTTTCTAATATCAGATACTACACGGTTGCTCCCTGATTAACACCAACAACGAAACATTTCTCTTTAATTGATCGGTATGGAAGCCAGATGGAGCTATGTATTGTTTCCTTTGTTATGCGGATTTTTTTTTTTCCGAGAATAATGAGTTAGTAAATATGTTTCATTATTTTCAGCTTAATAAAAGCTTAAGTTTTAGAGGGTTTTTTTCATATAAGACATTCATAGTAACTGTAGTAGGAAACATACAGGTAACATAATTTCTGGGTTTGCAATCAGGTTAAAGTTAGGGCGACTGAGGTTATACCCAAAATCGCCCACTTGAGTGTCCCTATTATCGCCCTAGGGGAAATTACTAACCTCTAAGAGTTTTTTTTTTTTTTCTTTTTCCGATATTAGATAAATGGAAATAGGATAAGACTATAATAAGTGTGGCGGTGATAGCAATAAAAAATAAATAGATAGAGCTTTTGAAGTTTCTAAAATGCTTTTCATAGAAGAGCATAAGATCTACGATAAAATACTATGTAAAAGAACCGAAGATGAACTTCAAAAATTGCTTGACGTTCCACTAGGACGAAGGCATTATTTATCCATTTATAATTAGTTTAATATTCTTTAAAGATTAAAAAAATAATAAAAAAATATGGGCTTGCGGCAAAAGAAAGGAATAGAAAGTCACTAAGTGTTTGTTTGAGAGGTCCTTGGTTGTTAAATAATAAAATCCAGAAGTGGTATTGATTGGCTTTATTGACTTACAATCAAAAGGTACCTGTCAATAATACCGTATAATTAATATCAAATTCATAACAATTTTTCAGTGAAACAATATCAACAACTTTATATAATAATATTTTCAAATGTTTGTTTACAAAATTGTGTGAATCTTACAAAAGAAAAAATAAAATAAATGGTGAAGAAAGTTTGGCGTGTAGCGACAACTTTGTGATATAAAATACAGCTTAAGTTTACTTGAAAATGACATACCTTTTGAATCACTTGAAAAATACTTGTTTTGATGTACTAAACAGTTGCAAAACAAACGACGGATTGTTGCACAAAACTTTTTCAAAGTGTCGATACAAATCGAAGCACATTCGATACATTAACCTGTCGATGATCGCTTGTCGCTTGCCAACTCAACAATACAAAATTCCAGTAGGTGCCAACTTTATATAAAACAAAATAGAACGTGAAGTTAGGATAGGATCAAAGTTGGGGTAGGTTAGGTTGGGTTGCTGTCAATTGATCAATTTCAACACTAAGAAATAATATTCGCCACCCATTTTCGGAAAAAAACAACAAAAAAATAGTGTAAGAAGTGGCTTTTTTGAAGAAGAGGCACCCGTTTTTTTAAGAGACTCCCTGCCTTGTCACTAAGGGAACTTCAACCGCTTTCTTTACCTCGAATTATGATGTAAAAAAGTTCATTGATATACTTCATTAGCCATTGTAACATAACTTTTACTTCATTTAATTCTATTTTAGACGTAGATGATATTTGGAACATACGGTGGGTAATATTAGGAACAGTTTTGTTCAAATAGCAAATATTTGGCAGTAGCAAAAAAAATTATTTTAATTTTAATATAATGTGTTTGCGTCGCAATTAAACTGATTGTTATATAACATTCTAGACAACAGATAAAAACTATTTTTAGAAAAAAAAAACGCGCGGATTAGTTATCTAACAAATAAAAATAGTTCAAGTGGAACAAAATTGAAAGTACATTCTTAACACTCAAATGTTGGTTAATTTGTTAACTTTGTCTTAGAATATAGGGATCACACTACAGTCACACTAGTAATCCTGATATTGCTTCTTAGAATTTCAACGTGTTGTTGTCAGGGGCGGCTCTAGATTTTCTGGCGCCCTAGATGAAAAAGAATTTTGCGTCCTATAATCTTACCTCCCCCTCTCCCCCCCCCCCCCCGTCCTCCAGCACTAAAAAAAAACTAAACAAATCACTCCTGCCATTTTTGCCACACCACCCCATTAATACTATTTGTTTAAGTGTTAAATTAAATAAAACTTACATGATTAGTGACTCGCTAGTTCAAACAAAAATTAGGATTAAATATTTTTCCTCCCCTGAACTTTTTCGTCCTAGGTTGCCTACATGGACGGCTCAGCCCTGGTTGTCCTTTTGTTGAAGAATTCATTTTATATCATATTATATTATATATTTATATTATTATATATTATATTATATCATTTTATATTTTTATAAAAGTCATGGTGGGGCATCAGTGTACAAGCCATAGCAAAAATCGAATCTTAATAAATCAGCTATTAATCAAAGAAGTGACAAAAAAAAAAAATTTACTTCGGGGACTGTAGCAAAGGAAAATTCGACTTAATTGTACCAAGCTGAAACTTTTCTGAGAATTTCGTAATGTTTTACAAGTCTTACAAGAATAGACTGCAGCTGTATTATTTACCCCAGGAATTAGAATTAATGTTATAGAACATTATTGCTAATTCCTGGGATAAATAATCCAGCTGCCGTCTATTCTTGTAAGGCTTAACATTATGAAATTCTCAGATCATCATTATGTTCTCAGACAACTGTCCTGTTCCTCTTTATTCGTCGGCAAAATGGATTAGCTTCAATTATGTTTGTGAATGTCAAAAAGTAGTCCCGTTTTAATTATGCAATCATTAATTCCATATAATCCAATATCAGGAATTTGACTTGGCGGACTCGCTTCCGTTCGAAATATTGCTGTCGGACAACTACGAATAATATCTCCTAATAGATTTATAGCAGAAAAAGAGGTTTATATTAATCAGACATGTTATATTGCAATTTTAGAAAAATATTAAGATCTTACAGGAATGCATACTTCAACTATGACGTATTCTTGTAAGACTTAGTAAGATTGATACTTCAGAAAGTTATAGCTTCTAACGGATACCGCAAGTATGAGCTAGTGCCTTAAGATAAATTCAATTCAATTTTTTTTTGCCAAGAATCGTTTATATGACCATGTGACTTCTCAAGTAAATAAATTACTTTATATTTGAATAATTTTGTCTATTATCCATAACAATATGAAGCAATATTTTTAAATGAATCATTTATCTGTAATTTGGTCAGCATTGGAAATATATGCCTCTTGATGATTTGTATTAGTTTCGAATTGAACAATTAAATCGAAAACTGCTTATTTTAATAATTTTAATTCAAACTAGGAACCCATTAAAGGAATATATTCTAAGCCGTGGAATTGGACTCGCAATTTTTCGTTATGATTACAAAGCTATGATTTTAAATTTCTGTTTTGGTTCTGTTTACCATTGGTACTTACACCCTAGACTGTGCTAGCTTATCAGAATAGAAATACCAACAAATCTGGTGCGATCAGCGCATCACACAACATTCATTTACCTAAGTTTAATATAATAATAATAATAAGCGAGATGTTAATACAGATTTGAACGTATTAAGCGTATTGTTGAGAACAGGATGTTGGAGCTGGAATAGCTAAATGGGAAGAAGTTGTGGGAGTTCGGTCGCATCCGTCTGCTTTCGGACACAATCGGCATTTCATCAAGGGGCTGGTCTTTAAGGTCTTTTATTCAAATATCTCTTTCCGCTATATCTTCGGTAATACTGGTCCGATTTATATCCGATAATTTTTGTTTTCATTTGTAGAGAATCAAATTAGCTTTCAAATGATTGTTTACAAAATTTATCATGAAATGCATAAATTTCGAGTAATGCGCGAATAAAATTTTCTTTTCGTCATCTTTTTTTTTCCCTGAAATTTTTCGGTAATGTACAGCATATTTGAAGAGCTTTAAGAAGAAGACTTTAGACTTTTTTAAGTTTTATCAAAATTGTTGGATCCATTTTCGAGAAAATTGTAAAATCGACTATATAATATGGCACTTCAACTAAACCGATTTTAGCGAAAAAGTGGCTTTAACATCCCAGGCGTATAATTACCAAAATACGTAATTTCAGTTTCGTATTGTTTTTTAAAGACTGTTCACAGACAAAAAGAGACTTGGTTATTTGGACTCAGTGTACCTTAAAACTTGCATTTCTGTTGAAAACTCGAATTTGAAATTTTTCACGATCGCAATACTTTCCCATAAGTAGAATATATATCATACTAGGAAAATGAAAGTCATATATCCATATCGATAAGAACTATAGAGACATAGTATGATTTCTGTTAACTATGATTGAATTATTGTTTATAATCAATAAAGTATTAATCATACATAGATAATTCACTATTAAAATAATGAGCATTTGACTAAGTGTTGGCAATCAACGTAAATCAGAACTATTTTGAATAATTATGCCAGCAATAAATTGACTGGTTCAAACCTTGGAGGTACTACATCATAAAGTTATAATATAACATTCTGATTTATTGCCTTCTGTAACGGTCACTTCTGACCGGAGTTTAGTTAGTTCTACCCTGCAGTCCACAGGCGTTAAACTTCTGATATGTTTTAACACACACCCATATATATATATATATATATATATATATATATATATATATATATATATATATATATATATATATATATATATATATATATATATATATCTAATAGGTAAATATTTTTTTTATTTTTAACATATATTATAAATTTCTTTATTTTATTGTATTTTTATTTATTAATTAAGTATATATTGCATTAAGTTTTCAGATTTATTATTTTAAAAGCTGTTTCCGTTAAAACAAGTAATAGTAATTAAGTAATTAAGTAAGCAGAGTCAAACGATGAAAAATGCTAATGGAAACAAAAGCTCGGCGGCAGCCCCTCTATTTATTTGTTACTATAAGAAATATATTGAAGATTTAACCTCTTTATGTTGAACAGTAGATGTTCGTCTGGAATGATGAGAATACGTTATCTCAATTCCGCAGTAATTTGAAGCTATATTTCCATATCCTCTTGACCAATGATTAAAAAAAGGCGATGTTCCCAGAAAGAAAAGTAGCCGTGCCTTGCCAAATTGGCGTCCAAAGATGACGGACTACCGAATTTGACTTGATTCGTATGAACCAACAAAATCAGGTGTAAAATAGGCGACTTTTCGACAGCCGGTGTGTTTTATTTACCATTACCGAGAACTGTAGTGGACTTAGTTTAAGGAAAATATCATCGCTTTGGCAATTTTCATCATATCAAAATAATTTCTTCACCGACTTTATAGCTTAAATTATGACATTTAGTTTCATTTCCTTTCCCAACAGATACACTATTTGTTGTTCTATTTCCAATATAATAAGTAATACATAAGGGATATATTTATATTTGAACACCCCGTAAGGAATTATTTAACAACTCACTTTATTACGATTATTAATAATTCGCACTAGAGCAAACGATGGGCTAGACATAGCCTAAACAGAACCGAAAATCCCGAAAGATCGGGAAAAGCCAAACAGGCTTTCCCCAATCTTCCTGGTCCCTTTTGGCGTGGCCTTTCCACTAGTCATCAAGTTTCCGTGATTTGGGTAAAGAATATTTATTAATATAATAAATCGAACTAACCCTATTTAATGAGATATCATTTTTAATCGAAATAATTAGATCCTATAATATTTTTAATCAAAATAATTATATACTATTTTTAATCAACATATATTATCTTTCCATATTTGTACATAAAATATAAATCACGTATTTAAAAGAAACATAGCTTGTAGGCTGTCCTGAAAGAAATGATTTATTGAACATCAATGCTGCCCAAATAAATACATTGGGTTGCTACAATACACAGCGTACTAATCAATCCTTAGTTGGCATAATATATATATATATATATATATATATATATATATATATATATATATATATATATATATATATATATACACACATCTGTATATGTACACATCTTTATTTTTTTCCTTCCTTTTTCCTTTAATATTTAATCATACATCTGTATAGTATTTTCATAGTACTTTCATCTTCTTTCGATTACATTACATAATAGTGAGAATATATATTTTTTTTCCTTAAACTATGACTCTACCGCTATAGTTCTCGGTAATGATAAAATAAACATTATAACAGCTAAAAAAGCATCAGTTTTAGTCTAGATCCTTTATTAAGTTCATAGCTTATGGGTTATTTTAAAACAATAAATACATTGATTACAGAGACGCCTTTTATCTAAAATCTTTTTTTATATTTGCGTTTTTTTTAAAGTCCTAGTTTGAGCTGGTAATGAGTGCATCATTTACTATATGTGTTGCTAAATGCATTTTATCTTATTTTTTAGGCTGTCCTGAGGATTTTAGTAAAAAAAAAAAAAAAAATGAACATTTAAATACCTTTGAGAAAAATAACCTGTAATTATTTGTTCAAATTCTGAAGATTTCAGAAGGAATCCATAGTAAACCAATCATATTTTATGATTCTAATATTGTCTTAGTAATAAAAATGTAACACATCAAACATGATGTGTTTTTTCAACGGGTGAAGATATTTATTAATATTATTTTTTCCTTGACCTGATAAATTCGCTTTGTGTAAGAATGGCTGTAAGATAGTAATGTAAGATGAAGGTGTAAATAGTGTTCAGTAAAGTAGATTAGCTCCCCAGGAATACGAAATGAGCTTGAGAGATTTTCGCTGCTAAAGTTCGACAATGACAAATCCGAGGTATAATGCCAACCAGTCGCTAAAACAAGAGAGCTAAGCGGTTCATTATCCGGGTCTCGGAAAAGAGACGATTTCATTAAATTTTCAAGCGGCAGAGAAATGAAAATAGGCAGCGTTTGTAATAACAGCTTATGGTCGTCGTAAATATTCTATGAGTTGGAACCTTTCTGATTCTGCATTTATACGGGAATATAAAATAGTGAAATAACAAACGACGGACGTTAAAAATGTTTACATAAGCAAAAAATTTAAGAGATTCAAGGAGATTCTTATATATGTATTAATGCACGTACATGGTATTCGTGTAGGCAAATATATTGTGGTCTTGATGAACGAGCCTGTAGGAATGAGAATCCTTAATCAGTTAAAAGCTGTGTGGGTTTGATTGCCGCCTGGTTTAGTAAAAACATAGATCTTAAGTCCAGCGAAATAAATTGATACTCTCACACTGAACGGTACAGTATGACAGTATGTAGGTAGCCGTTTCAGATTGTCAAGACGTTGACCATTATCTCTTGTGTCTGGCATGGTTTCTGGTGCTACAAGTTAGAGGTTGGACTCTATCCCATCTAAAAATACAATATTATGAAACCAAAAACTAGAAAATCTGATTAACATGGTAACTACCTGGGCTTCGAATAACGGACTTCACATTGGATCGTGGAATGCTCGGAACTAATACATCCCAGGGGTCGCCCAAACGGTAGCGAATGAATTAAAAAGGTTTGCCACACAAGATGTAAGATGTCCTGTTATGCAACGGAATAAATACCAAAAATGGAACAGCTGGCGCTGGATTTCAAGTTAATCCAGCTGCGAGGAAGTCATTTACAAACTTCACCCAGGTTAACGAAAGAATAAATGAATGGCGTATTAAAGGTCGTTGATTTAATACCAGGATCATTATTGCATATGCACCAACCGAAGATAAAGATGATGAGGTAACGGATAGTTTCTACGATCAGTTTGAAATTTTTTGGAACAAGCACACAAATATGACAAAAAAATAAGTCTTAGGGGACGGACCTCAATGTCATGATAGGTCGAGGAGCCAAATTTAGGCCCATCATCAGCGGCCAAAGCCTCCACGAAACAGGCAATGACAATGTATTAGTCTGGCAACAGCCAACAGACTAAAAATAAAAAAAATGTATTTATAAAATTTTACAGCTGTTATTACAAATGGAAATTGATTGAGAATAGTGGCTTTGGAGGCTATAATGGAAAGGTTGGCATCTATTATATTTTGAGATAAATTTTACATTACAGGCCATTAAGATCTTTGTTTGTGGTGCAATAAGGAGCATTGAGGATTTTAGAACGAAATTGATGGTTTTTTCAGAATTGCTTATTTTGCCTCTTTCCGTATCGTTATAATAGTTTAATGGGTGTTTCTTTTTTTTATGAACTGGAAATTTATTCTTAAAGGTAGTAATGAATTCTTCCTTATGATTTTATTAAAATTTATAACATCACGCCCAACATTTCGAGGTATTTTTGCCTCTTTTTTTAAATGAAATTTTTGTAAGTATTCTTCTTTTATTAACATCATCTACATAAAATATATTTTGTCAATTATATACAGTCAAATATTTAAAACTTTTAAAGGAACACTTACACACTATATTATTTTTCATTATCACAATAACCTCTCTCCTATAGACTGAGAAAATCTATTAATTATTATAAGTTAGTGAAGAGACTTTTCAAGTACTCGAAGTCGACAAGGTAAGCCACTTCTCCAGACGAAATTCAAGGTAGGGGACCCGTTCAACAGAAATAAGTTGAATATTATTAAAGGATACTGTAGGATTCGGTTGTGGCCAGAAATGAACCACAAAGTGAGGTATAGGAATAAAGTGTTGCAATATAGCCTTCATCAGGGCTAAGAAAAACAAAAGGCAAGAATAATAGAAAGTATACTAAGATTACTAGTAATAATTAATAATACTAAGAAAAAATAAAATAGTTAGCATATGAGAATAGAAGTTATATAAGAAAAAATAATATACAGTGTCATAGTAAATAATTTAAATTGAATGGTTCCTAATTCCAGATTAGCATCGAATAAAAAGAAAAGAGTTAAAAATAGAAACATGCAATTAAAAAGGAAAGAGGGGTACGGAAGATGAGAGATAGTAAAGGAAAAATAAAAATGAAAGAATGCACTTGATTCGACGCCATTAGACGACATAATGAAGAATTTCAAAAGGCTTGATCGTATAAAGCCATCTGGCGGTGGCTAAGGAAAGGTGAAGTATAAGCGCTGCCCTCGTATACAGAAATAGGGTTTAAAGTTAAGAAACACGTTGTAAAATCGTGTGCCCAATTTGTAATTATATATAAATAGAAAGTAATGATCAGCAAATCATGGAGCATATCTCTAGTTATTGGACGACATTTTCCTGACAAGGGGAGTGCAAGATTTTTCCGTCTCCGATTATGATCTAAATTGAAAAAAAAGTCGACCCATATCCTGCCATTCTGCCCAATAGGCCCCAGGAGCTGTGAATAAATTATCAAAATGCTTGATTTTATATCTCGTGTTTGACCTTTGGAATTTACTGTATTATAATTGTGTGTAGTGAGATTACAAAACTAGAATAAGTAAATAAACATTTCATGAAGTAATTTTGTATCATTAGGTGTAATACAATATGTTTGCACATCAGTTTGTGTTGAGAGAGTTAATAGGGTTACTTGATTATTGTGAAATATCAGGAGGCCAGCTTGTATTGAAGCTTTAATTTAAGAGAATATAAAACTATTAAAACTGGGAGAAGAGGGCCTGTATTATAGACGATAAATTAACACGTTAGGGGTCGATTATCACTAATTTTGGACGTTATCTGGGGAACAGTGGCGCAATCTGTGTCTCGGCCGGTTGGACACTAAGGCTGGTTAGCTTCGTGATTTACTGAGGTATTAATTGCCTCTTGCCTCTCCCTGCCCCCTTTCCACTGCAGGCCCGCACTTTTATCGATATATCTTTAACCCTCCCCTTTCCAAATCATATTTCGGAAAATAATTTTCAGAAATCAATACCAACAAAAGAGTACTGACTATTCGTTTTTGCGTTTTGATGGTATTTATTATTTCACATCATGGTCTTGTTTCAAAATTCGTTTTGTATGAATATATCATACTTTAATATCAAATAATAAGTTTATTTGTTTCATACCATTTGTGAGATATAGTTAGCTGTAGATGAAAGCAAGATGGTTGAAACTGTGGTTAAAAAAAAAAGTTTGCCAAATAGGTCAGTATAGGTTCCTCACCACTTACAATTAGTGTGTCTGAATGTTAGGTACCAAAATTGAATATTACATTAATACGAATTTTTAAAGGGAAGTTGATGAAATTGATAATGGATCACTTCGACACTAGCCTCAACATTCCTTCAACTTAGGCAAAGTCAGAGTAGCCGTTTTCGAAAATAGGTGTGTCGAGGTACATACGTTCGCGCATCCCTAAGCGAAAGTAGATTATAAAATTTTATAATATTGATCTGGGACCAACCAGCACAATTTCTGAAAATTTCATTACAATCAGATTAACGGTAGTTGTTATTATGTCCGTCACAGGGATTTGACTAAAAACAGACACGGAACCAAATTTATTCCTTGATACCTAAAACGTACAACGCGAGTGAAAATCTTCAATTCTGAGGGCAATTTTTTTTAATTACTTTCGTTAGTTCTGTGCTGATTACTTTTTTAGTGATTCGTTCGTTGTTCAACAAAACTTAGCACGCCCATTCAAGTCGCAAGGATATGAGCTAAATTATATTTACCGGGTGTAGTTCTTGCGATTCGGTCTTGTGTAGTCGCCTAATATCTGCCGATCCTTCTTTACACCAATACTTTTTCCCCCCTAAAGCCCTAATACGCTATTCCTAATGAATATCGGCAATGACTTCGTTTCTCTGGGGGTTGATGTTGATTCCATATTTTCTATCGGTATGTTTTTTAATACCTAGTAAGAATTAAGGGCGAAAATGGCAATTCCTCAGCCATAAGTTGTATTAAGTTGGGGGATGTATTAAGGGACTCGATTACTTCAAGAGGAAACATATATATGGAGGTTAAGTTTACGCGTTTGTAGAAGTGCAGCTGCTTACAAACCCAAATACATACATTTATATATATATATATATATATATATATATATATATATATATATATATATATATATATATATACTATAAAAAATTGGAACATTCAAAAACACAAAGCCTCAAGTCTCTAAAATACCGGCAAACAACTAACCAGTTAACGTTTCGCCAATTCAGGCATCATCAGGACATACACCAAAAAATCACATCCTATGAAGATCAAATACAGCACATCTCACATCAACCGTCCAGAAAGACGCATCAAACAGAGACAGCACATCACTCCAAGATATCCAATCACATACTCCTTGAGCTTTGTGTTTTGGAATCTTCCAATTGTTTATGGTATTTAATTTATGTATCTTTTTCAGTTTTTACTTATATATATATATATATATATATATATATATATATATATATATATATATATATATATATATATATATATATATATATATATACACAGGCAAGGTTGAAAAGTATAAAGTAATGTAGTCCAGTTCAGTACAGTGGCCCGTGGGAAAGTGAAGAAGTATTAGCTAATATGGCCACTGTTCTGTCACTAGCACTTATGAGTTAACATTGAACTCTAGTAAGTTAATAAACAAGTGATTATATGACGCTGTAAACAGTGGTAGTATTGTTTCAGTTTGTACCTTATAAAAATAAAACTTTTTCACTCTTAAAATTTAACTTTGGGAAAAGAACTTACATGTTCACAACTAAAAGCTGGTGCGTGTGCAGAGCTAACTTTATTTCATAAAGCTAACACAAATAAATAATATTCGATTTTGAGGAACCCTATCCTCCAGAAAAAAAAAAGAGCGATGGACTTAACTTTTAAGTGCAAGAAACTTCTGATTGACACCTACGTTATAACAAGAAAATAGGTTACCGTCTCGTTTCCCAAAGTGGGGCCAACTCCAAATTAAACAAAGGTAAAACTCATTTTAAAACAAGCTTTACCAGGAACGTTTATTCCAATTCAGAAGTGTGTTTGACTTCCGGGAGTTCGTTTTTGACGCCCATGCTGGATTTACCTTTTATAGACTAAAAGAAGAAAATGATATGGCTTAACAAATATTTGTAGGTTTATGAAAAACAACGTACGAAAAAAAAATAAGTTACACATTTTAAATCTAACACAATCTAAATTTTATTCGTGTGGGGTTTTAAATTGAGGTCCGGCCGTCGGAATACATTCAGGTCCAAAAATCAGTAAATATGACAACTTTATTATAATAATTCACTATTAAAATTTTTTAGTGTTCTTAAATTGTTCTTTAGAAAAATATTCTACCTAATAAACAACTGCTGAAAAAAGGCTTTGGATAAAACTCTTTTCTTTTTTATTAAATATTAATTCTTTCGAATTTACATGGTAAACTATTTAACATAAACTTCGAAGAATGAGTAAGTTTACTCATAGGATCTTAAGACTAGGATGTGTCAAGTCGCGTTGGTCCCATCAGACAACGTTTTGTTTGAATTTGCATTTAAGCAGCAAAAAGATACTCTGATGAAAAAAAAAAATAAGAAAGCTAATAACTTATGGTGGATGTTAACACTGTTGCCTACTTGAGGACCTAGGTGCAAGAACCAGGTGAGTACAGAAACTCAAATTTTTGGTGAGAGCCAAAAGAAATTTGTTAGATACCAGGTAAGTCCACCACTAAGCTTTGATAGTGATGTAATACTATCGATAGTTCTTATTAACGATAGTAACGATACTGTAGTAGCTAAACTATTGACAGTTTAAAAGTGTAACCTTTAAGGGGTTGGCTTTTTACCCTCTATGGTTTTTTTAGGGTGAGAAAGTTTTTTTTTCAGGGTTTACCTACTGCTAAATGCGTTCACCATTAATATCTGATTATAAAAAAAAAATAGAATGATTAGAAAAAAAAAACCGTTTGAACTTGTACATTGTACGGACATAGGAATGTAGTGGATGTTATATCTGTTAAAAGAAATTTAATAAAACAGTTTTTTTGATTTTCGATGGTACCATCGCTATTTCTACATCACTAGGATTTGAATAAATCAGCAAACTTATCCGAATAAAAGGAGGAACGAAGTAGCAGTCATTAACATCGGTGTCAAAAACAAGGTAACCAGCTTTTTTACATCAACGGAGAAATGAGTCTCAATTGGCCGATGATGTAGTCTTTTCAACATTATTAAATACACTGGAAATGTTACATTTCTGCTAGAGGATTGTATTAATGTATTTTTTAACGCTGAATCGAATGATGCAAACCCCAATTCAATAAGAGTAAAATACTTTTAAAGTAGTATTAATATATCATTTTATATTTGACATAAACTAAATATAAAACATAGTGTAATATAAATTAAAAACAAAATAATTCAGTCCCTATTCTTGAAGATCAAGAATTCGCGTTTTTTGGCTTGTCTTTAATTTATTAAGTATAAAGCATCGGATGTCACTGGAACCATATTGATGACATCCTCATTGGTAGCGACCCTGCTGAAATGCCTTAGTACTTACGATAGTCTCCATATTTTTTTTCCCCTCGCTTCTTGCGTTTTTTCTGTTAGTATCTCAATAGATAGAATAGCGGCTGAAATCATAGTGTTGCCATGCAGAAGATTCTTTTGGATGTTATTAGGCATGTTATACCATGTTAGCAGTTGTGAATATAGTTCATCAGTTTCATGACAGTAAAGTTGTGGGACGGAATGTCGAAATTTATTTTTTGAGCATTTTAGCTTTTATTTTTATTTTATGTTTCTAGGAAACATTTGATGTGGCAAAGTTGAAATTTACAATCAGCACCCCAAAAAGCATAAATAATTAGATTTTTAGAACTTCTTCAAAATTTTCCACCTCCTTTCTGTTTCTCAATTAACGAGAATACATCGCGTCTCCTAATTTCGACTCACTTTCGCTTAAAACCGGAGCGGCCAAACAAAAAAATGTTTAGAATCATAATTGCAGGTAATAAATTCTTGTTTATTTTAATGTGAAATGAATATTAGAAGTCATTCAAATTAATGGTTTCAAGTAATGAGCGAAAAAGAAAAAAAACAATTGCATTTTTTTAAACTTTAAAAAAAAATTGAGGTGGAATAGTTGAAATTCGTAATCAACACCCTAATGAACATAAATGAGAAAATTTTCAGAACATCTCCACATTATGACTTGATCGTTATATTTGAAATTTTAAAAAAAATTCAATGCTTAATTTGTATTATTCGAGTATGAATTTAAAATCTTCGATATTTCCGATATTGAGGCCCATTGTTATGTTGTCGGAGGCGTAGTTTTTAAAAATACTGTCGATTTTAAGATCGCATGCTAACGTATCGATTTAATTTTACTTTTCAAATAGCTTCGATCTTGAGAATTATTATTGATTTATGAAAGATTCTTTTTATAAAAATACTATCGGTTTTAAGATCGCTCGCTCATCTATCGATTTATTTTAAGTTTTCGGGTATCTCGAATAGTGAGGTCAATTGTTAGGTTATCGGAGGGAATTTTTATGAAAATATTATCGATTTTGTGAACGCGCGCTCACATATGATTTATTTTAGCTTTTTAGAATTCTCTGATGTCAACGTCGATTACTGAGATATCAGAGATGCAGTTTTGTCGATATGGTGAACGTGCACTAGTTTTCAAATATGCTAATTATAAATTTCCTGAAAATTGGATTAATTCTTTGGAATAGAGATGGTTTCTCAACTTTTTAAGGACGTCAATTCCAAACTTATAGAATTTTCGATCACGCATGCGCATTTTGATTTGCTCTTCATACGGCTTAATGCAAATATACTCTGTAATTAAATGGAACCTATAATAGAACATTCAAATATATAAATCAGAAAATAAAAGTTAAAATAAATGTATACGTATGATAAATAATAATAAACAGATCTTCGAATCGATAGCGTTTTCATAAAAAGCGCCGGCGATAACCCAATAATAGATATCAATATCGAGGATATCCGAAAGTCAAAATAAATCAATACACGAGCGCGCGATCTTAAAATCGATAGTGTTTGCATAAAAAACGCTCCCGATTATCCAATAACGGATCTAAATATTGAGAATATCCGAAAACTTAAATTAAATCGTTACGTGAGGGGACGATCTTAAAGTCGATAGTATTTTAACAAAAAGCGAACCCGATAACCCAATAATAGACCTCAATATTGAAACTATTCGATAAATGTTTGCATTTATACTCAAATAATAAAAATTTAGCATTGACCTTTATTTTTTTCTTTCAAATATTAATATCAAATCATGATTTTGAATTTTTTAAAATAAAAGTAATTATTTGACTTTTATTTGTTGATGCCAAATATAAAAATCATACCATGACTTTTTTTAACTTCGTATGAAAAAAAAAAGATTTAATTTCAATCCCTTGGTGATACAGATGAACTGTATTTTTTGCGAAGCTGAGGCTTGTTGCTGAGCCTAAACCAAATTCACGCTTCAGTGAATTATAAACAAATATTTTTGAACTTAACTTTCAAACTTTCCTTTTATTTCAAAATATTTACTATAAAATATTTATAATAGATTTGTTTAATAACTAGAAAATATAATCATCAATATTATAAGCCTAATACTTATGAGATCAAGATTCAGTTTAATAAAGTTACTAATTTAAGAGAGAAATGTCAATTTAAATAAATTAAATTATTTTTGAATAATATATCAACTTAAAATTTACTTTCATTTTTCTTAGAACTATTCATACTCAAATGAATATATTTATTTATGTATTTGGTTACAGTTTTAGGTGCCGTATACAACAACATAGGTTAGAGGCACCTTATTCTTGCAGTATATTAGACGAGTCTATAGAAATTATTTTCCTTTAGGAACTGAAAAAGATTCTTCCAATTTTCGGGATATTTTAAAGGCTATCAAATATTCTGAGAAAGATTAATAAGCTAACATACTCGATAAAATATTCAGTAAAATTACAATAGTTGTGAAAATTTATTAATCACAACTTATTATAATCTAAGTCTAGCTTTAAGACCAGACTCTTGGGAAAAAAAGAAAGCTTAATTATCCACGAACGGCTATCTTCTAGAGAAGCCAATTTAAGTTTGGAATTGATATTTCAAACAAAAAAGTTAGTTGACATTTTAGATATTAAAAAAAGTAAACTTAAAAAGTTTTTTTCTTCAGAATATTATAGAGATCGATGACTGGTAAATTAATCAAGGCAAAGGCGAAAGGGGCGGCACTTAATTCAAGATAAATAAACAATTAGGCTTCTGTGTATCAGCGAGATTCCTTTCCTATACTATCTAATAACAGCTTTATCAACAAGCATCCCTCAACCGAAACCTGGTTGTAACCGAAATTAATAATATCCGACATTATTACACGGAAGAACATAATATGAGAGAGCTGCGTTCTTTCGTATAGTAACCGATTCCAGATTAAACTGATCAGTGGGAATCTATTTTCTATTTAACCTATTAAAAGGCTATATAACGTATAACACACCACCCCCTCCCTCTTATTGTGTACTAAATTGCAACTAGGTAACCTTTCCAAAGATGTCATGTTTAATAATTAATATAAACTAAATAATATATTTTTCTACGGCATGGCAATGTTAGCCATTTCGGCCATTCGTGTCCATGCAGCCAAATATAATTGTTAATTTTTATTAGGGTGAGTAAAAAAAAATATCACCGTTTCAAGGGTTAAAATGAAGAAATTTTTTTTCTTACATAAAATTTCTTATAACTTTCGAAATACATTCCATTATGTACTATGGTTAGTTGCCATATATAAGCCAGCTGTTCGATTCCCTGCCGGTACCACTCGTTGGGCTCCGACCGGAAAAAGCTTTCTACTCCAATTTTTACCTCCTCCAATGTTTGAAATGTTTCCCCCTAAAAAAGCTATTGCCCGGAAAATATACAAGTCCGAAGGCGCAAGATCAGAACTATAGGGTGGGTGCGGTAGAAGTTCGATGGCACCCAAGTTATTGGTGGCATATTTCCAGACGACGTTCGGCTTGCTGCAGGGTGAGCTCATGTGGAACTTCTCTACATACCCTCTTCTCTTTACCTAATTGGTGTAAGTGACGATTCACACTTGACTGTGACAAACCAAATTCGGAGGATAGCTGCCGAGTACTTTTTGTGAGATCATCTTCAATAGCGTGCCGTAGAGCGTCGCTGTCCACAACAGACGGTCGCCCTGATCCCGGCTGCCCTTCCAAGCTTGGATCACCACTTTCAAAGTTGGCGAACCAACTCCTAGCTCATTAAGGTTAGGTTCCTCTTCAACTTCCTGTATCAAACGCGTGATTTCGGCGGCTGAAAATTTTCTTTTCGAATAATGCCGCAGAATTACTTGGATTTCATGCCTCAACGTCACTTTAATTGAAAGAATGCCAAAAAAGCACTGATCCTCATAAAGAGACATTATGTTTACTAAATGATTCAGTATAGTATTAAGATTAAAATACCAATAGCAACAACATTAGTATTAACAGAGATGTAAGAAAAAAATAAACTTCATTTTAACCCGTGAAACGGTCATTTATTTTTTTTACTCACCCCAGTAACATAAATGTTCTTTGAAATTTTCTCGAACACTTCCCAATGCAGAAAAAGTAAAAAGATGTTCGGTGTCAATTTCTCCACTTTCACAATTACACAGCGATATGGATATTCAGCAACTCCAATACGATAAAGAAGCTTACGGAGGAAATCGTGACCATTTAGCGCCCTGAAGCCAAGAACTGGCTACGTCGGAGGTTCTTTGGAATTCGTCCAGATGCATCTTTTAAAATTTCCTAACGCTTTCCTGCTAATTTGTCAGCGTACTCCTTGGCTACTGAGTTGGGGACCCTTGCTTTAATTTCTCTTGCCTGCAAAGTCAATGGACGATTAGGCCTATCCATTTTTTTACTTCTTTTGCGAGTCGGTCAGCTTCCCAGGCTCCATGAATTCCACTGTGACACGGAATACAAAAGAAACAGTCCGTCCCTCATTTACTATTTGGCTAACAAGGTGTCGGCACTTTATTATAACGGAAGAATCGGTGTAGGCAGATCTCGTGACAGATATAATGGCCGATTGTGAATCAACTAAGAAATCAACATTTTATCTGTAGGCTTATCCTTGAGGGTTTACAAATCAAGTTGGATAGCTATCACTTCTCTCTCGAAATTTGTGGCCCTTCTTCCGACTGGGGCAGAAACCTGAAAATCTTTACTGTATACCCCAGTCCCCGCATTTCCTGCGGCACTAATCGAAGATTCATCAATGTATATGGCCATTTGACAGAGGGATAACACTCAGTAATAGTCTCAAATGCTTTTAAAAACCAGTGGCTGGGCAAGTTCCATACTATAGTATCCTAAGTGATCTCAGATTCGGTGTGTGATTGGTGGAAATAGTTGGCGTTCAGTAAGTTGACAATAGAGAGAGATCTTTTTCCATTATAGTTTTATTTGCTGAAACTGAGAAACTGGCTTGTGTTTTTTATCTCTTGGATGGCGGTGTATAACTGGCCCAATAATCAACGTTGAGTCGTTTTAACTTTTCAAATAAAGATATCGCCATGATTTCTCTTCGGACTTTGAGTGGTTCTACGCAGGTATGCAGCTCCATTGCAGCTATCGGTGTACTTTCTGGGCTTTCTGTTATTAGCCTGAGAGTCTGATTCTGGACGAAATCTAATGTGTTGAGCTGAGAGTCCGATGAAGAGCAAATGCCCCGTATTCCATTGTTGGCCGCATTGCTGCTCTTGTAAGTGAACTAGATAGTGGCATAAAGACTGATGTATGGAATTAAACTCCAGATATTCCACCTTCAGACCCTCTTCTACCGACACCTCTACGTATACTTTCACCAGAACCTCACTCATCATTCTAAAACTTTAGCAGAATCTCCTATCTAGCACCAACCATTCCTATAATTCTCCTCGAAGATTGAAACGGTAGTGGACCAAGGACCTTTTGTAAATGTATTTTTGGAGTTCTGGAAATGGCCACCTTCTCCACTCATGTGCTAAGCGTCTGCGGCTTAGTGCCCTCACTCATTCTCCACTGGCTTTCAATGTCAGTGAAGCGGCTGGGATCTCCTGGAGTCCTGCGTTGCAATTCACATTTGGGGAGCAAAGCTTAGTTCGGAGAGCTCTAGGCAGAATGTAAATATTTCATATAAGTTATGAATGTGTTCAAGATGATTTATTTTTACTTGCCTTTAATTTTCTTTATCTTGGTTGTTAACTCTACTTTGTTTTTCTTATTTTGTCATTATTTAATTTATCTATCTATTCATTTTCATTTATTATAATATTATATTATAATAATATATAAGAATAAGATATATGTAACATAATATAATATTTTACTTATTTTCATTATTATTTTTTATTTCAATTTTATTACTATTATTTATTCTGTATATATATATATATATATATATATATATATATATATATATATATATATATGGTATAAATGGACATTTCAGCCCTAATACTTATTGTCCTTGAGCGTGTACGGTTTATGTTATTTTTATAAAGAAACTAAAAAAAAAAAAGCTTTACTTATACACCCTCAGAACTACTTCATCGACTGATCCTTTCTACCCCATTTGCTTCTCAAAATATTTTGTTGGCTAGCTCCACCTATTTTCCGTAGAAATTTCATTGTCTTCGTTATTAAGGGTAAGAAGAATTTGAGCTTCTACCTTGCGTTGCCATTTTATTTATTCTGTACTTTTTCTTCAGAGGGATATTATTTTATTTACTTTTTTTTTTGGTCTTTCATTTGTAAATTGTTTTATGAAAGAACAAATGGAATGTGAAATGAAACAATGTTTTGAGGAATTGAGGAAATAAGATTTTTTCCCAAATACAAGACAATCATAACATAAGACAAACATTTTTCTGTGAATCATGGCAAAAAACTAATCGACGTAACACAGAACCTTCGATTTAAAAATAGAGGAATATTGCTTTTTGCAACCTACCTAACAAATTAATAAATACGAGTCTGTTTATTTTTGGTTACATTAAATTTGGAGGGACCCATGTAACTCTGATCACCTGTATTTTTTTTTCACTTCCATAGTAATCCCAAGCAATATTAAAAAAAAATAATAAAAGTAATACTATAATATATATACTACTATACCTTTCGAAAATCATAATAATAAATCCCCATGATACTCTCGGAAAAGCCCGAAACTACAAAACCATAAAATTACTTTAATTGCTGATCAATAATTAATGACTAACCAAATAAACTATCTATAAATTAAAACTACAGCGCCTAAATTTCGATTCTAAACGCAAGAGCTTGATTCAAAATTTGAAAACGAACATAATTGAATTTTCGTCTATTGATTAACTTTCCGTTCATAATTCATGACGACTTTTAACGCCCATTTTAACTGTCACAATTTTGATAAATATTCTTTTTTTGAAAACCTAAAATGTATATCAAAACGAGTTCAATGCTCAATATATAATAAACAAAAAAAAATATTAAAACACAGCGATATATACATATTTAATTTTTCTTCAGTAATGGGAGGTTTTTCAGATCTGTTTTCCGCCGACAGTATGTCCTGGGAGTTGAAAAGATAAGGGTTGCGTCCCCCGAGAAATAATAAGAGTCACATGGGAACCGTCCAACGTATGGGGCATTAACTGGAACGATGAAAAACGTCACGTTGGAATAACGCAAACACTACATCGGACCAACTTGTCCTGTTAGCCCTTCGATAGTAGCCACTGACCCGATAATATGATTTATTGTATCGTTTCTGGCCCCTCGAGAATTTATATTTTACTCCTATAGAGAAAAAAAAACTACGAAGCTTCCCCATTCAAGACGATCTACAATAATGGAAATCATGGTTGTTACCTATTATTGAAATGTTTTTCTGACGCATTCGCCGTAAAAACTGATATTGCAAAAGTGAAATATTGCACAATGCCAAAAATTGTTTTTAAAAAAATACCCCACTTTCACTTTTAAGCCACCTAACTTTAAATACAAATTTGTATTCAGAATATCGAACATTTATGAAGGAAGTATGGTGTCCAAGCCGGTAGATTTTTTTTTTTTCCTAACCTAAATAAGTCCGATTTAAACACAGGCTCGGTACACGAATCCCTCTCCTTACAGAGATGAGAACCGTGGTTAGACAGACGCTCCCTGGATCTAATAAATCCTAAAAAAATATTACTAAGCTTAAGCCAGGGGTTAAATTAGGGGATAGGAGCATAGTGATTATACCATGATCTGTCACGCAAGAATAGGTCAAGGTCCAAAATCGAGCATCAGAATCATGACTTGCCTCTAGCTGTAGGCCTTTTCGAGCTTGATTTATTTTAATATTGAATGTTTATTTTGCTTTAAAAAAAAATTATCGAATGATATTTAAACGTTCATAAAAAAAATTTATACACAAAGATTTATAAAGCAGTAGCATACCCTTGATTAAATTTATTGTGCATTTCCAGAGTTTGTGATTTTTAAAGATAACCTCTATTACATTGAAAAC
Organism: Rhaphigaster nebulosa; assembly: GCA_948150685.1. Lineage (NCBI taxonomy): Eukaryota > Metazoa > Arthropoda > Insecta > Hemiptera > Pentatomidae > Rhaphigaster > Rhaphigaster nebulosa. Next base: position 40,200,011 of record OX411307.1, read on the forward strand.
TATGTTGAGGCCCAAAACAAACAAAAATCAATCAATATAAAGAATGATTATTTTATAATTTTTATTCGTTGGTATCCCACAAGAGATAACAACAATTTAATGCATTTTAATTTACTAAAAGGAACTAATATCCAATGCCATAATAATCCCCTACAATATTAAGCTTATCAAATATTACCTGGAACATAGAAGACATAAAATAATATAAACTGAAATAAGAGCATCAAAAATAGAAACATATAAAATACCCAGTGGCGGCCTAAGGCATTTGGCACCTTGGGCAATTGCATTATGTATGTATTTATTAAGTATTTATGAGAGCCCCTCCTCCCTAAAAATAGATGTAATTTTGGTGGAGAAAATGCGACACATATAGAAGGACATGATTTTATTAAAAATATACCATAGTTAACATTAAGTTTCCCTGATAGTAATCAACAAAGAAGGCGTAAACAGTTATATTAATCGAGATTTAATATTAGAAAATTCTTTTATTATTTCGAAAAAATCTAGCTATGCAGTTTTTTACGGAGAACGTGGCTAGAACTTGGGACATTGTGGACCGAAGATAAGTAACTTGGGCTTGGAAAAGAATCGCTCTCCACTGCTAACTGACACGGGGTTGTTTCCAGTATTTTTAATGCTTCTCATAAATTAAGGTAGACATCAGTTAAATTAAACATTTTTAAATATTTCAAAATTTCAATGAGTGAAGAGCTTAGATATTCTTTAAATAGTATTTGACGTAAAAATAGTATTTCTAGACATAATTTTGTCAATTATAGCATGTCTCTCTAGACAAGTTTTACAGGTCGATTTAAAATTAATTTCTTAAGCTGTTGTATATTATATTTATATTATATTTGAATTGTATTTCATTCAAGACTCTAATTCAGTTACTTCATTAACAGGCGAAAATTAATTTACTTTACACGTTTTATAATTTTTATTATACCTCTCCAGGTCGGCACTGAAAAAACCTGACCATATTTTAATTTTCCAGAAGGGAGCCGATCAATCAAACTATATTTTAACATAAAAGGCTAGAGACCGCAGACCCCCTGCTATGGTCAATAGCTTGGGATATTATAAATACCATTGGAGAACCTTTCCAAGGGTGTCGTGTTCACCATTTCACTTAATTAACTAGATGATGGCATGCAGGGTAACTAGAATGGAAGATTTTGTTACAGATCTTACTTTATTTACGTTACGTTATTAATTAAACTATTGGTTTACTAATTTACAATCTAAATTACTCTCATTGTAAAAATCTATGGAATTTAAATATGTGAATCTATGTATTTGAGAATACTGGGAGAACTCTTGCTTAGTTAAAATATTATTCGGATGCCACATAATATTAGACATTGATGTACACAATGAATGAAAAGACTAGCACTTATCTTATAGTTGTCTTCGACACTCGGTGCTCGATGGTCTAGGTTTGTCTCTCCTGCAACGGCCTCCGATTCTCCTTCTGGCTGGGACTTCGTCTCTCGATAGACTGCTCAACTTTACCCTCTGCGAACCTCCGTCTCCTGTCTTCTAGCTCGAACTCTACTCTTCTACCTTCTTCCAAGAACTATCTTCACTCTTCCACTTTCTCCCCATAACTCCTTTATTTCTCTTTTCTCTGTCTCTTATACTCTTTTCCCCTTCTCCTTCTTGAAAAGATGCATTTTGTCCCCACTCTCCTTTTGGGCCATCTCATTGGTTGACGTTATAAGATTTTTTGGAAATGTTTGTATTATTTTCTCTATTGTTCGTAGTAACCTTGGTCGGCATGTTTATTACACCTTGTCGACCGGGCCTAACTCTAGTTTTATGGTGTTCTTACTTTCGCTTATCTTAAGCGGTCCTCTCTAACTGACCCGGGTTTCAACAGGTATCCAATTGCTTTCCTTTGTTTGAAAATGAAATTTATTTAATATTGAAATTTATGTTAATATTGACTGAACCAGGAGGCATCATTATTTAATTTATCCATATTCTAATTACTATTATTTAATCTTAATGATTTCCTTCAATCCCAGTATCCTCAATACACAACACTATATGTTATATGTTAAGGTTCAAAAAATAAATACATGCTTAAGTTGAATAAAATATATTTGCACTATGAAAAATAAATATATAAAAAAAAAATAAAACTAGAAACTTGAAACACAGCAATGTTTAATATGTTTAAATAAAAGTAAAGGCTTCTGATATCACTATATAATTTTTTATTAAATAACTAAAAACTAGTTGAGGGAATATTCCAAGCGACCAGATTTATTGGTTAAAACTGTTAACACATACACACATAAGTTTTAAAAAATATGTATTAATAAATAGGATCTTCCCCCTCCCATTTATCAGCTCATCCTCTGAACTGCTAAATACAGGGTTAGAGGGATAATGCTCTTATTAGTTGGTTGTCCCTTCAACACTTCTAATTGTCCTGTCTCAACCTTCTCCTAGTTCCATTCCGCTACTCTACTGGATACTCTGTTTGTGGCCTTCTGTTACTTCATACCACCCTCACCTCAACTACATTGCAATAATGTCTACATTTACAATACCTCAACAGTTATATATAGACACAAAAACAGTCTTACTAACTTCATTTATTTCTTGATTGGAATGAAATTTTGTAGGGGAATTCTTGATATCATATTGAATTCATTAAATCATTTTCCGCAAAAGGGACCCATGGGCTTATAAGCGCTAATTGCATTTATATCCACAACTGAACTTTAACATATGCACCTACTTACTCCATAAAATAATTCGAGAAAGATAAGATAATATATAATATAAATTTCTATATAGATAATGTATATTATAAAGATATCATAATGTGTTATTTGAATAAGAATAGGACAAAATAATTCATATTTTATAGCAATTTTTGATAAAATAATTTGTATTGCATTTATATGTTATCTTAAGTTTTACAAATTAATATGTATTAAAAGAGGCAATATGGATTTATGTGTATTGTAAGAGCTTCATTGAAATGTATTGAAAGAGCTAATATGGATTTATATGTATTGAAGAGATATAAAAGAGCTTCATTAATATGTTTTAAAAGAGGTCAAACAGAGATATGCATTAAAAGAGTTAATATGTATTAAAGAGCTTCATTAATATGTATTAAAAGAGCTAATATAAATTAATATGCATTAAAGAGATATACATTAAAACTAATGTGTATTAAAAGAGCTAATATGAATTAAAATGTATTAAAGAGATATGTATTAAAATTAATAAGTATTAAATTTGCTTCAAAACTAAATTAATCATCACATAACTACCTTGAAGCTTCTACTCCTTTAAATTCAATAGATATAAAATCTGGATTTGAAGCAAAAATAAATTTGTTGGTTTTTTGTTGCACAAAAATAACAGAATTCTTTTATAAATTCAATTAGGCAATTATTTAAACTAACGAGAATTATAGTAATTATTTATTTCAAATGTTTGACTTATTAATTTTTCTTAGTTATATTAAAAACTTATAGTTATAGCGAAAATTTAAAAACTTATTAGTGAGCGAATAATAATTTTTATGAAAAGATAACGTACACAAATAAAAAAAATTGCAAGTTCCAACGGCCTTCTTTTTTTTTTTTTGAAGGACTAGATTAAAAGTCTTAATTATAAATAAAAATAATGGTACAAGAATACGAAAAATTGCAAAGAGCAACACTGTTTTTCTTCATAGATTTCATACAACTTTTTTGAATAATGATATAAGCTACATCAAAGAAAACTGAAATTAGAAACTTACTAAAAGCGCGTTTTTAAAGAACAATTGAATATAAAAATTCAGCTAAAACTTATTAAAAACAATAAGCAAATTGATATATTGATTATAATTGATATATTAATTGGAATAAGAAGTTTATATCGAAATTGTATTTAATAGCCATTTTCAATTTTTTTTTGTTTTTTAATGGGCCCAAGAAAAAAAAGTTAATTTATCTGATTCTTCACTAAAAATTTCTGTTTTTAAAATTTATATTTAAAAGTCTCCTCTTCCCCTAATAATCTGTAAGATTTTATTAAGATAAGTATAACAAAATTTGCAGTGGCTAAGGTTTGTTCGAAACTTTACCTTCTATTTTTGTGTTTATTGTTTTATAGTATATATAATTCTTTTCCGTTTTTCAATGACGGATATTTATATTAAATGATTTATAGAAATCATAAAATAAAAAGCACTTACAAACTTACTTAAACAAAATTACTGCAAAGTGAGGAGCTCCTACTATAAAGTTTAATTACATTTACTAATGATGCTGAGATCCATTAATACAGTAATTGCCAGTAAGTTTTGCAAATTGATACTAGCGAATAATTGGAGTTCATCATTAGACAAGACTAAATTCCTATATTTTCTTGAACTTCTGAGCGTTTACTACTAGAGCGATATACCTTTCTGGTAGGTACACCAACATTTTTTTTTATATTTTTTTTTCAGATGATGGAATAATAAAGAAATTTATATAGTTTTGAATAAATGAATAGGATATAAATCAATCTGGTATTATTATTTTTTTGGAAGATACTTGTTAAGTGGTAAGGCTTTGAGTTGAAATATGTAGAGATACACTGGAGTGTAAAAATTTGCGGAATATTGTTAAAAAATAAAAAAAAACTTTGGATATATATTTATAAATTATCACTGTACGGTTTATTTCTGGTGCAGATACCTTCTCATTATTTTCAGATAAGAATAAAATAAATGCATATGATGATATTGTATTCGTCTTACTATATTTATATTAAATTACTCGTCGAGGGTTCTTCCAGCACATCAGATAAAATTAATGAAAATAGATTGATTATATCGACGTCGTTTTTTGAAAAAGGCTTAAGCGCCGAAAATTCGAAATTTAGGATTCAAATAATTATGGAACGTATACATTTTTTTTTCACCTTATAAAATCCACTGTACACAATGAAAAATAAAATTTTTAAAAAATATAATGTTATTTGGAGAAATAATGTTTTTTGTGTTTTCTGTAAAGTTTGCTATACGCCTTTTTCAAAAAACGACGTCGATATATAGAGAATTGATAATTGATAGGTGAAGCGAAAGAATAAGTGATATTTGAACGGATCATAAAATGTGGGATTGTAAAAACATAAATTGGGATTTTGTATTCAGGGCTGGAGGATGGAGGAATGCAGGATGAAAAGTTCTGCAATATAGGTAATTCGGTTCTTTGAGATTGGAACTAGAGATGAGCAGCTGATGAACTGATCAAAAAAATGAAAAAAAAACTCTATTTATTGAGTGATTAATCAATGATTCGTAAGAAGAGAGCGGTAACTAATTTCAGTGAATCACGATCAGGACGTACACAGCGAGATGGTTTCTTTTACCTAATCAGTGAATAATGAAAAAGAGAATCGTGAAAATGATTAGTCATCTCATTAGTCATCACTCTTTAGAACATGTAGACACAAATGGTATATTCGTTGGAAAGTTGGAAAAAGCCACCACTTAACTCAAAATGACGAGGAACACGCTATTGTCCGGAAATCACATAGAATAGAAGTAAATCATTAATCTCTGGGTTAGCAGACAGTTTTCCTTAGACTAGGCCATCCATAATCAAAGTAAAGTAAAATGAAGGAGGACCCGAAGAATTAAGAGGTATTCAGTATTAATGAATAGGAGCTGTTTGAGAACTGAGTTGGATTTTCTGCTGATTTTGGTAGTGTTATTTCATGATTAGTTTTAATCAAAGCAGACACCGAGGTTTCAACGGGGTTGAAGAAATGCGCAGGAAGGCTATTGAGGATTGTAAGGAAGATAATTAAGGAACGGTTTGGACCATTGAGGATAGCCGTAGTTTTCTCTTCGGTCAAGCGCATCTCCTTCCCTTTTCATTAACAGATCTTCATTCGTTTGTATGGCTAGGCAAAGCTGAAGTTCATTTATTTTTATTTATAGCATCATTGAGAAAAAAAACACATCCAACAAGCTCCATAAATCTTTGACAGGAGCAATCAAGAGTCCGTGTTAATTTATTTAACAGAAATGGTCGTTACTCGCAGACGGGACGGTTCATTGTATTTGCTAATGTGGCCCACTTTTTAGGGGGCCACAGGTGAAACTAGCAACCCTCATAACGATGTGTCCGCCTGCTTTTGGCGGCCAATTTCTCTGTTTCTAATTAAGTTAGTTTTTATTACTGCAAAATATGTCCCTTTTTTTTAATATCCAGCACATTAATACAATTTAAAATAGACACATAATATTAAGGTGTATACACTGTACATTAATGTACATTTAAAAAAATCTGGTGCGGTTCGCGCATCACACAACTTTCATTTAAATTAATTTTTTAAATTTCTATTTAGCTTCCATGGAAACATTTACTTGTCATTAAATAATATAAAAGTAGAAATTATTAACTACAACGATCACTTAAGTTTATGCGTTTTTCATCACTCTCCATTACCTTCTAGAGTTTTATATGTTAGATATTATTTTTTTAAAAATATTTAGTTTTGAACGGTATAATATAAATCTATACTAGGTTTTTACAAAAGTCTTTGTGCGTAGAATTAAGTTTTATTTAAATTTCAGCATAAAATCTACACATTGAAACTATTATTCTAAATATAGGCCCCATCATTGCCAATTACTTTAACCCATCTTTCTACCAGTAGTTGAATTCTGTTGTCCTTGGTTTTCAAGGCGGAAAACTCCTCACAACCTGATTTGACATTCCCGTTGTTTTTGAACCAGTCTTTCTAAAAATGTGCCATTGACCGTAAAAGACCATAGCCAAACTGTGCAATGTCAGGGCTGTAAGGAGGATAGGATAAGATGCCAACACCCTCCATTTCTGAGAATCTTTCTTTCATTAAGAGTGAACGATGGGCAGGAGCATTGTCTTGCTAAAACATCACTTTAATATGATTGACCTCATCGATGAGGTGACTCCTCTTTTAAAACTCTATATGCACTTTTGAGTTGTTCACAGTAAAGCTAAACGTCAGTAGCCCTGCCATCTGGAACCAGATAAAAGTGCAAAACATCCTCATAATTCCACCAAACGCAAAGCATTACCTTGAAGGCTGTTGTTCCAAGAATTGAACAGCCTGAACTGAAACGCAGCTGTATTACGATGCACCAAATTTTTACCTTCTACCGCACGAATTTCCTCAGCAGCTTTCTTAAAACTTACTCTTTTTCTCCAGTAGTGCCTCAGAAGACCACAAACGACAATTTTTTCTTTCACCACTATCAGTGAAATTTATAACATGGAATGAAAGGTATACGGAATATGTATACCAGTTGGTATACATAATTACAGGATTAACTCTAAATTCAATAAATAAATATAGTCATGCTGAAATAATTTTCTCACTCTTATCACTCAATTATTTGAACACATACAACTTCAAAAATTTATTTAAGTTGGTATACATAATTACAGGATTAACTCTAAATTCAATAAATAAATATAGTCATGCTGAAATAATTTTCTCACTCTTATCACTCAATTATTTGAACACATACAACTTCAAAAATTTATTTAAGTTGGTATACATAATTACAGGATTAACTCTAAATTCAATAAATAAATATAGTCATGCTGAAATAATTTTCTCACTCTTATCACTCAATTATTTGAACACATACAACTTCAAAAATGTATCCGATTATGTGATGTACCAAAATAATCCAGTGAAGCTGAATATAAGATATGAGTGAAAACAAATACCATTTGCGTGATTAATAAATTAGTAGTTCATATTATAATGGTTATCATAACTTGTTGCTAACAAGTCGTTATAAAAAGACTTTAATTTTTAATGCTTTTCCGGAAAAAAATTCTTAATTCATTTTATTTTCATATATTAGGTTAATCAGCGTCTATATATGATACTTATTTAATATTTTATTTCTTTGCAGGAATCCTTTTGTGGAAGTTGAAAAAAAAAATATTGAAAAGTTACTCGAAATATTTTCACGGTATACATCTGGCCATAAACCCATAAAATATTTACAAAAATAACAACTCAACAGGAAGCCGTCCTAGTCCCTTTGAGGAAAGACGAAAGGACGTAAATCAAATTGCCACATTTTTCTTCAAAAGCTTTTCGTATATTAAATAACTTGTATATTTCCGTTTAGGCATAAATTTAAAAATTATTTACATTTTTACTTTATTTTAGTAATTTACATTAAAATTCCTCTTTTGAACTACTATAATATATTAATTTATTTATTATATTTATTCCTTCAAATTCCGTCAATTTATCTTTACCTTTCGTCGTAAAACTATGAATTTCTGTCCTGCAGTATCCTTGAACAATGTTCCACTGCTGAACAGATCCGCTACCTTGGGCTCCATCTTGACAAACGATGGCATGTCTTGGAAACTCCATTTCCAGCTCGGCGTTCTGGTTACTTCAACAATTGCTAGATAAAGGCTCTAAGCTTCTAATTAATTACAAAAGGCTCATTTACATGACTATAATAAGGCCTATTTGGGTCTTGAGGCTTTGAGGGTCCACTAAACCATCGAATTCCTCTCGAATCCAATTCTCACAATACTAATTATTCGTAAAATATTCAGTGCACCTTACTTTCTTATAAATAAAATCATCCATAATGACCTCAATGTTTAATTTGGCCCGAACCAAATACCTATCCTTGTATAATAAACTCCATACCAACTCAAACCCACCAGTTTCTTACCTTGATTCCTCTTCAATTCTCGTTAATCCTCCTAGGCGCCTGAAAAGATTATTGCCTTCTAATATAGAACTGTTATTGGAGCATTACCAATGGGTAGTTTCTTTACATGTCTGTGTCATTTAATTTTACATAGTCCATTACTTATATTTTTTTGTTTTAATACATTTGTAAATTTTAATAAATAAATAAAGTATATATTTGTTATTAGTGCTGCTATATTACGAATTAAAAACCGATAAAACACTGCAACGAATAGAAACAACTTGTATACCACAAAATAATTTATTCACCCTGGTTATTATACTTTTCGGAAAGTCCTGAGGAATAATTTAAAAAGATATTGCTGAACTTCAACTTCCATTTATTGATTATTATAGAATATTGTATAAAATTTTAACTAATTAATATGACGAAATTGTGCGATTGATATCGGATACTTGAAGAAAATAATATACTTATATAAAGTCTAAATATAAGGTAATAAATTGAAAATAATGTTAAACTCTATTCTGTTTTAGATTATTCATTATTACTTGGAAATGTGTGGTTTATTACAGAGGATATTGTAGTCTGGTGGTGGGGATAGGACTCCAAAATTTCACTTTATGAAATCAATTAATTTCAATAAATCAATTAATATAATTTGAAGTTTACCCATAATTTTTTGAAGATATTTACTTATTTTATGTACAATAGTACGCATTAATCTAAAGTGTTGTTTTTTCATGTGAGATTATTACTGTAGTTTTCATTTGATATATAATTTTTATGATTTTAAGAATCTTTTTCAGATATAGTTATGTTTTTTTTAATGTTCTTATCCAATAAGTTCTATTTGATAGGTATTAGGCGACAAACATAAAAAAATAAAATAAAATAAATAAATACAAAGAAGGATAAGATGGTTCGGGTCATGTAAAATAAGCCAACGTTTTGACACACATTGCAGGTCTTCATCTGTGCTAAATGAGCACGGTACAAAGTAGGAGTATAAAATGACATATATGAGTGATTCTCTGGAACTTTTAAATTTTGTGGTGGCAAAAAAATAAAATTTTAAAAAAGTCAATTTATATAAGAATTTTGTTATCTTACGTTATAATTTTTATTTTTTATCTTACTTTATATTTTTTATTTTTCATTGTGCCAAACTTCCATTAATAGGTTGTTACAAAAGTCCTTGTGCATTATTATAGGTTTATTTCTGATTACATATTTTAAACATTATTGAATACTACTCTTCAAAGTAAAGTCCGTTGTTTTCAACTACTTTCACTCATCTTTCTGCCAGTAATTGGATTTAATACCGGTAACGCTCCTTTGGTTTTGAGTTAGAGAACTCTTCACATCCAATTTTACATCCTCGTAATTATCAAAGATCTGACCTTTTAAAAAATGTGATATTTATCTAAACAAACCATACATAATCTGATGGTACAATATCAGGGCTATACGCAGGATGGGGCAAAACGTTTACTCCTTGCAGTTCCGATAATTATTCCTTCTCAAACGAGAACGATGAGCAGGGGAAATGTATTGCAAAAAGGCTTGGTTCCTGTTGACTAAAGCGGGCTACTTTGAACTCAAAACTGCATAAATTCTGTCTAGCTGTTCAGAGTTGAGGTTTGAGTCCACTGCCCGACCATCAGGAACAAGCTAAAAATGAAAAACGCCTTCGAAATTCTACCAAACACAAAGCATCACTTTTTCCCAAACTGATTCCTAAAAAAACCCTAGCATACATAAGGAGTGGGTACCACTCCTTATGTATGCTAGGGTTTTTTTTTTTTTTTATAAATATCCACTTTTCGTCACTTATGATAATTTTTTTCCAGAACCTGTCATCTTTCGGATTTTGAAACAAAATTTTGCACATATCAACTCGCTGTTGGGCATGGGCCTCAGTCAATTCATGTGGGTCGTACCTTGGTCTTAAATTCCGTATGCCTAGGTTTTTAAGATGACGAGGCATTATAAGCCCCTACTATGGCCGATAAATCACGAGTAGTTGCATGTGGATCCTGGTTCGAACATTCAAGACCTGGTTCGGTCATCATCAACGACTAATGTGTGACTTGATCTGGGTTGTGCGGCAGTATTTCGATGGTTAATTGACTCTCCTTCTATGGCACAAATTTCTTCAGCGGCTCCCTTTGCGCTTAAAGCTTTTTTCAGTAATGTCTCAAAAGACAGCGGATCACGATTTTTTCTTATGACACTGAACGTGCGTTTTAAAAATGTAAATGACCTCATAAAGTCACAAGGAATTAAAGGATTAGTCAAAGTAAACATTGACATAAATAGTATGAACAAAAACATTCTTATAGGATAATTATGAGAGTTGGAATTAAGGATTGTGTTCAAGTACAAGGACTTTTGTAACAATCTAGTAAGAATCCTGTTGATTAGAGCTGAAAGAAGAAATTACAAGTTTCGTCGTTACCATTCCTTTCCTTTTTTTTTTGTTCTTGATATTACTTATTCAATTATAGAATATTTTACATTTGCAAACTAAAGATTAAAAACCCACAGACAAACATTGAAAAAAAGGTTATAATATATTTGTAATATTCAAAATAATTTGCTTGGAAGAAAAGTTGTACTAAAAAAAATATTATTTTTTTTACAACAAATAGAGTGTTATCATGATGTTTTATAAAAAAGTGTATTTAAATCATTCTACAAAGCTTTATTACAAAGAATTTTCTATAGATTGTTAGGGGTATGGGAGCGTAAATATGGGGAAAATAATGATGGCACATTACCTTTTTGTGTTTACCTGAATTGAGGTAATTTATGCATACAAATATTGCTACTAAAGTTGTTTTGCTTCATTTATTTATGAGATGAAATATATTCACATTATTTGATTACAAAATTAATGTACATAAAAGGGGGGACGGTAAGTACAAAAAAAAAAGTACCTACACAACGAATTTTCTTACCTTTGTTTTTTTTCTCTTAACTCACACAAAAGCAGAAAACACGTGGATTTACTTCGGTTTCCTGAAAACGTATTGTAAAATGATACATCAGCACAAACTACCTTCTAGATTAGGGTGATCCTCATTTTACGGGCAAGTACTAGTCCATTATAGTTATTACACAAATATTTCAGTCTAACCTGAATTATTTTCCCACTCCGATACGGCGAAGACATATTTCTTCATAATAAAGCAAGAAAGAATAATTTGATTTTATAATTACTTCAGCTACTAAAATGTCATTTCCAAGCACTGTCCTACCCTCAGCTTTCTAGTAAACATGCTTTGTTTTTTAATTCGTAACCTAAGTTAAATGCTAGTGAAATATATTTGAGCTCATAAAGGATAACTAAAGCATTCTGTATCTTTTTTTTTTTTTTAACAGTGAAGCATGTTTATGCAACTTCCAAACTTTGTCCACTCATTTTGAAGTCATTACCACGCCAAAAATAAAATGTCAGAGATAAAGCCTTGAATAATAGCAGTAAATTTTGTCCGAGTGTAGTGGTGAGCTGAATGACCAGCCACCAGCGGACAACGGACTTTAAGAGCTTACCTCAACGCATTTCCGTCGTAAAATAAGTCGCGTACGTCTATTGTAGTCATTACCTAGGCCTTTATTATCACGCTATCTTTTCAAATTATTTAATTCATTACAATTTAAGTTTGACTACCGTGTGGTGTAAGGATGTTTGCAGAAACAATTTTTTTTTTTTTTAGTTTACTTTGGCCGAGTAAAATGCCTGGAAAAGTTATTGACAAGTGAACAAATCGCGCCCTCAGCTATTAGCGTGGTAATGACATAAATTGTGCAGTAATGAAGGCTCATGAAAGTTTTCATTTTTTAATAATCCAAATGAATGAAAAGAGTGTCTGAAATTTATTTGAATGTGTTAGATATGGCAGTGTATTATATACTTTACACTGACTTCTTGTTCAAATTACCTATAACGTTGCAAACATATTACGAATTCCAATCGAATACAATATTAATGTATGCATTCATTTTATTCTTAACTGAAAATAATGAAAAGCCATCTACACCAGAGAATAAACCGTGCAATAATAATTTTTAATTTCGAAGTTTTTTCAAAAAATTTTAACAATATTTCGCACATTTTTTACAGTCAAGTGTATTTCTACATATTTCAACTCAAAGTATTTAAAACCTTACCACTTTAAGTATCTTAAAAAAAATAATGGTACCAGTTTGATTTACAACCTATTCATTTATTGAATGGTTTATAAACTTCTTAATTATTTCAACTAAAAAAAAAACTAAAAAACTGTATGAGATACCGGTAAGGTTTATTTCTCTAGTAGTAAAAACCTAGAAGTTAAAGAAAAGGAAATACTTCAGTCTTGTCTAATGATGAACTCCAATTATTAGAGCAAGTATCAATTTTCAGAACTAACTGGCAATTATTAACAATAATGGTGTTTAAGGAAGATTTTGTTTTTTATTTTACGATTTCTAAAAATCATTTCATTTAAATATCTGTAATTGAAAAACGGAAAAGAATCACATTTATAAAATATTTACAATAATAAAATAAAGACAAAAATAGAAGGCAAAGTTTCGAAAAAACCTTAGCCGCTGTAAATTTTGTTACACTTATCTTAATAAAATCTAATATATCATTAGGGAAGATTTTTATATATAAATTTTAAAAGCAGAAATGTTTAGTGAAGAATCAGACAAATTGTTAACTTTTTTTTCTTAGGACCAGTAAAAAAACAAAAAAAAAATATTGAAGATGGCTATTAAAATTAATTTCGATATACATTTCTTATTCCAATTAATGTATAAATTTTCCTCATTTCGGAAAGAAAAAAGAGATGATAAGGAGGGAAATTGAGTTCAATAATATATAGATAGAGACATAAATTGATTTTATTTTTACAAAATCAATTACAATAAAACAAAGGAAAAAAACATTATAATTGTTACCAAAGTAATACTTTTTTTTCTTTATAATATTATATTTTTTGTAATCCTGATTGAACATGACTATTTATATTAAAAACAGGTCATGTCCTACAGAATCTATCGGTGGTCGGTGAAAAAACTTAAAAATCCAAATAGGTATAGCTGTAGTATTTTGCTGCATTAGAATTGAGTTTCACAAACGTGATAGAAATTTAGGGCTAAAGGATTAACCTAATTTTTCGTTGATGCCCAAAAAGAAACATACAGTTGTAGGATTATAAAAAAAGATGGGGCATAAGAAATTAAAAATGCTTACGATAGGTTCTAAGATCATTTCGAAACTAAAAACAATTTTTTTTTTGGTTGAAAATCATTAAATGAATAATACTTACTAGCATTTCTATTTTTTGGGTAGTCCAAGACTAAGTTAGTGACAATTACATGAAATGCGGGAAAAATAAAACGGGCAAAACAGGTGGATTCGAAATTCCTTACTCTATTTATAATTTCATAGATGATGTAGAAATTTAAAAAAATACGTATATCTGAATTTTATTAGACTAGTTTTTATTTAATTTAATAACTTAATTTTTGTAAACAATAGTAAATTCAAAATCCATTTCTTGTGGGAGTGACTTCAAAATTAAGGTGGTTTTTCGATTATAAATTATTTTTCAATAGTTTATTATTTTTAAAAAAGAACAGAATCAATGAAATAAAAAAAAAAATGTTACAGTAACTTTATGGATCATTTTTTTCTTTATTTCACAAGCGTAGGAGTAAAAAAAGAATCAAATTGTTTTACTGATTTTTTTTTAAATATTTAGTTAACTTTTTTAAATGGCCAATTTAACACGGAACACCATAATTGCAAGTTAACGTCGTCCCGGAATTGGCTACCGATATATTTCCATTTTTAAAGGAGAGCATTGGGTAAATTATTTTCGAGGAAACTTCGCTGTTGTTTAAACCCAATCCCAGTTTTCGACATGTTGCGGCAAAGTTGGGCGTAAACAAAAAGTTCAAACTTCTACCAAGCCTAAAACCGATGTTTAATGTAGCCCCCGCGACATTAAACATTAAACATTGTTTACTGTTTTCTTATTCCCTTGTCTATTCAATATCTCCTTAATAATTTTAAGCCTTTAAAAGTTTGTATTTATATATAAATATTTTTGTATTTACATTCCACAGAAAAATAAAAAAATGCGTAATATAATATAATTCCATTTTCATTCAAAATTGGACAGTAATAGAAAGATAATAAATAATAAGTATATCTTCTTCTGGGGCCTATCGCCCTCCTCCATAGGCTTTTTTCAGTCTTTCCTTGATTACCTGCCACGAGTTATCCTCATCCGCTTGAATCAGGTTTAGGACGCTCCTTCTGGCCCGACGTGCTAGGGCCACTCGTAACCTTTTGGCGTCTGATTCCTCTAGAAGATCCACTGCTACCTGGGATTGTATGCTGCTTATAATTCCATCTCCATCTTTGAGGAAATGATTTAATTCACCCACCTCACCGTTGAATTTCTCTAAATCCGAAATTTCTCTTGTGATGTCCTGTGCATTCACCTTTTCCAGCTTCATTTTTTCTGGTTCGTTCGTCTCCTGCGCGATTCTATTCGCTTCCTGCGCAGCTAAGTCCGCCCGCGCAATTGTTTAGGTTGTTGATGGCAATGGCGGGAATTCGGGATTCGCCGGTTCTGGCTGTGAAGGCTCCAGCGTTAACGTTGCTGGCCTAAGGATTTCTCTTTGTCCTTGTTCATTCATAATGCTACACTTCTTTCTTTTCAAATGCGATAAAAATAAAACTAAAAATTGATATGTACCGAAATCAAGATATACTTTCGTTAAAAAAAAAAGAAAAGAAAAAAAAAATTCTCACTGTGACTGCTATAAAAGTTCCTAGGTTTCGGCATCACTTAAGAGCTTCGCCACGCAATACATAAAAAAAAAAATGAAATTGGGAGATAAAAAACACACATGAAGGCTGGTTAAACACTGACTTCATTCAGATTCTAATCCTCTATATATACTATTTACAATGTTTATAATGATAGTTTGGAATTAGTGGCTATATTGATGTAAGTCTCATCTTAACTTATATATATATATATATATATATATATATATATATATATATATATATATATATATATATATATATATATATATATATATATATATACACACATAGGATGTACTAGATAAGAGCCAGGAAACTTCAGGTGTCAATTCTGAACTTCAAGGACAACAAAAAAAGTTTAAATGAACTATGATCCGGTTCCCTGAAGGAAAGCAAGAAATTTAGGTTTTGTATTTTATTAAGTAAGTCTGTTTTTTTGTTGAATTGGAAGCGATCACCCAAAAGCTATTCAATGCAATTAAGTTCCAATTGTATCATCGTAAAGTAGACAAAATTCCCTATCTGAAATATAGCTTGGCTTAAATATAACCTTTATACGGAGGCTTCAGGGGGGACCGGTATCGAAAAGTTTTCTTCTATTTTTAAAATCACACTTGACTTGTGAATGTTTTTCTCAGCCTTCTGCAGGGCTAAAGATACTCCACTTCCAGGAAAACTTCTCCATTCATTGGCTTTTAATTTCGTACAAATGAAGCTGAGGTTTCTTTTGGGGTTGATCAAGAATTGGAAAATGATTTAACAAGAAATATGGGTTTCCCCGACATATGTTTTTTATTTATTTATTTTTTTTAATTCTTGACTATTATACGTAAATGATCATACATGAAGTCTCATAATAACATTGAAAGGGGCTAGAAATTGGAATAACCAGTTAATATCATCAGAATATGTTTGGTTGGAAACATAGACTTAAAAATTTATTTAAATCTGAATAATTGATATCATAGATTGTTTTTTGCTGGATTTACAAACAATAAATCGAGATAGACTTTCTCCAGGAGAAATTAGTCTTCAAGAAAAGTTTCTGTTTTTAATAGTGCTTAGGGATCAAATACTGATGTAATAATTCAAAGCAGATAAATCTAAACGCATTCACGTCACGTTTACCCTCCGACGCGGATCCTGTCCGCCAGTTTATTTCAACTCCATACCGCTTCCATTCTCAGACACAGTCCGGTATCTCGGCTTCCAACTTGATAAAAGACTAACATGAAACCCACATTCTACACATAATAGACAAGACCTTAATCGAAGATTTGGCCAATTATATAGACTGCTAAATAGAAAATCTCAGCTTTCAGTTGAAACAAACTACTAATTTACAAGACTTTTCTAAAACCTATCTGGACATATGGGGGCTCGAATTGCGGGAAACAGCTAAATTTTCGAACATCAAACCCATCCAATGCTTTCAGTCGAACAATAGTCAATGCTCCATACTATGTAACCAACAATACCCTACATAATGACCTTAATATCCCATTTGTTTTAAACCTTATTCCATCCAAATTCTCCAAATTTCACCATAACCTTGCTCACCATCCTAATCCCTTAGCACAATCCCTATCTAGCTCCATCCATCCCTACCAGATCTGATGTAAATATGTATATTGGAGCTCTGGCAATGGCCAGATTCTCCACTCAAGTTCTGTATGTCTGCGGCTGTAGCGCCCTCACTCAGTCTCTACTGGCTTTCAATGCCAGTGACGCGATTGAGTAAGAAGCGGTGGGATATCCTGGAGTCATGCTTTTCCACCCATAAGTGGTTTCCCAGGCCGATTTTAAATAGTGAACATAAGTATGCCAGCGTTTAAGATGTTATGTTTGTATTATTTCATATAGGTTTATTTATTAATTTTATTTTGCTATTATTTCATTTCTTTGCATTCAATTTTATCTAAATATATTGTGAATGAACTCTTTGATCACTATTACCATTGTCCTTCCTGAGACTTGAGATAAAAGAAAAAAAAAATATTCCTTAGACAGCCAAGATTAGTGCTATTGCACAGTTTCAAAGCTTGTTAATTGTAGAAGTTTTTTCTGAAGATCTAGAGAAGGTCTATGCTTTGTAAATCCAGACAAAAACAATCCGTGATATCCATACTTCACTCAATTATTTATATATCAATACATTTTTAAGCATTATGTTTCCAACCAAACAAATTTTGCAAATACTGATGATTGGTCCCTGGGACCAATGGACGCCGAAGTCTTTCAAGAAAATTAAAATAAGCAACCATTTTCTATCACTTTCAATAGGCTACTGAGTTATAAAGGAAATTTGCACCATTGGTGATGAGGTAAATACCTGGGAAACGGTGCTGTGTGGTCCAAGAGACCAAATATTCAGTAGTAAAGGGTTAAATTAATTTGTTCTGCAGATTATTTTGTTTAAGGATAATCTCACATTTAAATTTTAATTTTAGGAATTTAGTGAACAAAGGATTTTGATTTAGTGAACATGCATTAAATTGAAAGAAATTTATAAAGAGTACGTTGGAAATAATGAAATATATCATATAGCGTGATGTGGGGCAAGTGCGCACTATATTTTACAGGACTGTAAAATTTTTATTTTTAATACTAGATTTTTCCTCATTTTTCAAAAATGTTTCTCAGACGATTATGGTTAAATATTATATTCAAGCCTATGATTCAACCACGTCCATTTTGATGAGATTGATAATTTTATTGAATAGTGTCTACTTAGTACGCATTTGCACCTGTCTTTACGGTTAAATACTTACAAGGTATCTGGAAGACTCATGCAGGAACCGTTTCAGGGCATATGCAAAAAAGTTCGCTTTCTGAAAGATTATTATGTGTGGTGTAGCACACTTGTCACACATTACAATTAAATAATAAAAATATCTGATGTGCACAACACATGACTTCCTTGTACGCCTATTAAACTATAAATCGCTTGCTCAAAAAGTAATCCTGAATTTGGTTACTAGTTTCCGAAGATTGCAGAATCTCAAAAACGATACTCGGCCTCGCGACATCCATCTATTAACACACATAATATACCTTTTGATGAAAGTCTAATATGACTTCAAGTAAAATGCAACTTCCGGTTTGCCAATGCTTACCATAAATTATTATGTGGTTTGTATAATATGCGAGTATTAATTACCAAATTTGAGAAGTTTTGCATAATATCTTAATATAATTTTTGATGAAAATCAGTAATGACCTTCAAGTAAAGTACCACTTCCGGTAATCATGCAGTGACCAAAACGGGAGGTTCACCACAAGATTATATAAAAATCCTAAATACGAAATTCTAACTTTCTACGGCTAATCGTTTTTGAGTTATGCGAGATACGTACGAACGTAAGTACAGACGTCATGACGAAACTAGTAAAAATGGATTCAGGGATGGTCAAAATGGATATTTCCATTGAAATCTGAAAACCGAAAATTTTTGCGATTACAATACTTCCTTTACTTCGTACAAGGAAGTAACGATATTACAATATTAATATTGTATAATAAAGTTACCAATTTGGAAGTAAAATTTCTATAATTTTTAACTGACATTGAACAACTTCCTACTCTATTTCAAAAATATCAATAGTAGATAATCGATTTTTCAATAGCCGTGATGGATATAAGACGTAATATGACTTCGATTGGGTATATTTTGTTTCGAAATACTTTGGGCCCACGATCGAGATACTTCGATGTGATTTAAATTCGGATTAAAAGCAAACGTTAGAAAAAAAGTTATTCTAAAAATATTAACTATTAGTTACTTATAGATTTATGTAAGAGAAGTTTGGTTGGGGTGCAGTCAATGAAGATACACACAAATAAGAAAAACTTATTTTATTCTCACACAATGAAAAAGTTTTTCTTGTTTGTGTGTTTCTTCATTGGCCGCAAACCGAATCAAGCTTCTGCATATGTATCTACGGTCAACTATACTTTCACCATTATTTACAATTTACTTCATATAAAAAAAAAGTGAGTAGTTTAATATAAATGATCAAGAGCTTAATGCTTCTCGTTCGAGAGATTCAATCATGGTTGACGGACAGATCCTAGAGACAACTGTTCAACAAGGATTTGCAGAAATAACAATAAGTTATCCCCCCTATCCCCTTCCCCCCGGAGGAGGGAAGGGAATCAGTCAGGCCAAGCATTCTTGTTATTTCACAAGACAGGAATTCAATAAAACTCACGCTTAAAGGAGCTGACTTAGAACATATAGACTTGGCGGAGCGGGGCGAATTCGCAAGGTAAGTAATGCTACCACCATCTTGACAGTTGAATTATTCATATCACTGCCTCAAAGGGAACCGATAAATTCTATGGAAGTATTAAAAGTAAGAAGCTTATACCTTCAAAAGTGGGTCACATAAAAGTTTATGCAAAAGATTTACTGCAACCTTTTCGGTAATGACTTGTTCAATGGATGGTTCCTACCGAAATGGGAATTAAATTAATTACGTATCTATCATTCTATGTGTATAAAATGAAATACAAAAGAAATATTTATCGAGGAAAACCTATCCCCTTAGAATAATAAAAATGTGCAATTTAAGTAGTACATATCTGGCTGCATTATCGACACATAATTAAATTGTAAAATAAAAGAAACAAATAAAATAAATAAGGTGACGTGGTGTAAGTGCGCAATAGATTTTATAAGGTTCGAATGACTATAAAATCTCTATTTTAAAGCTAGATTTTTCCTTTATTTTTAAAAATCTTCCTTAGACGATCATGTTATAATATTACACTCAAGTCCACGTTTCAATCACGTAAATTTTTATGAGATAGATATTTCAATTTAAATTAGTAGCTAGTAAGCACTCCTGCTCCTGCCTTAAAGGGTAAATGCGCACGAGGTATCTGGATGACAAATTAAAAATTAATCCACAAATATTTTAAAATGATCTGACGAAACATATATTTATTCGTTTTTAAATAAAATTCTGCATCGCTCAATATAACCTCTTTTCTATAAATTTACTGAAAATTCTCGGAAAGATTTTAAAAGAAAATGTGCTCGTTATGTATAAATCATTAGAGTTTTAACCGAATCATGTACATACGTCAAATGTATATTGCGTGTAGTAGTAAGACATTTGAAAAAAAACAAAAAAAAACAACCTTTTATCCTTTAAATAATATCTTTTTTAATAAATGTAGTCAAATATTAATGCTGCTGGTAAATATTCATGTTACCAATAATTGTTAGGATGAATATTCATCAGCATTATTAATTATTATTCTTGAAGATTGTACGAAGCAGTCTGCTACAATATTCAGTCTTGCGCTAAGTTTTTCCCCGACAAAACATTAAAGTTGGGGTAAGTGCAGATTTCTGTTATACAATCTCTCTGATATACATGTAATTACACAAAATAATTTAAGACAACTTCAAGTGTTCCAAGGTAATAGCAGCCCTAAAGTAGATACCTAACACCAACCTTCTCTCTGCTCTGAGAGGTAATGGCATTGAAAGTTAGCGGTTGTCTTATTCCTTATATATTACATTCGATCAATAAATAATGCAGTTCCAGATTCAACAATTACAAAAATTAAGCGGGTAAGTACGACACGGAATGAAAATAAATAATCGAATTGATTAAAAATGACCTGTTTACTAAAAAAAAAAAAATTTAAAAAATGCTCCGTTAATAAGAATAAAGTAACTAGTTATTTAAAAATTACTCATCCCTAATAGTTAAAAATGAAAGAGGGGGAGCGTTGAAGGGGTGCTTATGGAGTAGGCTGTCACACCAGAATTGAACAGAGTTGAGTTAAACAAGAAGCTATTGCCACATAATGTCACGTCACTAAGTAAGTCACGGACTCGGCAACCCACGCTACTTCTTTTTTTTTTGAATATATATTAAAAAAAAATGGACAGTAAAAAGTCATGATTTATGAAAGGATATTTGTCTCCCATTTTATCGTTTGAGATAAGAGCGTTAAGTAGAGACACAATAAGACTTCCTCGATAGAGTTGTAAATAAATGTTTTATACTTTTATAAAAATATTATTTTTTTAAAACCAATTATTAACAAAAAATTGAGAAATTTTAATTAAAAATAAAACTTATAATATCACGAATTGTGAGTAATAGTTACTCTCATTTCCACCAAATTACGGTTGTTGTCAACAAATAACTGTGAAAATGTGTATTAATATTTTCACATTTGCCCTCAATACTCAATCCTCTTAAATATTAACGAAAGTTTTATTTGTTCGTACAAATAATTAAAATTAAACCATTCTATGATTCTTTCAAATTTGAAGTCTTAACATAATATCTAAACCTACTGTCAGTATATACAGATTTATAATCATTAAAAAAAAAAAGTATACTCCATTATAGTCTCCTTAATTTTTTTTATTTTTTTTTTTTTTTTGTAAGCGGAAATATATTATCTTATTAGAAAGACCATTTAAAAAATCTTATTTAAAAAAAGAATCTTCGAAAATTAATTTATCAAAAAAATTATCAGTATACAGCAACATAAAAATGTGTTAAATTTTTTCACAAATGGAAAATCAGACTAAAACATACTAATAATTTGGTCATATTTTTTACCAAGCGCAGGTCTGTATTAGACAGTTTTGGGACAACCGATGGAAATTCTTTGGCTTGGTATAAACACGCTTCTTACTTCTAAATACATTTACACTCTAGTTAATCTTCATCGACCATATTAATACGCAAATTAATAAAGTTCAGTTGACATCCGCATGATGGTATAGAAGGATCAATCTAATTAGGGATTGATAAATTATTTGCAACTTCTATAAATTTGTGTTATTGAAAACTAGTTTCGAATGTTATACATTCATCTTCAGTTCTAAAAACACACAAAAAATTCAAAAATAAGCAATTCAAAATATAGTTTGATATTATTATACATATTAAATTAGATGTCATATAAATCAGTATTATAAAACATTTATGAATTATGAATTTAATTAAGACAAGAAATAAAATACATGTTGGTACTCAACAAAGTTTAATTTGATTATATCAAACAGAAAAGTTTGTACTGGTTCCTTTTCGCATTGTACTAACAATCAAAGAAAGGTAGGAGTGTTAATATGTAAACTGATTAAGGGTCGGGGTTTTTCAGCAATTCTGGTGAGTAAAAACAGTTACTTTATTACTTGGCGAGTACCAACATGTGTTTGATTTCTTGTCTTAATTAAATTCATAATTTATAAATGTTTTATAATACTGATTTATATTACATATAATTTAGTATGTGTAATAATACCAAACTATATTTTGGTCCTCTGCAGTACAATGTGCACTAAGAGGGAGAAATATGCAGCGTTGGCAGAGGAAGTACCAGCTGTGGAGTCTGGACCAGGTGACGATTGTGTTCTTTCGGCAGAGGGTATTGTTCCGAAGGAACTGCACGCGTCCCTAGCCGCGTTGGCTCTCCCCCAAAAAACATATGTGAAGATGTTGAAGGCCGTATTGCTACATACAGGTCAGATCGTCAGATCAGTAGTAGTATAGTAGGCTTGCACCTATGTTCTCCACCTTAAGGCCCACCTCAGGTGGAGAAAAAAAAAAATGTATAACTTCGGCATTTTAATTTAGAAACTAATTTATATGTATGCCATTTTTATTATGTAAAGATTATAATTTTATTTAACCTGCTATTCAGCAACATCATTATGTTTAAAGGTACATTTAATTTTGAACTAGCCCTTGGAAAACGGAAGGTTTCGGTAAGTTCACTTTAGAACCCCCACCTCCGCCACAATAACAAATAATTAAGATTGGTATCCCAAAAACTTTATAATCTGAAATTGACGGCCTCTTTTTTTATCAAATAAACTAATTAGTATTACGACGTGGAGTAGTTCTTAGAATAAAAGAAAAAAAATAGAGAAAATACCAACCCTCCTACCAATCGCTTTAAGAACTTATTATATGGGAATGAAGAGTTTCCCAATAATTTGAAAAGAAATTACTTCAACAAATCCTCTTAATTCGTTTCCCTTTGAACTGTTTAACGTCTTTAGCACAACCAGTCAGTCCAAATCCGGGAGGGGAATTAATCTAAACTTCAAACTTTTTCAAAGTACTTCCAAAAAAATAGTCTCGTCATTTCAACGAGTAACCCCGAGCGGTCAGAGTTATTTAAAAAAAAAATTTAAATAACAAAAATGTGTTCCTGAAATAAGTGTTATCTTCAAATCACTCGTTGAAATAATAATTACTTATTTAAACGATTATTTTGAATAAATCAAGGCATATTCCACTGTAAGAAGTCAATCCATTACTGGAAAAAATTAGGCATTAACTATGATTATATTGTTTGAAGTGAATCCCAGTCCACACTTTGATCTAGTAATAGTTGGTATAGCATTAGCCCTCGCCAAGCTTTTATCACGGTATTTAAAAGTACCCTGATCAAATACGAAGATGTTATGTTATGGTATGTTCTTCTTGGTGTTGCCATATACATTACCATGCTACAATTGTCATCGAAATGCAGCCGACGTAGGGAAGTCATGTGGTAATCGTGGTCATAATGATTTCTCTTGAACGTAGGTTGCAACTGATAGGTTCTGGCACTGCACGCCTCTATCTTGAACTAATAAACCAGAGTCCGTGGTCTTGGCAGTTATTGTTTGGATGTTGAACGAGATAAGTGTTTTTCCGCCGTTCATTTTCAGCAAAGATGTAGTATAGATCACAATTAATCCCATATTTCACTGCTTCTACTGACATACTAATGTTTGCACAGCGCCATGATAATACTAACTTTTAAACATACAGTTATTTAAAAGAATTTTAAGCAAGAGCATTTTCTTTTTTACTTGTCGAAAAAACCACGCGCTCGGAGTAATGGTAGTCACCATGATCGGTATAATGGTGTCCATGTATATGCACTTTAATGTTTCAGATGACTAGAAAAATATATGAAAAAGCTAAATCCTAAATAGCTGCAGAAGATTTGAAAAAAAGTGAAACAAGCTGCTGCTGAAGGTTAATCGATGAGAAATCCAACAATGAAGAGTGCAATATACACAAAAATACCAGTTTTTCTGTTATACGTTGTTATATGATTAAAAAATTCCCATTTTTTTTGTTGTGCAGACACCACCGACTACCATTATTCCAGGATCAGAGTAATACCGGTCAAAATTGATATTTTACTCTTTTTCTTCATCAAACGAAACATATTTATTTTTAGTTGACATCCGCATGATGGTATAGAAGGATCAATCTAATTAGGAATTGATACATTATATAGAATTGACATTTATAGAAGTGGCAAATAATTTATCAATTCCTAATTATATTTATTTTTAATGCGATTAGTGCTTAGATAAGTTTATAAGTGTCTTACGAGGGGTACCAGTGTTTCAAACAAATAAAAATCATAATTTTTATAATTGCTTCCCCTTAGTTGACTGTCATTACACCAGTATCCCCAATCTGCATGAGAAGCAGACGTGCTTTGGTCGTGTCTAACGCGGGCAAACCATGTTATTAAAGTGGATACACGAATCCGTTCCAATACGATAACCTAGGCACTTTTTCCGAGTCCAGTTATTTGCTACACGTTTCGCAGTTTAAGACATCCCCTTCTTTAATATTACTGAGCAACAGGAACTGTTTTCCCTGTCGTCGCTTCAAGGAGCACAGAAACCATAGACGGTCGGTTACACACATCCCACTTATGTCTGGATGGATTATTGAAAAGAATTTCTGTGAAACGTGTACTTACTGTTACTAACGTGTCTTCATAATCGGCGATCACACACATTCGAAGTTTATACACTCTGGCGTTGATGCAGAAGGAATTATATCATCCGCTTGCACAGACTCGGCCGCCCCTGTGGCAGATGTACTCGCACCGTTGTTGATGCATTCAGACGCCTTGATTTATCCGCCTTCTCGACGCCGTTTTAACCGATCATATAACTTTTAAGGATATCTATTGGATTGCTCTTAAGCCTTTACAATATACGATTTTTATATTTAAACTTGAATTTCCTACTAATGAAGACGACCTCATGTTAAGTTTTCGTGACTTTTAGCTATAACCCTTATTTAAAATCACAATAACCACTTATTACTACTAATATTTTTCTTCACACGATCGATTGGTCTTGACGACAGCTGTCGATTAAAACTTGACAGAACACTTCTCTATCATAGTTATTTCTCGCTCAACTTCACTGAATCAAAAATTGTACAACGGTGAAATTATAAAAGTTGGCGAAACAAACTCATAAAGGCAACATAAACCCCTCACCGATGCGCTCTATGTGTCGCGGTTCGCACTTGATGTAACAATTTCTTCGATCTCTTGGCCATCTGGAGTTGTATTTGAATTTTGGACGTAGATGATACATTTGGACTTGTAATGCCGCATTTAATTCCCCTATTTTGTGATCAATGGGTTTACTGTATTGCACTTCACTGTGGTAGCAAACTCGAAGACGTATTCATGTAAAAAAAACTATTTTATTTGCCATTAACTCTAAATTGGCTTTAGAGTCGCAGGACTGTGAGCCACGTACAGCTCCTTCAAGTTAGGTGCCGCATTCTTCTGTAATGCGGCGCCTACCTATTCTGTTCTTCTGTTGGAAGAATTTTGCGGTTGGGTCTGCTTGAATAGATGTGTGTTAAAAATCGTTCTACCTCATCAACTACTGAATGAACCCAAAACCTGGGTTGTAGAAGTACTGTTTTTTTTTCCTCTCTTATTGACAATGGATTTATAAATTATTTAATTCAATACTAAATAATGGTCCGTTTGAAAATATAATCTTTCTAATATCATCATAGTGAATAGCGTGAGAAATAAACTAAAAACTAAACACCTTGATATTTGTATAAACATAACATCTTGAAGTGGCCGTTGTAGCCGATTGGCTGGAGTTTCCAAAAAAATCTAAACTACAAATAATAAAATTAAAACAAATAAAATAATCTATTGATTATTTATTTTCCTCATCATTAATTATAAAAATTACTGCGTCTTCAAACACCTTAATTATTAAAATAAAATTATGTTCATAAAAGATATGGCGATTAAGATCCATTTTCCGATAGAGAAATATGATCCAGCTTAAACCGAAAAAGAATATATAAATATAAAAACTAAAGGACGGTTTCGTACTTTCAAGAAGTGAATAATTTCATATAATCATCCAAATGCGTGCCCATATTCTGCGTTTGTTAGCTAATAAGGCTAAAATTTCTCCATTCCCTTCCCTAATGTCTTATCCTCCTCCCACACACACACTCACTCCCTTTGATTTCCCCCTCACCCCCTCATACTCCCAGTACCTCCCTACGCCTAAACGAGGGGAGAGTATGTACGGGGATGAAAAAAAATTCAAACATTCAAACCGCTCACCATGCAAAATGCCTGTATGAAGTCTTTGCCAAGTCGAGGTTTCAAAGGAACCCCTAGGTCGTTGAATGGCCAAGTCTAAAACTCGCGGACAGGACCTACTCTCATTGCAGTAAAGAGCACTAAATACTTAATTATCATAATCTGGTGGATCAGGAATAACATATATATCAATAACTTATTTAATCTAGAGTTGGCATGCCTTACAATAATATAACGTTACATTGCAATAGTTTGTCGAAATAGCCAACAAAAAATAAGCAAATTCGTTATTATTTGTTTTTCCTTTTATACTGAAACTGTTTAATGATTTATAATTGAACCACTTTTGCACGCTCTGTATAAAACTTCAAACAAACAAATTCGTGTTAGATTATGTTTTGTTTTTGGTAGTACATACAAGGCAAAAGATAGCAATGACAACATATCGTAGTAGCCGCCGTGAAATCTCCTATGTTAACTAAAAATCAATTATGTGATTTTGATTTTATTAGAAAAAATATTTTATCTCTTATGTGCTGATAAAAAGCACTCTTGTATTAAATAAACGTAACATGATTTAAATTGATCAATAAGAATCCTACTCTTCAGTTTATATCGCATAGGAAACAATAATGATTAGAAATCATACACTTCCAACATAGTTTTCGCATAACTGGTTTCACAATTATTCACCTACCATGTTAGAATGCTTATAATTAGTTTATAAAATTATATTTTATAACATTACTTTGCTAACAAAAAAACAAAACATATATAATGTATATAATTTATTTTTGACTAATTATCTAAATTAATATATTTATAAAAAAAAAAGAATCCTGCAAAAAAAAAAAATCAATTAGATCGACCATATCCTAAAGGTTTTAGCATAAATTAAAAAAAAAATGAATATTAATTTCTTTTCAAGAAATTTATTTTAAGAATTCCTGTTTAAATAAAAAATTCAGTTCTGCAGTTGAGAAAAAAAAATTTTGAAATAATTTTTTGTTTTTAGTCTCGCTTTCGTATGGATCGAGGATAAAAGTTAGCACACGATATTTTTAATTTTTATAATTACTAAATTCTGTAATCAATTTCCTTTTTAAAATACGGGTGATTATTTTTTGTTACATCATTTTGCAATGTTTTGTTATGCCACAAAAAAAATGTCTCCCTGTCGTGTACTCTTTTTTTTCTCTTGGCTCGGTCCATGTCAAGGGGGCGCACTTTTTAGCAGTTGGCATTCAGGCGCAAAATATATATATATATATATATATATATATATATATATATATATATATATATATATATATATATATATATATATATACATATATACTAAAGTAAATCTTGTGATTTTGGGTGTATTAAAATCAGTTAAAATTTTTAACTTAAAAAATTCTAACTTAAAATTTAATAATAAAGAAGTGTCAAGTATTGAATAATCTCGTACATAGTAAAATTAACGATGGCCGGCATTACTACAGCTCTAGGTAATGTTATCATGTTGAAGTAGAATTTCGTTGATAGAGCTCTAAATTCCGACGGTTCCTACGTTTTTAATCAATTTTATAGGATTGAAGTAACAACAGTATTCATTAAGCTTTAGATCTTATACTAATTAGAAAATTTCTCTTTAAAAATTGGGTTCAAATATAAATCTAATTTACATTAAATAAATTAAATAATGAAAGAAGTTTTCGTCCTAAATAAATACTCAAATTCAAACATTGAAAAATCAAAATGTGTTTTTTAATTAAAATACTGATTTACTAATCATATAATGATAGAAAATTATCTATTGAGATTCCAGAATAACAGAAAGAATAACTGTCATTGCGATTCAATGTAATACATTTAAAATCAGAGATACACCTTCAATACTTCAATTTCCTATACAAAATATTACAAGAAGCCATCACTCTGTTGGGAAAATTGGGTATTAATATGTAGTTTATTGGTACATAATGGTTAAAATTTTATACAGACATAACCTAGCCTTTTATTAAACTAGGCAAAATGGCGTGTATTGATTGAATAAGGTAACAATTCCGTCACCATGAATATTTCTGCCCTAGCTATACAAATGAAAACCTTTAAATTTAAGCCTAACAATTTTATTTAACAGTATTTTAAAGTAGGAAGTTTAATGCGGGAGGATTTGCTACGGTGAGCAGTTTCAACGAAATATACGAGCAGTAACGGTTAGAGGTGCCTGCCGCTACAGTGGACAGTAGCAGCTTAAGCTGAATTTAAAAATAATATTGGTTGATTTTTACGGAATACATACTTTTAAGAGGCATTTATTTTTCAAATTTTATTCCGAACTGTCCAGTTGTCCTAGGGAATCGGGTTTTTTCGAACTAAAGGATGGTATATAGAGTATATTCCTGCCATAAGGTAATTCGGGCCAAGTGCATATATGGGAATTTATTTCAAATTTATTTTGTTAGGAGAGATTTGATATGGAAATTTGAATTAAATAGTAAAATCACCATAGATGGCAGCTCTCTATGGGCTAGCAAAACAAATCATCATGTATGTACTTGCCCCGGGTACGCACTTACACCGACTTACTTTAGTTAATTTCAGATTAGTTATTCGAATACAAGCTTCATTCTTTTTTTAAATAACTACTCGCATACCCTCACGAAGCTGAGCGCAACCCGTTGGATATCTAACCCATCAGATATCCCGGGTGTCAAACACGAGTCATCATTGTTGATTTTCGCTAACACCTTGTGAGCCTTCCCAGTATACCACGAAACAATGAAGAAAGCACCTCTTCAGCACAAAAACATATAAAATATAATCCTTTAAACCAGGAAGATGACTTTCATGATTTATAACTCCAATAAAGAAGGGTATATAATAAGAATTCACTCGGAACTTTATTAGTAGAGGGTGGGTTAGGAGGGGGGATCTCATAAATGAAGAGCCAAAGGGTTATTATAAACAAAAAATTCTTCCGTTCTTGTTAGTGTGCTGGATTGGCGATTGAATTTTGTATTTCAAAAGAAATCCCAATTAAGGGGCGCCGTTCTTAGGATTATTGCTTGTAGATATTAAGAGAAAAAAAAAAGACTGGAAGTTTATTATGGTTAGTCTGATCATTTTAAAGATTTAGATATAATAATGCGACAATAAAGTTCTATAACAACTTGTAAAACTGTTGAAATCAAATTATTCATTAAAGAAAAAAAAAAAGTCTTCGATTGGATACAATCTTATGCTTTTGAACAAGAATCATCATTAGCTATATTAAAAAAATAAATGTCTACCTATAAATGTCCCTTGCATGGTCCGATAAAAAGATCATGTTTGTTAGGTGACATCAGTGCGTAAAAATAAAAAACTAAATGTTTCACCTATTGCTGAAAGATGTCATTAAAAAAAACTACCATTACATAAATTGTTACCTTATAGTATTAATCTTACTACTAATAACAAACCATTCTTTTTAAAAATTACGTTTAACTAAGTTAATTAAAAGTTTCTTACGGGATAATTTTGTCACTTACGAATAAATTTAAGAAGCATTATTTTATGTTCTATTTTTCCCGTAATTGTATAACCATTGGAGTTAATTAATAATGATATTGATGATGAAATATGTGATGATTTTTATAGCGTATTACTTATTTACTGGAATTTACACATATATAAGTGCCCAGTATAGATTAATTTGAGGATTTTTTTTGTTTTTGTTCTAGTGAGAATAAGATATGATCAAATGAATGCTTTCTACGATACCCTAAACTAGATCTACATTTTTCTTATTTAAAAAATATTATAATTGTTATAAATAGATTTTATTTTTTATTATTCTATCTATTCGTCAAATACATCAAAAAATGTAGATAATTGTAAAAGGCTAAATCACATTAGAGCCCGATGAACTAAATGAAATTCTGGAATAGAGGAGGAGGAAAAAAAAAAGGTAGCGAAACCATACAAGAGAGCATCCTTACAGAATATAGGAGACCAGCGAATAAGAGAGAGAGGAAAAAAGAGGATACACCAACAGAACTACAGGTGTATTGTGACACAGAACCAAACACAAGGATATCGGATAAAGAAAGCTTTGAAGAAAGAGAACAAAAATATCACTGATACTCGATATCATCGAAAATAGAAAAAAAAAAAATCTTTATTGTGAATAGTATCTCTTAAATACTACAGTCTCAATATAAGTTGAGGTTGTACGATAATTATTGTAAGATTAAAATCTTATCAATTTTAATACATCAATACCTTTATTTTAAGACGGTTCAAACGCATTATACAGAAAAACGGTCTGAGAGAGAAATGCTAGAGGTAAATATTGTGGAGGGTAACGTTTTTTCCCAGAATATTCTCATTACATATTTGACACTTTGAAGCCACGTAAGCGTTTGACGTGTGTCCAAACTGATATGGGTTACAAGAATATGATACCTGCTTCTGATGTATTTTAGTACCCCTTTTAAATAATAATATGTTCAAGCTGGTAGGGATAGCATTTTTCAGAAGATATGCAAATTAATTAATAACACTCGATTTCTCTGCCTCACCTTGCAATTTTTTTTTTGTTCCTGAAGTGCCATACCCCCACTTTTAAAATAAAATTGATGGTATTTTTAGCGAGATTTAAAGTTCATAATATTTATGAATGTTTGTGGGTTTTCACCATAAATATGTAATCCTTTGAACTTAAATATATATATGATATATATATGTAGTAGTGTTATTGATAAGGCTATTAACAAACCAACTCTTGTAATATTTCACACCCCACAATCTTACAAATAAGTGAATACAAAATAATTAATTAAATTTATTTAGTACGAAATTATTTTTGAACATTTACCATTAAAAACAATCTATTTTAAAACCTATTATTGTTAGTATTAAAACTCGTTTTGAAATTCGATCAATGGATTTTACGTTTATACACTATTTCAGTTCGGTTTCATACACTATATTATGAAACCTAAGAAACAATTTTCTTTAAAAAAAATGTTTGAGTCCGAACATTTCCCTGGCCCAAGAAAAGGAAATGGGAATATAAATAATAGTCATTTGAAAGGCTGTTTCGATGGGATGCTCGGCTCTCTCATGACATTGGAGCTGGCTGCTGCAGAATAATGGTTGAATTTCAAATAAGCCTTCGATATTGACTGTTCCCGGCCATTGCATTAGGTCAAAATTTGATTTGCAGATGGAAAAAGGGGATCTTATGTTTAAATATTGGGCCTGAGGGTCGAATGGGGTCCTTTCCCACCCGGAGTGGGGCTTGGTCCTAAAGCCATTGGAGGTTTGATAAACACGTTCAGGACATCACTAAATCTTTTTTAAGTCGATTCCCTCTTTAAGTTTTCCCGTATCTCTTCATTCATCCTACCACTATTTTAAGTCTCTTCATCCATTTATTTAGACTTTTACCTCTACCGTAAAATTATGGATTAAAAAAAAAAGTCACGATAGCCACTGTAATAGATTTTTCCCTACATTCTAATCAGTTGAATGGAAAATAGGAGTTAGGTATAAACTCGTCAATTTTTTTCAGCACATATAGTCAAATGAGCTCACTAAATTTAAGGCGGGAAAAAGTTCATTTCACCAAACATTTTATACTGCATACATCAAACTCGGTTAAAATCTTTTATAATTAGCTAAAAAAACACTTATTAAAGTATCTGAATGTTATACAATAACAAATTTATATTGTAATTATGTATAACTTTAAATGTTCTGACACTTGTACGCTGTGCTTGAGAATGTGCGATTTTTAGTGTCGGAATCAAACCTTCTTTTTTTATTATTCAATTATCTATGAACGAAATCTCATTTTTTTATTCGGATACATTGTGTGACGAGATGTCTGAAGAATCTCACGAGATTAAATCATACAAAGAAAAAAGTTTATACTATAAATCAAAATGTAATGTCATGCAATAAAATTAATTAGGGATTGATAAATTATTTGCCACTTCTATAAATTTGTTTTATTGAAAACTAGTTTCGAATGTTATACATTCATCCTCAGTTCTAAGAACACACAAAAAATTCAAAAATAAGCAGTTCAAAATATAGTTTGGTATTATTATACATATTAAATTAGATTAATATAAATCAGTATAATAAAACATTTATGAATTATGAATTTAATTAAGAGAAGAAATCAAATACATGTTGGTACTCACCAAGGTTTAAATGGATTATATCAAACAGAAAAGTTTGTACTGGTTTCTTTTCGCACT
Organism: Rhaphigaster nebulosa; assembly: GCA_948150685.1. NCBI lineage: Eukaryota > Metazoa > Arthropoda > Insecta > Hemiptera > Pentatomidae > Rhaphigaster > Rhaphigaster nebulosa. The sequence continues at coordinate 40,233,168 of OX411307.1, forward strand.
GAACTAACAATGAACGAAAGGTATATAGCATGTTTATAGGTAAAAGGTTTAAGGGTCAGGGTTTTTCCAGTAATACCGGCGAGTAATTGGTTTTTCTGTTATAGATGGGAATATATTTAAGATTGGACTATTGGAGGTATTTATTTGGTCATTTAAGCAAAAATCAAAGTTTTTAAGGTTTTTATTATTTCAAGTGCTTCATATATTTAATTTGAGGCTGTTTTCGACGTGATGTATTAATTTAGCTCCTGAGTCTTTGATGAATTTATGATTTTTTTGATTTAAATGAATTGCAAAGTTGGAATTCTCAGCCTTATTATTATATGCACGTATAAGTTCCTTTAATGTCTGATTTAGCGATCTTCCAGTTTTCCCCGTATATTTGGCTGTACAACCATTACAATTTAGTTCGTATACTCCGCTTTTTTGGAAAGGGTCTATTTTGTCTTTAGGAGAAGAGAAATGTGAATGATAAATTATGAGAAATAGGTTTTTTTCTATTTTAAATGCAGGGTTTAATCCTAGTTTTTTCAATTCATTTCCGACTTTGGTGGATATAGGGCCGTTATATGGAATCAAAACATAATATTTCGGGATGGGCCTATCTTGGGGGGGGGTTGTTGAATAGATATCGTTAATTGTCTATTTTGTATTTGTTTTTGTTTTTTTAAATATGATTGATAGTGGTTTTGTTGTATCCGTTATTTTTTGCTATGGAATATATAATATTATTTAAATATCTTTATTATAGTTCTTTTTATTTAATAGTACGTTAAAAAGACGGTAAATCATGCTATTAAAGGCCGCGAGTTTATGTGTTATCGGTCTCCTGGCTTCATTGTTTATAACGACATCCGTGTGGTTGGGTTTCCGGTAAATTCCAAATTCAGGATGTTTGTTTTTTACTGAGATTTCTAAATCTAAAAAGTTTACGGGTTTTTTTTTTCCAGTTCTACTGTGACTTTAATCGAGGGATAAATGTGATATATTGAGCTAGGTGGAGAATTGTTCTAATTTGTCCATAAATAAATCTGCCAGAAGGGGTAAGAGAGGGGAGCCCACTGGTAAGCCTTCTTCCTGTTTGAAGAATTTTCCATCAAATTGAAAATAATTATGTTTTATGCAAATAGACATCAAATTGTAAAGATCTAGTTTTTCTAGCGGTGCTTTGATGTCTATTTGCATAAAACATAATTATTTTCAATTTGATAGAAAATTCTTTAAACAGGAAGAAGGCTTACCGATGGGCTCCCCTTAATTCATATTTTCAGTTAGGACACAGCCCTGAAAGACCCCGTATATATGGTGCCTTATTTAGCAATTTGTATAATAATTGATTTGTTATACAATTTTTTAAACATGTTAATTATCAAAATAAAACTCTATATCAAATTATTGTTGTTTTTTCCCCGAACAAATTCTTTACACGAATTGATAAACGTATATTTTCATCAAATAACTTGAAAGCAGTAATTAAAAATATATTCGAATATCAATTTATGTATAATTACTATTTTCTATTTGTTAATTACATTAGTTCCGCCCGTGTCTGTTGCAAGATATTCTTTTCTTCTTGCCTCCACCACTGTCTTTTGCTTTTTTGGTTCTTCAACTTATTCTTAAGCAAACTCATGGTTACTCTGAAGACATTCAAAGACCAATAAGGTCTTTACTCTTTATAATGGCTCTGTACACACTCAGCTTAATGTTTGTGAAGGTACATCCGCAACTCGCTGATTATTAGAAGGTGCAGAAATTTGCACTTGATGTAAGATGCTTTATCACATCAATATATATATATATATATATATATATATATATATATATATATATATATATATATATATATATATATATATATATATAAATTAAAAGCTCGAAAAGTAGTGGGCCGATTTTGATTGGGCGGTTCTTACTATAATTTAGAGAATTTCTTCAGGAAGGTTAATATGCATTAAATTTTTCGAATGCTCCCCTTAAGGAGAGAAAACTATTTTTTTTAAATATTTAGATAATTTTGTAATCGTTGTATGACTGATTGAATAATGACTACTTCTCTCATACGGAAGCAAGTTCTCTACAAAAACATTTTAACAAGAGTAAAATTACTGCGTGAAAGCATCATTTGTTAATAAAATCGGAGATTAAGGGAAAAAGAAGTGTAAAAACGTGAAGGTTAATTGCCGCTTTGACAAAATAATTATCATTTTGATCCTGTTCCTAGAAAACGTCTAAATGAAATTAAACAAATTCGTAACAATGTAGTCGATTACTGACAAAAATGTTCACACATTTGGCCTTGGAATATTTACAGTAAAAAATTTTTATGATAACTGGTTGTTTCGATGAAAGTTCTGGTAGCCCCCCACCTAAGTGTTCTGATAATTGAAGCATATATATGCAAAAGAGCCTATGAAAATGTTTTCAGTATTCAAGTTTCAACTTGAAAAATATTAAAGAAATATGACAATTAAAAGAAACATATTTTATTTCTGATAGCCTGTGGTTGTATATGTAATAAAATCATATCTATAATAGTACTAGCTTTACAATAAAAAAATGATTTTTTTGTTGAAAAGCTAAAAACATCTTTTTTTTCTTGCCTTTCATTCCACATTGCAACGGCAAAGCAGGTCAGAGTATTGAATTGAATGATGTGTTTCCTCAGTAAATATATGTCTGCTATAATACTTTTATTCATTTATTTCATATATCAATAAATACAATGAAATATGCAATATATATAATTTATGTATTGAAAATAAAATAAAAATCAAAGTTAAACTTAAATCTTTTCTTTTTAAGTTGTTTAAAAACTTTACAGAATGATGATTAGGAAAGATAAGAACAATAGCCCTGTCTTCTGTTACTCATATTATCTTTTATTTGTTAAACATAAAGAAAACCCCGAAATTTGTAGGGTATTTAACTCGCAATTCATTTCACGGGCTTCGCCGTTCGGATACAGCTGGTTTGGTACAATACTTTAATTGTTATTAAGCCGCTATGTGTTTAGCTTGATTGAGAAAAGTCTCTCTGTTTAATATTAAATACCTCTAAATAATAATGATACTAAAAATCAAGATAATAAGGAGAAATTCTTTATTACGAGTCCTGATTCACTGTTTAACAAATTTTTAATTTCGAATAAATGATTCAGAAGAACCATATTTTACAATAGCCATTTCAATTCATCAAATGTTTTTTAACTTTCTATATGTCTATATAAATCCTTTCAGATAAAAGTTATATAAGCTCATGAGCCTTTTTATTTCATTTTATCAGATTCGGTTCATCCTGATAGGGATGATTATTGAATAATGTCAGTCCTAAGAGGTTGTTGGAAGTTAAATTTTTTTTTTTATCTCTTACTTTCCTTTAAACATTTACAAAAATAAAAATAATAATTTTACCCTGGGATCATCCGACTTTTTATATAATATCTACATACTTTTTTTTTTTAATTATCAGGGAAACCATTTAATCCAGTAGTATTAGCGCGACCATTTCTAAAACTTTCACTGGTGTTGGAACCGTAAGGTGACAATATGTTTTCGTGGAGTCTGAATCTTCCGAGTGAACTTATTCCACCTAGAAATTATAAAAAAAGTTATAGGTTATTCTAAATAGTTCGTTAAATGACGATGATAAGTTGTACCGCAATTTTATTGGTTCTGAATCAAACTTAAAACACAAATAGTCGGGTAGCACCTCACAGGTGTAAGTTTCGGGAGGTTCTGATGGACACAGATCATTGTTTCAATCATGTGAGAATACATCAAAGAATAATAAGTAAATAGTAACATTTATTTCAAATATGAAAATTATAAAATTTATGTTTAATAGTCACGCAGCATCTATGTGATTCTTTCGGGCCTGTGGCCAATTAACGCCTATATAAAGATGGGGCAAACGCGAGGACATGTGAGTTATTTATATATATATATATATATATATATATATATATATAGGGCGGACAACAGAAGTGTGCAGGCTTAACTCCCGCTCTCTTATAAATAGCAAATAGCTGCGAAAATAAAACATCATGCACATGTGAGGTGCGCGTGAGTAATCCCGAGTTAATTTTATCGGTAAATTTGGCAAATCGGGCTTCCTTTGTTACACCATTTATTTACAATATATTTCTCACTGCTATACGGACGTGTCCAGAACACAAATCAATTTCAGACAGCACACTGTAAACAATGCAGAATTGGCATAGTGTTGACTGGTCGGTAATAGTAAAAAATTATTTATGGCGAAATCTGAAGATGGGATTTGCGGCCTCAAAACGTCAAGGATAGCAATGTGTAGAATGCATTAAATGAATTAATTAACAATTAAACCTTAATTTGTCTCAACTGCCTTTTTAAATATTATTTTATGGAGTTTATTCAATATTTTTTTCCAAGATGATTTTACAAAACATGAAGATAAATTCATATAAAAATAAATAAACTAAGACTAAAGTAGCTTACAACGTTCAATATTTTTAATAACAAAAAAAATCATTGCTAGGATACAATTGGAAGATTCCAAACCCAAAAAACCCTCAAGTCATTCAAATAAAGGTATACAATTGTCCAATCAACGGCATCATCGGGACAGAAACAACAAAATCACATATATTGATAAAATTACGTAAATTTATTTTAATATGAATATTTTAGGCTGTGATCAAAGTGCTATAAGTAATATAAAAACATTATTCGTGTTATAGTTACAGAAATTGTAAGCTTTAGAGTGATCCAATTATTTAAAATGAAATAATGGAATTTTAGAGCGATCTGAAGGGTATATTACTTAAATGTAATGAAAACTGTATTCTTCTACGGAATGAAGTATATTAACTGAATTTTTTTATTCAAAACTGGCCTCAGATTTGGTTCTAGCAATTTGAAAACCCCAGAACATAATAATTATTTCCGATAGGCAATGCAGATTTAGGGAACATCATAGTACTATTCACCATACATTAAAACTCCAACAAGATGTCTCTGATTCTTTCATAACCTATTCAATAACAGTTGCAGTATCCATCGACACCGAAAAAGCTGTTGACACGGTATGGAAGAGATTAATAATTGATAAATGGGTGGCTTAGGGTATTCAGGGATATTTCACTTAGTTTATTCTGAATTTCCTATCATACCGCCAATTTCAAGCACAAAATGGAACCTCCCTTTCTCGAAAACGGACTCAAATAAATGGAGTACCGCAGGGATGCGTTCTCAGCCCAAAACTTTTCAAAATAGCCATTGGCGGAATCACTAATTACATTTCCGAACCTGCTAAAACTCTTTTAATCGTGGATGACATCTTAATTTGTCTAACCACTAAATCAATTCAAGATGCAACTGATCGATTGCAATCCATCATGGATGATTTAAAAATTTGGTAAAGTAAAAATGGTTTCAAAATATCTGCTGAAAAAACAAAAGTAATAGTATTTCATAGGAAAAGAAATATATTGACACCAAAATTAACATTAAATAACAGGGTAATATCAAACGTCACATCTATTAAATTCTTAGGAAGGATATTAGACCAAAAACTAATCTGGATCCCTCACACCAAGTATCTTTTTGACTAATGCTTAAAATCATTGAACCTACTAAAAGTTCTTAATAGTACAAAATGGGGAGCTGACAGAAAAACCTTATTTATGCTTCATAGAGCATACGTGCCATCTCTACTCGACTACGGATGTATAGTGTACTCCTCTGCCTCACCCACAGAGTACAATATATGCCGGAATCCGTTTAGCAACGGGTGCGATTACCACAAGTCCGATAGATAGTTTGTGGGTCGAGGCTGCAGAACCACCGTTAGAATATAAGCGACATATGTTGATGTTAAAACAAACTATAAAACTGAAAGCTCTTCTCGGATCAAAATGCTCTAATACATCAGTCGAAAGCCCTTATTTTCACAAATATTTATCAAAGAAAAGATCTCCAAAACCTTTCAATGTACAAACTAAACTCTTACTCACTGACCTAAACTTCACATTATTATTCAATTATTCATGTATAGATAAATGCTTTATTTTAAGGTCTCTTCTTATACTTTAACTAATTTATTTTCTTTTATTCATCATCGTTATTTTTATTTGAATTATATATGCGCGTGTCTATATATATATATTTTATTTTTTTCTCTTTTATTACTATTTCATTTTATTTTATTTTCTATTTGCTTATTTAAAAAAAAAAATTGTAAGCCTTTTCTGCTTGTCATAATGAACTGATATCGGTTTATCATTGACAACCGACATAGTTGAGCGTAGGCAGACATCACCTTGTTGTGGATTGCCTTTATGAATAGTAATAATAATGTTAATATGATTCAATAGGCTTATATATATATATATATATATATATATATATATATATATATATATATATATATATATATATATATATATATTGATAGAAATTTGGATCCTTATGAAACATTCTGATAAAGTGCCGAATTATTAAGCGTGAATTTATTATTATTATTTATAAAGGCAATCCACGACAAGGTGATGTCTGCCTTCTCTCAACTATGTCGGCTATCCAAGAAGCTTGAATTTAACTGAAATATATATTTTCTTAATATTGTCTGAAATAGGAATATTGCGGTCCATATTCAATACACATACAAACTAATTAGTTTCGAATGTATTTTTTACACGATCCCTTTCCATGGTGATAAAACAGGTTCCAGCGCACTATCCAGTTGACCGTTAATTTATTTTTTTCAAATTCAAGTTGTAATGATGGCTGATATAAAAGTTATATCTATCTTGTAACATAAAACTTTATTCTTCCGTAAAATTATCGCAATAAAAGATATAACTGCTTTTCTCTTGTGGCCGAGTTCGGGCAGAGCTGTTGAACGCTTCCTCCAATTTCTGGTGTGGCCATGCTCATAGATTTACGCTTTAACTTCGGTCATAACTGCTGTTGAGAGGAGGTAGGGTGTGGGGGAAGAAACTAATGTATAAAACTACCACAGCTTGTGGTCTATATCGTTCTTCCTCTAATCCAAGATAAAAAATATTTGATGTTTTTAATTAGATCCGATCTAGTTTAGTATTCTCCAAGATTGTATAATAAATTTAGATGGTTGATTCAGTAAAATGAGCTACCTTGAACTTAGAAACGGAGGATGAAGACCTTGAATTGCTGAAAAGAGCTACCTACGGATCTAAATCCCTGGCTTAGCAAAAAGGTGACCAGGATGTGGAGATGGTAATCGAAATTAAAAGACCGATCTAGATCAGTCCCTAAAAATGTGATGACTGACTGAATATGACGAGAGGGGGTTATAAATATAATATGGGTTATAAATCCAAGTTATTTATTCAACAACTACCATTCTTTTCTCCCGAATAATTGTTAGCTCGCTCAGGAGAAAGAAACATCTTTTTGAAGCAATTCATGTTCAGACGCGTTTATAATGAATTAAGATCAATTGAGAAGCTAACTCTCATTCCTGTTAATTTGAAAAGAATACTTAATTATAACTAGTAATTTAAAAATTAAATATAGATTTGCTGACATTATTTCTTCAACTACCAATGCTTTTAGCATAATAATGTTCATCGGATAAAAACAAGTTTTTCAGATCTCTCTTAATGATACAGAGTATCTTAAGACCAAAATATTCATTGATTGAAATCTTGAAAGAATTTTTATACAAACTCGCAAAAATGTTCTCAAAACATTGTTGTTGTTTGTTTTGTTTTTTAGAAAACTTCAAAAGAGAATTTGAATATGATAAAAAAGGAAATCCGAAATATTACTGCAAACTTTGCCATACTGCTTATTGAACTTATTCAGCAGCATTCATTAGGGTTTCTTAGGCTTCTATTTTTTTTTAAAATAAACGTGCCACACGGTTAAATCACTTATCGTATTTTCAAACAGTTAAAATGAATTTCATAATAAACGAAAAAAAATAATTATATACCATTCCAAATTCAAAATTCATTAATTAGGCACATTTCTACATTAAATATTTGCAAATATCTACTGATTGCGCGCCTATGCACACAGACTTAAATAATAAATACTTACACGTTTGCTGACATAAGTGTTTCTGCACCTGCCTGAACAGATTGAATTGAACCAACTTACCTGAAACAATGAATAATTGAAAATTTAATTTTTAAATTTCTCACTTATGTTAAAATAACTAATTAAAATTAATTATTTTCGATTTTTGAAATTCTATTAATGTTTTAGTTTTAATGTTTATACATTTTTAATTTTTTTTTTCCTCATTGGTTTAGAGTATAAACAGAGAAGGAGGGTTCAGTATTAAGCTATTTTTATAATACAACATACTGCAAATGTGTGGAACAAAGTTAAGCCCCTCCTTAACATTTAAACTACATTGTAGGGATCTTTTTTATAAATAATTTTTCTGTTGGCTGAATTTTTTCCTTACACAATATTTTAACTTCATCAAAACTGAAACCATGCAATTGTGTACTGTTTACTATGTGTTTGCTTAATGCTGTTTTTTATATTAAAGTATTGCTATATAACATTATTCCATAAATATAATATAATATATATAAAAAAAAGACGAAATAAAAGAAACTTTATTAGTAAAAAAATCCCTACAATGTACTTCACATTTAAAAGAGGATCCTAAGTATTTTCCAAACATTTGGAATCATGTTTATATATGATATATAATAGAATAGAATGTTATATAAAAATAGTTTAATACTGAACCCCACTTCTCTTTCTAAACTCTGATCTACTAAACCATTCACAGACCATGTCTGATTGGCATAGTAACACTAATTGACTCGCCCAACATTAGTGGGATATTAGTTATGTATAAGAATTTGATTAAATTGTATGTTAAATTTTATAAATTGACTAGTTCAACAAAACTTTGAAAAATAATATATTGCAGATATAAATAGGAAATTGTAAGCAATTGTGAGACTGTCTTTGATAATTTGTTATTGTATTTAGATGCTGAAGAGGGGGACAAAGTATTCCCGAAATATCAAGAGAAAAATATAAATAAAAGCTATTGAGTTATTGTGACCATGAGGCAAAATAATGAAGAAAACTTATAATTAAACATTATTGGTACAAATGTGAGAAACAATACATAAATAAAAATGCATTGATTCACAAGAAAATGTAGATTTTATAATGACTAATTTATGGAAAGTGGAAATTTGATTTTAGTAACTATTGGCTGTTCGTGTATGTAATAAAACCTTTTGGTGAACGATTCCGTTCTAAATAAAGCAAGCATAGAGCAATAAATAATCTTGAATTTTACAATTGATTTTAATGCACTTTCATAGGGACTTCCTTAAGGAGGTCGTAATTTATGTAGTCACCATAAAAATATGTTTTGAATTTCCCGAGGACTCCGCAGTAAATATAATAAGAATAAGATTTATTAATAAGATCTTTATACTTATTTCTTGGCTTTGCAGACCGGAAGAATGTCTGAAAATTGGGACGTAAGATTACATTTAACCAGTTTTACACTATTTATCGTCTATATATTCAATTTTTTATTTATTGGAAGATTTATTTATTATATCAATAAATAATGAAAAATATTCCTCGTTAAATATTTTATTAAAATCTTGGAATATCATAACGTCGGCGTTTCGGGGTTCTATCCCATCTCTTGGACTAATACTCATACGAGTATATCGTTATGATTTATTCTAATCTTTTTCCGTTATTACAATTATAGTTAAAAATTATTAATCTATAAAATTTATTTTAAGGAGTGTCTTATTGAGATTTAGATGTATATTAAAAATAATCTAAGTAAGACACTAGTAATAATAAATTTTCTTTATCAAATGTAATGGTAATAATGGTGGAATAAGTTTATAAATACAGACGACGAATTAGGACCGATAATGGTATTAATGGTAAAAGATAAGAATAAAAAATCATTATGATATCCTGAAGGTGGGGTAGAATTCCGAAACGTCGGTGTTACGATGTTAAAATATTTAACAAAGAAAATTTTCTATTGACATTTAATTATTGATTATTTTTCATTTTATTTTGATCGCAACCCTGACCATTTTCTGAGGTTACTACGGTCAAGTATATCATAAATAATTTTAAGAAAATAATAATGATTTAAAAAAAAATAATAATAATAAAAAAAAATAATAATAATTTAAAAAAAATAATAATTAAAAAAAAATAATAATTTTTTAAAAAAAGTTCTTTTCTTTTATAAATTGAAAAACAAACAAAAATTGATTTTCAGTAGGTACATGAAATAATGAATTAAAATGCTGTTAATTTCTTTCTGTTGCGTATATAATGCCATAAATCCAGCGTTCAATTGATGATAGACGGTTTAAAATGAATTCCTAAAGGCAATCTCTTTTATTTCCATAATAAAAACTCTTAATTCTCGAAACAATTTTGGAAAATTTCGGCGTCTCTTTATTCGCCTTGACAACTGATTCCATAAACTTAATCAGGCATTAGATCTGGAAGACCTGATCGGCGTTCTAAAAGTCGGATTAAGGCTTTGACAAATTTAGGTAAAGGATGATCTTAACGTTGGCCCTTTGTTTTTACCTTAGGGTATGCGTATATGTGAACGGTGAGTGTATGTTTTGTGTATGAGTTAAGCACAAAAGCTCCTACCAGTTTAAGTAAATAACATCAGAACTATCGGTTATCGGTCATCGGTTTTGATGACAAAGAACAAAAAGGAATATCGCGATAGGTTATTTGCAGCATTGAGTACATCCTGTGAAGAGTGACAGATAATACCAGAAAAAGAATGGTGCGATATAGGTAACATCAAGGGGCAACGAATACTGTTAAAGATAAAGCGGAAGCTGGAAGTATAACATTTTTATTAATAAGGAAACGCCAGAGACACCCGTTGCAAAAGACAAAGAAGAGTGAACATGCTTCGTTTAGCTTGGTAAAGGCTTTTGACAAGGCAAAAAAGAAACATAGAAAATTGTCCTGATAAAAAGGGAGTAAACATAGGTCTAATGAAAAGCATCCTTTGCTGGCCTTCTTTCCTTTAGTGTAGTCAGAACGTGATGTTCCGTCTCTCTCCACAATTCCATACTAAATAAGGGCATGCATTGTCCTACAAGGATTTAAAGTAAACCTATACTTCTCTTGTTATTTCCAGCTCCTGTCCTAATAACATTTTGTTAAGTAATTATTTTAATTTTTACTTTAATATTGTTTATACCTATGTAATAATATAGTCTATTTAAACCATGTACTAGACTTATTAAACCTTTTTCCAGATAAACTAAAAATTTTTGTATGCAATTTAATAATTTTTGTTAAAAAATCAGCTAATTTACTAGTCTATTTACTTTTTTTCTATTATTCAAATAAATTTGCCCCATATGAAACTTTCAAACAGCTGAGCTGTTAATACACACACACACACACACACACACACACACACACACACACACACACACACACACACACACACACACACACAAATACACACAAACACACACAAAAACTCCCGTGAGGAGTTACTAGCCTCCCATCGGGCGCCTCCCCAGATGGCGGATAGGGGAATGCTCACCAGATATGGTGGGTACCGGGGAAATAAAATACCCGGGGTGGACCAAAACTAAACAAATCCAGGCGCGACGGTTCCTAGATTAGGCGGTTACTTGGTCAGCGTCTGTTCCTCAGGTTAGAGGCGGCTGTATTAAACCTGGCATAAGGTATAAAATGCAAATTAAATTTATGAAATGATAGAGCAGGAGATTAGCCTTACGGTGCAGGGGCTCGGAACCCCAGTACCGGCGTCGGAAGAGGTTGCGAAAGCGGGACCCACGTCGTCGTCATCATACCACCGCAAAAACACGTATAGAAACCCAACTGTAGCTGAGACAACTTCAGATACACCTTTAGAGTTTTGACAGGCGGAGTGGACGAAACTTGTTAGAGAAATCCAGGAATTACAAGCATACATCCAGTCGCGAAATAATGTCCACGGTGAGATAAAGGAATATGCCTGTAGAATCCAGAACCTCCTGATTTCAATGGAGAACAAATTAAGTGAGGAAAAAACAGAAAGTAGGGTGGATGCTGGTACCCAGACTGGGACGCCAGCACCAATAAAAACTACGCAAAAAAAGAATCAGCTAGATAAACAGCGCTCAACTACTCAAGAGCAGGACTTGAGAAAGAAACAAAAAACAAAGGTGGTTGTGCAGGGTAAACATACCAAGGTACCTATGGGATTTCTCCCAGCGGAGCAGCCTCGGCAACACATGATAGCTCCTACAGCATCCACAGAGGGGCAGTGGCAAACAGTCACAAAGAAGAGGAGGGACAGAAAAGGGTGCCAACGCCCAAAACCACCAAGGCCGGACGCCATGATAATCAAGATCTCAGAAGGCACCACCTATGCAGATACCCTTCGTAAGGTTCGGGCCGATCCAGCGTTGCAAAGTATGGGCTCAAGTATCACCAGGATTCGCAAGAATGAGGCCGGGAATCTTCTGATACAGTTGAACCGAGAATCAAAAGGGGCCCTGGAGAGCATGAAGCAAACCCTAGAAGGAGCATTGGGATCAGTGGCCGAAGTAAGGGCTTTGATACAGGAATCGTGGATCGAAATCAGAGACCTGGATGCCCTTACATCAGAAGAGTCCTATTTGCGCACTATGCGATGGAGTAAGCGGTAACGGACACCCGTGCGGTGGTAGCAAATGCCCGGCATTACAGCGAGCTCTAGAAGAACAAAGAAGGATAAAAAATCGTTGCAGATGAGAATCCTCCAACTTAATCTCAACCACTGCGAAGCCGCCCAGGATCTCTTATGGCAAACCGTTAAAGATCTACGAGTGGACGCCGTGATCTTGAGTGAGCCGTATAAAAACTTGGACGGCAACTGTTGGGCATCCGACGTCACAGGAAGGGCAGCAATATGGGCATGTGGACAAAACTGCATAGAGGAAACGCCGGAGGCCCCTACAACTGGTTTTGTCTGGGGTCAGATACAACATCTGTACCTGTACAGCTGCTATGCCCCGCCGTGCACCACAATCCAGGAATTCGAGGATCAATCAGATAGCTTAGTACGAGACGCCAGAGGGCGTAGGCCAATAGTAATTGCCGGAGACTTTAATGCCTGGGCGACAGAGTGGGACAGCAGGTCGACGAACCGACGCGGAGAAGTCCTATTAGAAGTCATTGCCCAGATGGACGACTTGGTGCTGGTAAATACAGGGACGAAACCAACATTTGTGAAGGGGGGCAGGTCTTCCATCATTGACTTGACATTTGTCAGTGACAGCCTACGTCCAACTACTGATTGGCAGGTCTGCGACCTATACACCCACAGTGATCACCAGGCTATACTTATCACCCTGGAAAACCGAAAAACAATTTCAGCGAGGCACGAAAGGAGTACAGTTCGCTGAAAAGCTAGGACTTTTGACAGAGAGTCATTCAAAATTATGATGGAGGCATCTTGTGAGCTTTCAGGCTCCGCAGAGGATAAGGCACACCAGGTAATGGATCTGGTCACCACAGCGTTTGACGCAGCTATGGTGCGCAGCAACGCATGCATGGGCCGAAACCCAGTCTACTGGTGGAACGACCAGATCGCTGACTGTCGTAGACGGTGTCATGCATCGAGAAGAGGATACCAGCGAGCAAAAGGCAGCCCTCAGTTCCAAATACTCCAGGAAGAGTTCAAAGCTATGAGGCGTGAACTACGGCGAGCAATCAAGATGAGCAAGAGGCGGTACTGGAAGGAACTCTGCGAAGAGGTAGACGAGGATCCATGGGGACGGCCTTACCGGACCGTCATGAAGAAGTTAAGGAGCAACTCTTCGAGATCACCCACGTGCCTGGTTGTTGTAGAGAAGATAGTGGCAACTCTTTTCCCAGAACAAGAAGAATTAATACATTCAGGGTTGTGGCAGCCATTTGAAGTACCATCCGTGACAGCTGAAGAACTCAAGGATGTCTGCACTAGCCTTCAGATAGGAAAAGCACCAGGTTTGGATGGCATCCCAAATATGGCACTAAAGGCGGCAATGGAGACTAGGTCAAATCTTTTTCAGGAAGTCTTCAGTTCTTGTTTAAGTGAAGGATCCTTTCCGCGGCCATGGAAAAGACAGCGCCTTGTGCTGATTCCGAAAGGCAAGGGAAACCCATCGGACCCTTCAGCATATCGACCGATATGTCTGTTGGACACAGCTGGCAAGGCTTTGGAGAAAATTATAGCTTGTAGGATACAAGAGACCACAGAAGGTGTAGGGGGCCTAGCACAGACTCAGTTTGGCTTCCGGAAAGTAAGATCAACTCTGGACGCAATCACCATGGTGGTAGAAACGGCTTGGAAGGCTATTGCGGGGAAGAGATGGAGGAGAGGTGCGAAATGCTACTGCGCAGTTGTCACGCTTGATGTTAAAAACGCCTTTAACTCGGCTAGATGGAGCTGTATTCTGAATGCCCTGCAGGAAATGTGTGTCCCCACTTACCTGACCAGCATTATTCGAGATTATTTCAGGGACAGGACCCTGATTTATTCAACAGAGGATGGGCCAAAACGGTTTAAGGTGACTGGTGGAGTACCCCAGGGCTCAGTGCTTGGGCCACTACTGTGGAATGTCATGTACGATAGGGTCCTCAGGCTTAGCCTGCCAGAGGGTGCCAAGACGGTGGGCTTTGCCAACGACATCGCAGTGGTGATCGAGGCAAAATACAAAGATGAAGAGACCTTGAAGGCCAACCAGAGCATTTAATTGATCCGAGATTGGCTGGCATCAGTGGGGCTCCAGGTGGCAGATAGGAAAACAGAGGCCCTTCTTATTAGTAGTCGCAAAAAGAAGGAAGAAATAACCTTGAGAGTGGTTAGACAAGAAATTAGGTCCCAGTCTTCCCTGAGGTATCTTGGGGTTATAATCGATGTGAGGCTGCGGTTCAAGGAGCATATCCAACAAGCATGCGATAAAGCGGCTAGAGTGAGCACAGCGTTGGCCCGACTAATGCCCAACATAGGCGGACCCAGAAGTAGTCGGAGACTATTGGTAGCAAGTGTGGTCCCATCTACTCTGCTCTACGCAGCTGCGATATGGAGTGAGGCATTGGACATACTGGCCTACAGGAGACCAATGGTATCTGTCTACCGCCGGAGTGTTCTCAGAGTGATCAGCGCGTTCCGCACAGTTTTCTACGAAGCTGCATGTGTGGTGGCCAGGATGCCGCCGATAGAGCTGGTCGCAGAAGAGAGGCAACGCTCATATAAGAGAGTTGAACGCATCTCCAGTACCGAGGAAAGGAAGCAGACGGCCGAGAGATGGCAACGCAGCTGGGATACGACATTGAAAGGGAGGTGGACCCATTGGCTGATACCTCAAATCCAACCTTGGCTGGATAGAAAACATGGGGAAGTAGATTACTACCTAACACAGATGCTCACAGGACATGGCTGCTTCAGAGCCTACCAAGTGCGGTTCAAGCTGGACAATATCGCTGTATGTCCAAGGTGCCCAACAATAGATGAGACTGTAGAGCATGTATTCTTTAGCTATCCCCGCTTTCAAGAAGAGAGGGCAGAATTTCTAGGAATCTGTGGCTCAGGACCCACAGTAGACAGCATCGTCTTCCTGATGCTGCTTTCACAGGAGTGTTGGATGGCAGGCCAGCGCCTATCGGAAAGAGGTCATCAAGGAGCTGAGGAAGGAAGAGAAGGAGAGGCGCGCCTAAATAGTGGCAGCCTAAAACAATGAGGCGGCACACAGCCAATCACCCTCCATGAAGTAATGCCTAACGGTGGTCCCGTGGAGGGTGGAAAAGAGGTGTAGGGAGGTGGTTTTAGTGGTTAGAAATCCCACCCGCGGATAGGTACGGGCTTGTCCGTGTCTTTTGAAGATTTCCACCCACCCACGCATAAAAAAAGAAAAAGAAAAAAAAAAAAATCCACCCACACAAACACACACAAACAAAAACACACAAACACACACAAACACAAACACACACAAACAAACAAAACACACACAAACAAACACACACAAACAAACACACACAAACACACACACACAAACAAACACAAACAAACACACACAAACACACACAAAAACACACAAACAAACACAAACACACACAAACAAACACTAACACACACAAACACACACACACAAACAAACACACACAAACAAACACACACAAACACACAATCACACAAACACACAATCACACACACACACACACACACACACACACACACACAAACACAATCACACACACACACACACACACACAAACACACACAAACACACACACACACACACACAAACAAACACAATCACACACACACACACATACACACACACAAACACACACACACGTATGTTTGTTTTTAGATCGATGTACCGGTAATATCCGTGTGTGACTTGGTGGTTTTAAGCGGCGATGTACTTTTAGATTCTAGTGTCTAACATTCGTCTTTATTTGTATAATTGCGAATCCTTGAAACAGTGAGAAAACAAAGAAATTTAGAAAGAAAAAATACTAGTGATCGTAACATGTTTATTTTGTACAGAGAAATTGGAGTAACCTATTTTAATATCTTATGGTAGGGTAGGAAAATTAAATGTTATTAGATAATAGTGAGTTTGTTTATCACATCACCATTTCTGTAGGTTCTTTTCTTTTAGCTTCTTTCTCTTTTTGGTCCACGAGTTCCCTAATGATTTCACTAATTTCAAGGTGTTGAAGATCGAAGCAGTAAATTATTTCCTTGCACTCATTTGATCTTGTGTGAGGCTCTACTTTTATTTTAAACTGATGTCCCAGATTGTCACATGCTATCAATTTTTTTAGCTTGAGAACTGCTATTAACTTCAATTAATAGTGTACCGTCCCTAATTTTTTTTTTATATTTTCAACATCCGCTGCCATACTTTTGATGATTTTTGCTCTATAAAAGGGTGAAATTTTACTTACTAAATGGGCCTTCAATCATTCTAACTTTAAAACACCTATCGTTGGTTAAACTAGTTGAATTCATATTTTGTGTATGTTGCATTGAATCTGGTGGAGTGCATTAAATCAAAATATAAATTTGGAGGTGATTTGAATTTACTTTTTTTCCCTCCTTTATCAGAAGGATCCGACACGAAGCGTTCACTATGAAGTCTGGACGAGAGCTGAATACTTGTGAGTGATAATCGGAACAAAAGAAAATTCAAAACCTTTCCAATATTTGAAATTACCAGGGATTAGACCTTCTGTTATGTAAACATTTTCCATAAATCCAGTGTAATGTCGACCATACCTTTTCTAGACAGAAAAGAAAGAACTGGATAGGATTGAAAGTAAGTCACTATTTTTAACTAATACAAACAGGTTCTCTGAAAATTTAATCCTGTATGATTTTTATCATACGGGACAATCCTGTCCACAAATTAAAAAAAAACGAATAATATAACTCTAGTTTAAGTGTATTATTTTTACATAAATAAATAGTACATTATATAATACCAAACGATAAAAAAATAATAAATTTCTATGATGATTTTATATATATATATATATATATATATATATATATATATATATATATATATATATATATATATATTATATAATACATTGGTACACCTGAATGAACCGAATTGAATATCGCCTTTAAAAGACACCTCCTGAATCGAAAGTTCATTTGGCAACAATCACAGGCAAGTGCTTTGGCAACCGTGATCAACGCGAAAGTTGCTTCAGTAACAAAAAGAAAGAAGATGGCTCGACACTGCGTTGAGAAAACTATCAAATAATCCTCTTTTTCTTGTATCTGATTTAAAAATGGATGATGGAAGTGGATTAAAAAATTTCACAAGAATGTCTCCATCGGATTGTTTAATCATTTTGATTGGGACCAAAGTATTTCATCAAGGCACCAATTACACACGGAGTATTTTACTTGCTGAAAAGTTAGCTGTCACTCTGAGGTTTTTGGAGACAAATCTCCTGAATTCATCTCTAATTTTGATGTACGTCTTCAAGATCTCCAAACAAATAGTGTCAAATTTCGTTCCAGAAATATGTGAGGTTCTATTTGGTGGACCAAAGGAACTAAAGTAAGTGTGTTTCGATTATTTATTTTAAGAATTTTTTATAAAAAAAATACAAAGAAAACTATAATAAAATACAAAGTTTAAGTTTGTTAGAATGTGGTAAATTAAATTTTACCTTTATAATATGTTTCTATCTTTAGGCAGGAATATTTCTTTCTTTTTGAGTTGAACCCACCTGGATAGAACTCTCCTTTTTCTTGACGAAAAATGGTATTTAGCAAGAAATTGCTTACAAACATTCGAGAAATTTGATTTTCTGATTATCTTTTGATTTGATTTTTTTCGTATTGGTGTGGGCCGCCATAAGAATAATAAGATATAAATATATAGCTGAAGATAGTAAATGTTCACAAGAGCGTCTCAAATAAATATATATATATATATATATATATATATAAACCTACGATATTTGATAATAGTCTCGTCAGTTAATAATACGTTTTCTTTCATTTTTCTATTTATTTTTTTTATTCCGTGTAAAATGGATACCCAGGGTTTGACAACATTTAAATGGATAATTCATTCATATTATTTCTTCTGTGACAGGCCTTCCACTAATATTTTGATGAGACTCCCGATGGTAAAAAGATTTTGAGAAAGGATTTCTTACAAACAAAAAAAAAAAACATTCATATAAAAGGATTATATATATACAATTCTGCGTGCTAGAAAGTAGTACCAGCTGCCTTTGACACAGACGAAAGCCCCCTATAAATTAGAGTTTAGACCGTTAGCGAGTCACGGGGCAGAACAATTCCAATCTGATTGGGGTATATAGGGGAAATACATTACTACACCTGAATGAACAAATTTGGACTTAAATGTCGCTTTTAAAAGACTCCACCTGAATCGAAAGTAACTTTTACATAAAAAGAACCACCCTAAGAATAATAAGATATAGATATATCGCTGAAGAAAGTCAAAGTTAACAATCAGTATAGTAATTATATTTAAATAGTACGTCTATAATGAGTATTATTACAGGAACAGTATACCCTGGCAACTGATTTCTTTTCTGCAAAAAATAACTCGACAACCAAATAAAGGCAATAAGGGGACTTACATTCCGTTGACTTAAATGTGAAAATTAAAACAATAAAAAATCAAGAATATTTCACGATATTTGAAAAACAGACATAGTGATGATATTCCTTTTCATATTCTTTCATAGATATTTAATCAGATTTAATGATGCCAAGGCGAACTATTACTGTTATAGAGTAACAAGTGATCTTACATTAAAATATTTTTTAATGATTAGTCCTTTTTTTAATGATGTTAATTGTTTTTTATCTATCTTTTTTCTCACAAATATAATATTTTATAAATTAACGTGGAACCGTTGACCGCGATCCACTGCGCCAGAAAATAAAACAATCAACTTACCATTTTATTTAATTAACATTAAAAAAATATATATAGTTAGGCCACCAGTTTTAAAAATATAAATCGTCGCCCTAAATGAAATAAATTTAAAATGTTTCCGTGGAAATTCCATTTAGTTTCCAGTGAAACCTTTCATTTTCCATTAAAAAATATAAAAGTATAAATTATTAACTACAAAAATCACTTAAGTTGATGCTTTTTTTCATCACTCTCCATTACCTTCTGCGAATTAATATGCTAGATATTATTTTTTTCTGAAATCTTTAGCTTTCTGTGGGTGTATTATACATTTATATTACTTTTCGGAAATTTGTTTTAAATCTTGGAAAATGTCTAATTTTTTTTTTCCTTTAGTTAATTATTGAAGTCATTCATTGTTAATATTTATCAACTTTTTGTTATTAATAACAATGAGAGACGGTTAATTATTACAAACAAACAAAATTAAATATACTTCAAAGGGAGCTATTTTGAGAATTCGGCATTTAATACCAGTCAGATTATTTTAATGACGATAATACGTGGCCAATATTAAAGACTATTTAATTGAACATTGATTTAATGAGTGTAATCAAAATCGTTTGAGCCATTTTCGACAAAATTGTAAAAACGTGTAAAATCAGTTATATAAAGTGGCATTTCCAGCAAGTCAATTTTGGCGATAATCAGTGCAACATCCCAAGCACATACCTACCTTAAATACGTGATATAAAAATAATTACAGTTTCGTACAACTTTTCCTTTTTGAGCTAGATTGTTCACACACACACACACACACACACACACACACACACACACACACACACACACACACACACACACACACACACACACACACACACACACACGCACGCACGCACGCACGCACGCACACACACACCATTTTGTGAGACTTTATGTTTTAGACTCAGGAGACCTTAAAACGTGCATTTCGGTTGAAAACTCGAATTCGAAATTTTTTACGATCGCAATACATTCCTTACAATATATTTCATAAACAGCTTAATGAAAGAAAAAACTATAGAAGAGAAGAATTGATTGAAGCTATTAGTATAAACTTCCAATGAAAGAGGGATTTTAAAGGACATTAGAAACAATAATTGTATTAAGAGCAATAGTCTTGTACAAAGAGCACCATTTATTATGTGAATGAATCATTACAGACAAGGCCCAAATCATTTAATCCTCAAACAAGACACTTTAAAAATTATTAATAATCTTATGAGTAAAAAAATTAAAACAAAAATTGTATTAAGCTTTCTAAGAATATTTATTATTGAGCATACTAATCTAAATAGATATGATGAGATATCCTAATTGATAACATATCACGGCGATGATAACCGCGATGTTTCGTTCCAGTAAATAAAACAACCAACCTAATAGATATGATTTATTTTACCGATTTGTTTTATTAATAAATGATATATTGTGAAGAAATATTTAATACATAACAGTTGATGTTTAATTATCAATGATTAAATGTAATATTCGTACAGGTCTTTTTAATTCTAAACCAAAATCCAGAAAAAAAAATTGAAGCCTTACAGAATAAGATTTATTCCGCCAGATCTCAGATGGCCTGATGATGAAGTAAGTTTAATCTGAATTTCAAATGACCTTTAAATCTGTTTGAAAATTTGACTGAGGTCGTAATTTATTTCGATTCAATTTTATAATGGCTGACTGCATTCAAATCCCTTCTGTTACTGGTTTACTGTTAATGGCTGAATGCATTCAAATCCCTTCTGTTACTGGTTTACTGTTAATGGCTGACTGCATTCAAATCCCTTTTGTTACTGGTTTTAAATTATTTGAATTCTGTGAAATTTGCTTCTTTAATAGGTGAGAACTTTAGAGAAATGTGAATGGTTAGTTCACTACTGAAAATTGGAAGAAAATATTTATGTTTTTTTCTTTAAAATTAAAAAAATAAATAGTTCATAACAAAAAAAAATACTTTAAAGCACATTTAGCAAAGAAACAATTCAAAACAAACTTCATGATAGTTGTAGGTGGGTTTAACTGTGAAATATAAATAGACAAAGTCGATTCCAGCTGTTTGCTTCAGTTCAGCTGGTTGGTTCAGTGCCCACTGAATCTGAAGATAACTGAGTAGTTCTAATTACCGAAGAAGTAGATTGGATACTTCTAAATAAACGAAATAAAGTTATGTGAAATTGAGGATCGGAAACAACTAAATGAATGTTTATATAGACCAGATTTCTTTAAGATTATGTCAATAACGACATTCTATCGTTTCTCAAGAAGCACAAAACAACTAGACCCTTTCGAAAATCCAACATGGTAGGTCCAGTATGGCGTCAATCGTCATCGTGGAATGTTCGTTTCTGTTTCCATGCAGATCAGTAATAATTATTAATTTTTTTTTAACGATTTCTTTTACATGCTACTCCGAATCTGAGGCATTTTATGTAAAAAAAGAAAACTATACTGAAAAGATTTAACTAGACATAAACCAAACTTATCCACACACATCCAAAAATGGGAAAATGGGACTGAAGTTGTTTGCTCAAGAGTTTCGCAAGTTGCTCAATAGGAATTGAAAAATCCAAAACGTTGGGTGTTCGTGGTGTTATGGTGTTCGAATTTCGAAAATGTAATTTTAAAATTTAGTCATGATATTACATCTGCTTTGAATCATCAAATTGTGACTCCAAATTCTTTATGATTAACTTATGAGATAACAACTTGGCATTATTATTAAATAAAAGTGAAATTGCTAAAAGAACAAATGCATACCTTGATATATACGGTGTAAAATTTGATTTGTCCGGAAATTTTGTCAGTATCAAAGGGGGGGGGGGGGAATACTTTCCCGTACGCACAGTCATACATATTCTAGCTGTCCAAGACATGCTCTACCCTGATGCTAGGTTCTGGCAGGCTTTCTTCCACCTCATCATTCCATTTTGCTCTTGGTTTTCCTTATTGCCTCCTCCCTTCCACTTCCAATTCCATAATTATCTTTTAATATCCCGAAACCAATTTAATATTTTTTTACATAGTTGAGAGGCTGTCCCTTTTCACCTCTATCAGTTTTCGAATTCTGAAAGGACACAATTTAGCATTCCAGTGGCATTCCTAACTCCTATTCTCCATTCAATATCACTGGAGGAGATGCCTTCTTGTTCTATCAAGGTGCTTCTTTTTTCGTTAATATTAAGCCTCAAATTTTCATAATATTTCATAACTTTTTTAAGCAGGTAATTGATGTCCTCTCTATCTTGGGCTAGGATTACTTGTTCTTCAGCAAAAATTAGGTCAAGTGCATATCTTCCAAAATCATTATTCCCATTTACCCACGTTTTCTTTTCAACTCCCAGCGAGCAAAATCTACATGAATTTTCAAAAGATTTGGTGAAATGCAGAATCCCTGGAAAAGTGTTTTTGAAGTCTGGAATTTTGCAAAGAATCCTGACCCCATTGAAATGCCACAGACATTATTGTGGTATATTTATTTTATAATATTTATTATGCATTCCACAATATTTGTTTTTTTGAGAGCTGCTAATAATTTATTTCTTGGAACCAAGTCATATGCCTTTTAATGTTTTAAAAAAAATTGCGACATTGTGGTCTATGCATGGTCATCCTATACAGTAAAGCCATATTGGTCTTCTGATATATGTCATCTGTAGTTTCCTGTTTGCATAAAAACATTCGTCCATCGACAAATAACAGTCAAAAATATGTATAAACGAGTGACAATGACTTCACAACCAACATTAATTTCAGAACGTGGCACCTAAATTACTTGAATACTTTCACATTATATGTACATGTGACGAGTTAGATAGAATGGCAGCTGGGGAAGGCGTCACAAAAGGAAGCTTTACTCCGAATTCAGTGACACACCTGCGGTTGTTTTTGTCAATCTAAACAGGCTCCACTGGGCAGGGCATCTAAAAATAATGAGGCAAGATCGTACACCGATTAGGGTCGCTAACCACACAGCTATGGAAAAGAGGAAGATTGTAAGACAGAAAGCCCGCTGGATGGACCAGATTGTCTGAGAGGCTCAATTATTGGGTGCAACGAGCTGGAGGACTATGGAGCTAAACACTTCAGGAATTTGGAAATTTTCTGCTGGAGGCCAAAGATAGCGCGAGGATGTATGCATGTGCATCTGACGATCGTCAAAGCTAAACTTCGAAGTATTAGAAAAACATTATAACTATTTTTTTAATATTTTATTTTAATGATACTGATGGTACCGATATGAAGGATATATATTTATTATTTTTTGCTATGGACTTCTTGACACCTTATCAATATTCCAACAAAAGCATCCGCTGTTTCAACACAGCCTCAATCTTAAAAAATATTAAGGTAGATTTTACATGCCTACTGTAATGTAAATTCCATTCTGGACTATAATGAAACATTAGTTGCCTTTTCGCTGTATTTGATTATAATTAATAATTATAAATACGAAATATGTTCATTTCGAAATAGGAGATCTAACAAACAGATTTATTTTTTTAATAACTAAAATAAAAAAGAAAGAGAATACCGAAAAGAGAATAATCATCTGGCAAATTTCAGTAAACAATCGATAAGTGCATACAAAAATATTCATGCTCACGGCTAAGATCAATATCAATATATTTAAATATTTGCAATAAAGAATGTTTTGAATGCTGAGCGCTTAGCGACATGGAGCCAAATATAGTCATATGTCAACAGGAGCACTTGAGCTGGTTCTACGTCACATCAATTGAATGACCTCATCAGGCCACAGCGTCAATATGATGTCTGATAGCCAAGCAACATTTACTTAAACATTAATATTTAATATAATTAGCGAAGCATGGCAAATGCGGCCCAGAAAGATGCATATGATTATTTGCTAGATGAAGTGCTTCTCCCATTTACATTTTCTATTCATCATTTCAGCTTTATTGTTTCTGATTTTTTTTCTGGAAAAAAGATAGATATTTCTCTTTAATCCTTGAAAGTCATTTGGAAGCAGGGGAGAAAAAAAATATATTTTCGCCCTTTACCAAATCTACGAAACATTGCTAGAATTAAAAATCACCTAAATATACAATAACAATCATACAAATTTGCGAAAATAATTAGAAATTTCAATAATTTTAATAAAATACAAAAAATGAAATAAGCAAACAAGAGATTACGACTCCAATGTTTAACAGCAATAAATTAAGGCAAAATAGAACATAAATAAAAAAAAAAAAAAGGAATAATAGAATACTAAAATGAACGAATAAATAAAGAAATAATAAAACGTAAAGCAAAGAAGATAAAAGTCAGTACAAATTTTAGCGTTTTTAAGAAATTTTACTAATTTTTCTGCCATCTTCCGACTCTTTCAAAGTCCCTGCTATATCGGTTTCCAACTCCCCCATTCTGGCATTCTAACACCCACGGATGCAAATCAATTTCAATGCCAAAATGTTTTTCTTTTAAGCGCATTTAAAATATACCAAAAGTATACGACAAGTAATATTTAATGAAGTCTTTGAAAGTGATAGATAAAAAAATTTCTAAAGAGAGATATATTTTTATAAGGAATTCGAACTAATGGAAGATACCAAAAATTATCCGCACGCATCCTAACAAAATATGTCCTGCTTGTTTTGCAGCCACCTGCAGCAGTGATAATGTTTGTTGAGGAAATCTAGGATGGGAAACGGTATTATTTGTTGTTATAAATAAGCGAATTAAAAACTACGCTTGTTAAAGTATGCTATTTTGCTCCCCCTACTTTATAAGTAAAAAAAAAGAAAGATGTGAGCCAAATAACCGCAACAGAAATGAAATATCTAATGAAAGTGGCGGAAAATAACTGGATGGGACCCAGGAATTTATAGCATCTATGCCACCCTGAGGGACTAGTGGGGATGGACTGAGGCTACAAAGCGCGAAGCACAGTCAGATGTGTGTGTGTGTGTAGGTTCTTCCCATTGTAACGGCGCTTAAATTCAATAATTAAAAAAAAAACTGTACAGCAGCTCTGATTATAAAATATTCAAAGAGTAAAATAAGTATGTGCATATGAAAAATAAATATTTTATGAAGTAAACTAATTACTTTTGCAGAAAGCAGCATTGAGTTCTGAGTTATTTATAATGTATTTTTTTCATATGATTTCATCATGATACCAAATCCAATTTTATATATATACTAGCTGTCCCGTCCCGGCTTCGCCCGTGATAAGAAGATCTTAACGAAAATTTATGTTTAAAATTTAACTAAATTTGCGTTTTGCGGCCTTTGTGATTTTTAACCTGAATTATATATGTTGTTTCATTACCGACCATCGTTAATTATTTTTTGGGCCATTGATCTTGCCCTAAAGGATATCATTTGAAAGCAAGAATTAAATTTACGAATATTTTTCAGAAACAAATTTGAGAGTGAAACCAGATAACAATCAAAGGATCATCATAGGATAACAAAGGATTATAGGTAGTGGATTCAATGTAGGCAATACAACTTTTACAACACATTCCAGCTTTGCCATCTTTAAATTTAAATGCATAGTAATATTCACAACCTTTGTTACTATATATGGAACATTTTTATTATGGCTTATTTTTCAATAGAAAACCTAATTTTTTTATTTATTTCTTTAAAAGATAAACTAGGTTATAGTTAAATGGTTGTATTAATATACATATATACTGCAGATCAGATATAGCGTTCATCATCTATTGTCTTTATATATATCTTGAGCTGTGCATTTTATTTTATTGTATTAAGACTTGATGTTAAGCCTTGATCTCCTGTACTCTTTATGATTCGCTTCTTGGGCTGTTTCGAAAAGTTCTCCGATAGGCAAAGTGTGAAAGCTTAGTACTTGAATGTGTACTCAATAACAATTGCAATAGAATCTCGACCATATTAAATATAGCAGTTATGAAAAAAAAGAAAAGTCTAAATACCATCAAAATTGCAATTGGTAACATGTGGTTTTATTTTTTTCACAGTGAAAGAGGATGTATGGAACTAAATACCATGTTACAATTTAATCGATCAATCTGAATATCTGAAGTCCTATTTTTAAGCATCACATATATTTAATAATAATAAAATAATTTTTAAAAAAATACAATAAAATAAAATGCACAGCTCAAGATACATATATAACGACAGTAGAAGAAGTACGCTATATCTGATCTGCAGTATATATGCATATTAATACAACCATTTAACTATAACCTGGTTTATCTTTTGAATAAACAAGTAAAAAAAATAGGTTATCTATTGAAAAATAAGCCATAATAAGAATATTCCATATATAGTTAAATTCTTTGTAGATATCAGCAAATAAAAATTGGTTGTATCATAGATTAAATGCATAATAAAATTAATCATAGTAATATATAATATATAGCAATGTAATATAAAATACGAAAAAATAATTTATTATTGCGATATAATATTGGGTAATACCTTTTTTTCTGTTTTTAATAGCTGGCCCAATAAACATATTCCTCAACAATCTTAGTATAGGTACACTTTGTCTATTTGGAAAAGATGCTGATTTATGAATTTTATTTTAATTTTTTTTTTTAATACAAACTAACAAGATATAACTTATCTTAGTTAAAAAATCACATACGAATTAAATAGACTTCATTTAAAACAAACAAAAAAAATCGGTCTTGAGGCTTCTTCAATGGCATTAAACATGTAAAAGGGAGGCAGATCGAGCTTTCGGAAGGGGTGTTGACAATACGAAATGGAATTGTGTTGGTTTAGGAGGAAGGATAACCGTTTCAGTATTAACCATTCAATGCTAACAAAAGGAGGATAAAATTATACTGAAATTGGCTCTAAAGAATTTTCACATGAATCATGGGTCTTCCTTATTATTCGGACCATTTTTTTTTATTTTTTTTTTTCGTTTCACGGTACTCCGATTGATAAGGACAAAAACGAAATAAAAATGTTTTTCTTATTTTTATGGTATATATTATGAATATTCAATATATATTATGAATGGTATATATTATGAATATACTATAGGAAAACTCTAAATAAATATATGAGGTCTAAATATATATATTTTTTTAACTACCAAATTAAATTAATTCAGAGTCGACATTTTCGGAGCACAATTCAATTATCTAGTATATCCTATTTATAAACATTGACATGTAAATGTATATTGGATTTTAATGACAAAAAGTGATTCGCATGTTATGAAAATGTATTCGCATGTCCAATGAGGAAATATCTCTGGTTTGGGTGAGCTGAAATTTGCTTTCGGAGCTTGTGGTCGAAACATTTTTCCATTATGCGCCTTACGAAGCGTGTTCAAGAACGATGTTTATTACTGTTTTAATTGTATGCGAAATTCCTGGTTTCATTACTGTCCTTGTAAGAACCACAACAGGACCTGGAGAAGCATCAGAAGATGTATTATTGATGGCCTAATGCACCACTTTTAAATCTATTATTCCTAAATCAGAAACATTGCAAGAGGGTTAAAATTATCATTTTATTACCTATGTCATTGTCGTTTTTTTACTCAAAAACGGATCTAAAATCAGCTTCAACTTTCTCAATACTGATTGAAAGCTGGGTTTTTTGGACGAAAGGAGCCATACATGATGTTATCGAAGTTATCCGAATCCAGAGGAGGCTGAAGGTGTTTTTGTTTTTAAGGCTAAACAAAAAAAAAATACATATTGATATTTTTCAAAAACGTCGCGCTAGGTTTTTGCGTGGCTTGCATAGCAATCGCTTAGCTTGTTATCGTAAAGACATTTCACTGCAATTTCTTCTTGAATTAACACATTATTACTCAATTTTAAAGCAATAAAATCGACATTGTCAACCGCCAGCATGACGCATCATAAATAAACAAAGCGCTTTCAGCGCCTCTAGCGATGGGTTATGTAACTATTTTACGTTATAATTATTTATGTTTGAACATATCATGAAATCGCCGTACGTCTAGTTTCCCATATCGACTAACAATTTCTATTTATTGCTCTTACCCAAGGCACATCATAATGTAGACAATAAACAGTGTAATATTTCATGTAATGCCACAATTCCATTAAATGGTCGGTCGCTTCATGATGTGGGAAATTCTACGATCGGGCAATGACATGTATGTGTCATTCTTTGAAATTAGAAGGATTTACTAGTAATTTTCTTATTACTTCAGATAGCACTATAATTTCGTTATTTAATTAAAGATTTTAATTGAATCTCATATAATGTTGTAAAAATATCCCATCGCAATTGTTTCTAGAAAGGAAGAAAAATCAAAATATAACAATTTTCAAAAGTAAGGGAGTGAGGGAGTGAGCATTTTAGAGTGCGAGAGTGAGGTTAAGGAAATATTACAAGGAAATTATAACGATAAAATAAAAATAATTTTATTGAAATATAAATAATATATTGAAAATATTAGTTTTAATAATTTTTAATAAAATTTTAGTATATTTTATAAAAATAAATCAATTTTTAAGACAAATCTTCAAACTAGTAGACGGTGACATCAGATAAACTTAACAAGTAAACAAGGGATAATGTAAAACTCTCAGTGATTCATTTACTTTGACTAACACTGATAGATTAACATTTTGTTTGTAACTTTTAGTTAAATTTTATTATGAATAAGAGAGTTATAAGTGAAGGAGTGAGGTGTGAGCAATCAAGGTTTTTGTGCTTATCCATTGTTAGCTGATTAGGCCGTAACTTTAGCGCCTCCATATTTACATCACTCCAAATCCCATAAAACCTGAAGAACTGCAATAGAAATCCATCAAAAATTTAACATACTTTCTCTATTTTATGATCAGATGAGGAAGTGAGGATCACCAAACAAATAACATGTTTTAGCTTATCATTTCACAATCACATGTTAATTGAGGTTTCTCTTAACATCGGTTATGGTTTGATTCCGAAAAAACTGGTAAGGCTTGCCAACTCCTCAGCTGTGGAAGGCTGCGAGTTTGCTTCGTATCAATTTTGAAAAAAAGTGGGTGAATGAGGTACATGACGAAGGCACAAGATAAACTAATTGTCGAAGTAATTATTCTATAACGAATTTGTTTTTATTTTCTAAAATACTGAGCTTTTTAACCTAATTTATTTTGATAGCGATAGGTTATGTTTTCTGGCAGCTAAGCAAAGTCAATGTAGAAAATTCAACAATTGGAACATGTGAGTGAGTGAGGATTTTGATGTTTAAACCATGTTTACAAATATAAAATTATTGATAACATGAAAGCTAACCCCTGATGAAATAATCTAAGACCATGCATGAATATAAGATGCAGTAAAAAAACTCGAATTCTTTATGGGACTGTGATTTCCCTATTTTCGAAGTATGACTCATATTCAGAGCGAGATCCTTGGAGAGAGTGGACAACAGTATATTTCTCACATCGCACATATGACTAATTGAGCCTCAAAACCGGGCAAAATTAATTGAAGTTTTGTTTACTGTCATACAGCTGCCGTAGGAGTATTTGAACCTTAAACCCGAACAAAAGTCCGAATCAGTGAGTTTGTGAAAAATACCAGTAGATAGAAAAGACCTGTTCTGGTAGAGGACTCCGGTGTTCCCTTCAGGCATATGCTCCTCCCACAACAGTAGAGGTCAAAACCGAAATGGCGGCCGGGCATACTCAGCCTCTACAAAACGTTGTTTCTTAAGTCACCGAAAACAAAAACAAAATGGCGGCCGGTCACACTCTGCTTCTACAAAACCTCAAGTCTCTCAAACAGAAGAAAAACAAAATGGCGGATAAGGGAGCGGAAGTGGATAAGCCGTCAGTTTGACGCACCTAGGTCGGTTAGTCAAACTGATATCATAGCTTGTCTCTTCAGAATTTATCTAGTTTCCTGATCATCTTAATTTACTAATTTAAAAAAGTATAAACGTTTTTGAATAGAAAAATATCCATTAAGCAGTAAGAATATTGTTTTAATTACATCTAGAGTCGTCGCGTATACCTTTATAAATCACCTAATATCGCCCACTATTTTTTGAAGCGCATAATTAAAAAAAAGAGGGAGCCCCTGAAATAAATGGTTGTCCTTTAAATAAAGGGTTGAAGTTAAATGAAAGAATTTTTGGGGAAGCGGCAGCTGGCCTGCGGTGGACAGAACCGAATGCGAGGTCCGGCTGTGGTCGGCCCCAGTCCTTTCTAATTAAATTACACCAACATTATTAGCTCCGTTAAGAGCTCCCTCGGATTAATTAATAGCAGATTCTAAATAAACTAGCGCAATTTTGTGGCAAGGCAGTTATCGTTAGTTGCCAGCCTCAACTAGACGCTAACCCGCCCATAATGAGAATAAAAAGATGAGCAGGGAAACATGTTCCCAGTACGTAATTGCCGACGTTTACTAAATACGCAATTATGCAATGCCTGCTATTCCCGATAGGATTTCCATTTTCTTGCATTATCGGAACCTATAACGAT
Source organism: Rhaphigaster nebulosa (assembly GCA_948150685.1). NCBI lineage: Eukaryota > Metazoa > Arthropoda > Insecta > Hemiptera > Pentatomidae > Rhaphigaster > Rhaphigaster nebulosa. The sequence continues at coordinate 40,264,083 of OX411307.1, forward strand.
TTAACGATTGGAGCCGATGTAAATACCTCTGCGAATAATAACGATTCTGGTTCATGCTTATTTGCTTTAAATTTTCGTAAAATATTTTTATGAAATATAATTTTTAAATAGAGGACGCGCACCAGTTCAAGACAATTTTAACAAAAAAAAAATTATATAATTCATTATCCTCTTTCTTTTCGATGGGAATATATAAATCGTTTGATATTAATATCATTAAGTCAATAAAAAATCCATCATACTCATACATTTCATTTCAAAAACGTTCCAGGCTCATACTGTCCTTCATCAAGCCTCCTTTGAAATACAATATTAAATATATTACTCTGCTAGCTTCTGTTATTCAAAATCATCATTTAACACACAACTGAGAAATTTTCTATCAAAAATTAATATATCCGTTTTTGGAAAATTATTACAACAAAATTATTAGAGGGATATCTCTTAGAGGTTAGGCAGATTTTTATCGAAAATGTTGATTTGTAACACCTATTCGACAAGGGAAAATTAAAGATTTGAAATAAACTGAACAATTTTCGGGTGTAGAATATTAATTTGTCAAAAAAATCTTTGTTTTGAGAAGTGGATATATTAACTTTTGATAGAAAACTCCTGAACTGCATTTATCAATTCCGCATCTTATAATTAACTATTGTTTAAATTTATTTTTAATTTCCCTTACCTATATTTGAAATATATAGTAAGGGGAAGTATTGCCATTGTCAAAAATTTCGAATTCGGGTTGTCAACGGAAATACACTTTTCCGTCTCGCAAAAATGCCTGTATTTTTGTGTGTATGTAAACAGCCTAGCTCAAAAACGAAACGTCCTAAGAAACTGAAATTACATATTTAAGTTAGATGTATTCTTGGGATGTTACAGCAACGTTTTCGTCAAAATCGACTAACCGGAAGAGCCACTTTACATAATCCATTTTACACTTTTTTACAATTTTCTTGAAAACGGCTCAAAAGATTTTGATGAAACTTGCCTAAAGTCTTCTCCTTAAAGCCTTTAACATTTTTTATATTTAGTACATGAGCGAGGAAATACAGGGAAAAAGTAATGATGAAAAGAAAATTTTATTTGCGCATAACCCATAAAAGTATGCATTTTATGGTAAATTATATATGAAATCATATGAAAGGTAATTAAATTCTCTAAAAAACCAAAAGAAAATTATCTTAATTGGACCAGTATTTGCAAAGATACAGCTTATCTCATTAGGACTACAAGATCCTTGATGGATCCGCAAGGAGACGGACAGGAATGAACTTCCTTCCAACAAGCCGCCAATCTGTAATAATGTAACATAACAATATAAAAGTAGAAATTGACTTAATAATTTCTACTTTTTTATTATTTAATTGAAACAAAATGTTTCCATGGTAACTAATCCGAAACTTTTAAAATATATTTTCAGATTTACAAGCCAAAAATATATTAGTGTATAAATTGTCGTGCTAAAATTGATTAAAAAATTAATTTATTCTACTTTATCTACTCTCTCTCCCTTCCTCCATTTTTTTTTTATATTTTGAGTTGTTGTATCTTTCAATAATTGTATCTGTGTCGTTATTATTAAATCTTAAAATTAAATTTTAGAAAATACTTGAAATATTAGATGTGCAATTGGTAAATATTGTCTTGTGTTAGCTAATAATTGTGAATAATAGAAGGCAGCAGAATGTAATATTTAATATTGAATTTTGAAGGAGGCTTGATGAACAACAGTTTGAGTCTGAAATGTAAATCGAATTTGAAATAAAAAGATATTATATATAATATTTTTTTTTTTTTCAAAATTGATTACTATTCTGATACGATACCGTCAGATTTCCAATCTTGCAACGGATATGCAACACCGGAAGATAAGTATTCAGAGGAATTCGTACTCCTATCGCCGTTGGTATGTGAGAATATTGCTTTCCCCCCTCAAGTAAGGATTCAGTTTTACGGTTGAGTTTTTCAAAGGCACGCGCTATCAATCTGCATTTGGCTAAGGAGGGTGCGATATAGAGGGGTCTTGCAACCCTAGTTGCCTTAGGGAGAAAAATCAGTTTCTTCTTAACCAATGGATTGGAATAAGTGTGTTCGGATACATAGTTATATATACATATAGTGACCAGTTTTTGCTTAACCCTTGAATTGCTGAGCGATTTCATGTAGCATATTAGGAACGTGGGGTACGTGTATCCCATACAAAATTAAAACCATTCTTAACTATTTTTCTTCTATTCATGACTAATTATTTGTTTGTTAGGTATAAAAGTAAGTATGCAATGTAAAAAAAAATATTAAAATGTATTTAAAATATATTTATCAATTTAAAATTTTGCTTTAAAGCAGTTGACAATTGATATCCCATTTATCGTTTAATTCATTTTCTTCTTTAAGCTCTTTCAGCCATTTTAGCCAGACTTAAGGCATCAGCAACACACCTGATGTTAGAGTTTGACATTAATAACAACAAATAATTAAATAAATGCTTTGTATGACAATAAAATATAGTTTGAACTAAAAGGATAAAGGCCATTAATTAAAAAATTATCATATTGGATTTAAATTTAAAAATAAAATTTTAAAATGATCTGAAAAATCACCGTTATTTGATATAAGTCACTTATGTATTTTTATAGTGTTTTAAAATTATCGGTTTCCACGGAAATTCCATTTAGTTATTAAATAATATAAAAGTAGAAATTATTAAGTTTATTTCTATTGTTATATTATTATATTGCATTATTAGAGAGCGTAATGTTGACAACAGGCCTCTTTTCGGACGCGCACGGCTCTCCGTCTAGGGTCTTGTAGTTCTTACGAGATAAGCTGTAACTTTGCCAATATTGATCTGATTTCTATGATTCTATTTTTGTTATTAAGAGAATCTAATAGCCTTGCATATGGATTCATACATAATTTACCATAAAATGCATACTTTTTGAGTTATGTGGTAATAATCTAGATACCTTTGAGAAACTCTAAAAATTTCCCCTGCAATAGTATGAAATTGTGGCATCATTGCAGTTTTTTGTCTTAAAATAGGGAGCCTCAAACGATCTTGTTCAAAAGTGAAGTGTTGTTAATTCAATCGGCCGAAGTATACCAATGTGATCTTTGATCCAATATTTCTCTATACAGTCGTATAGCCGAAATCCGAAATTCGCAAATTCAGTAATCGCGAATTCGTCAATCGCGTTGAATATGTATAAACACACTCACACATATATACATAATATATATATATATATATATATATATATATATATACATACATACCCGATCTTAACATGCGTGGTCCCAACATTCGCGAATTTAAATTTGATATTAGGAGAGATACATTACATAATTTATTGTTTATAATAAGATATATACAGTTTTGAGAATAATTTCAAACTATTAAAGAAAAATACATTAAAAAAAGTTGGTAAACATGTATTGATATGTAAACATTTATTCTATATTTTTTTTTATTTTATGAAAGAAAAGAAATTTATTGTGTGGACAGTTTTACAGTGAATAAATATTTGAAAAATATCAGGGATACGAACCTACCTACTTACTCTACGTTTCTGTTTTTGAACATTTTCCCAATTGGTGTGGGTTTATAGGAATGGAATTGATCTGAATCGACTCAGCACCCCAAAATGAGAATGCAGATTCAAAGATACCCCACTCTACTGTTACCTCAAATTCCAAGTTGACTCAAAAATATATGGGCTGACCCAGGATATGTGGGGTGTCATTTTCCTCAGTGCCTAGTCTCATCATGAGGCCGAGATGTGTGCTACCTGTAGCTATGTTCAACATATGTATGTACACATTTAATATACAGTATGTACCGTAAGCAACGAGAAATATTAAGTATTTCTTTGAAAGAGATGAATGTAGACCTCAAGAGAAACAAAAAAAATTCATTTCAACCAAGCAGGAAAATTAAATTTTGTGCTTTTTTTTCTATGTGTTGTGCATTTTGTTGAATAGGAAGCGATCACTCAAAAATTATTTAAGTCAATAAATTTCCAATTTATTTATTTAAATTAATTAGGCACCATGGCCTATTGATCCCCCAGGAATCTCCTTACAACGGATTTAGTTAAGCAAAAATGTATTTTTAAAGAGAATTTTGCCTACTTTACGATTGTACGATTGCAAGTTAATTAACTTGATTATAATATGTATCAACTAAACCATAAATATGATTTAGTTAAATTATATTGAATAGGTCACACGCAATGACATAAGTCTCCATCTGAAGAGAAGCGAAACCGTCTAACAGATACTGAAAAAAAAAGTAGAGAGAAAAAACAACCATCTAGTCGGAAACCGTAATTGACGTGTTGACAGAAAGAGTCACTTCACAGTGACACTGATGTAGGTCTTTTGGAGAATACTTTAGAAATATAAGGATATTCGATTTGAGAACCGTTAGGGAGTTAGCCAGGTGCTTATTAAGTAAATGTATATGGATGTATACGAGATAAGTTTTAATAAAATAAAAGATAGTCTTATAAAGAAAGTTGTTAGTGAATAATGGTAAACACAAAACAGGCCCTTGTAGAAATGTTCAATTTTGAGAATGTAAAAGGTATCTTATTTATAATTATTTACATGAATATTTTTTGAGATAATCATCTTCAATGATTACCCAATGGCATCCCTTAACAATACAAAACAAAACATTGAATATATAGCTCAGATCACTATAGGTAAAAACATAGCATATTTTATGGCATCCAGCTTGTGGGATTTACCATCTGGTTTAGTAATTACTCATTTTAAATTAATTAATTTCTATTAAACATTAATTATATTTTGTTAAAAACATAATGAGTGGCATTAGTGTAATTACAATGGGTGATTCAGATAGATTTGTTTCTCTATTTTCTTTAATTTTCTATTTTTAGGAATATAGTTCCATGTAGTTGATTATCTCTTTTGATTTTATTTTTCGTTTTTGTGTGTATTTTTATATGGTCAATGATTGCGTAACAGCTTCATGTTTGGTTTCTTTCTTTTTCTATTTATTTCTCAATTGCGGTTCCCAGATTCATTTGTTGAGTTTAACACTACGGATTCAACCTTTTTAAAGTCCTCCATAATCTCACGATGGATCCAATGTGGTCTTGTTCGGCTGATAATGCATTTAGGGGAGATGAGAGAATTCCCCAAGAACCTTACAAAGCAGGAGAAGGCGCTAGAGCTGAGAGGTTCGACAATGAAGATGATTTTGGTAAATTAATAGCACCGGATGCTACCCAAACCTTTATGGAAATGTTAAATTAAATGTTAATGACCGCACTATTTGCAGATATTTTTTCTATAATACTAGAGGGCACAGGCTCCAATGAGGCTCAAATGAAAAAAAATGGGGTATCACGGAACACCTCCTAACCTTTAAATCTCCTTAATACTAACTAAAAGAGTGTCAATATGCTATGCAAAACCACTTGTATAGTTATTAGTGATTAATTTTAAAGTAATAGGCGAATTATAAATATAGATCACTACAGGTAAAAACAAAGCAATTAGTTTTTGAGCGATCGCTTCCTTTTCAACAAAAACGTGACATTCATAAAAAAACACTTTTCCGGCGTTTCTGTGTCGATTCGGACCCTAATCCAGCAACTTTTGCGTTGAGTTCTACTACTAAGTCTATCATCATCTCTTTAATTATTTCCCGTGACTTACGGGACACCCAGTATATTGGTAAACCCACAATGCACATATCTCCTCAATATATATATATATATATATATATATATATATATATATATATATATATATATATATATATATATAGGGTGAGTCAGGAGGAACGGGCTCCCACTCATTTCGCTTGTCAGGTGAGACAATATTTAGATGAAAGGTTTCCAGATCATTGGATTGGCCGCGGTGGTCCAATTAGTTGGTCTCCGAGATCTCCAGACCTCACAGTATTGGATTACTGTTTATGGGGCTGGTTCAAAAATGAAATATACAAAGCAAAAGAAGACATTCGGGATGCACTAATTCAACTTATTAAAAATGCTACAGGCATCATTAAAGGGAGATATGAAACAATCAGGAGGGCAACTTACGCCCTTCGAAGACGAAGCCGAAAATGTTCAGAAGCCAATGGTGGTATTTTTGAACATTTATTAAAATTAGAATTCGATAACCGAAATGCTAATACACCTGTGAAATATTGTTTATTTGTAATTAGCCAATACAATTTAACCAAATGAAAATCGGATAAGGACATATGAGTTTTTAAAATTATTTTCCTGTGTGCAGCCCACTTCTAAAGTTTGGCCTGTTCCTCCCAACTGTCCCTGTTTAATATATGTATTATATATAAACATAATACACATTATGTTAAAATTAATTAATTTTAATTAATTAATTATTTGTCATTACTGAAATTAATTTATTATTCAAAGTGACAGAATTCAATTACCTGATAAACGTATTATGACCCACGAACCGAATATTAAAAGTCTACTGCACTCCGCGTTTTATTTACGGACGTGAACAGGTAATATTCATGCAATTATTGAATAAAATAATTGTTTAAATATTCTCTCTCAGCTTTAGGCTTTAATATAGACCGATTTTGTTGGGATTATAAATCTTCCAAAGTTTTAACGGAGTAGGACACATTAATGTAAAACTTTTGATTCTCTTTGGTATTCATTATGGATGCGGGAGTCGTGAGAAAAGTTATTTCTCTTTTGCGTTCTAAGAGACGACTATAGACTCTAGAATGTCTTACCTCCTATTTATCTCTAGCTACAATGAGAATTGGCTCCAACAACTCTACCGATTGTTCTATTTTTGTAATTTATGTGTTTCTGAAACAGCCTACAGGCAGCCGCTATGGAACTTTTGAATGAAATGAGATTTTGGAAAATCTTACTTGGCAATCTGCTACGTAACAGCCAATCCATATCTAGTTAATATGTCAGTTAAGGTATATATCCCTGTTAATTTATCAATCAAGGTAGCAGCAAAATGAAATACAAGTTGAAAAATAGTAGACTGTTTGACCAACTTAACTATCAGCCCTTCTTTAGGAACAATTCATTCTTCATTTATTGCTCACGAGATACATAATATACGACTTATTTATTTATGCTCTTCAAGCATAGCCTATTCATTTTTCTTACTCCTTTGCTCTAATACGAACAATTTATATCGTATGTCTGCGAAATGGATTTCGAAATATCGTGAATTTTATTTAAACTTTTATATTGAGGGGTTTTGGGGCTCAGAAATTATTGGCTGTAATCCTTCATAAGGATTACTTTCAGAAATCTATTGTCGTTAACTATTACCACAGGGTAACTCTAATTAAGTAAAAAAAAAAAAAAAATTCCCCATCTAACGTGTAACGGGCCAAAGATAAAAGTGTGATTTCTCGGGAACTATTAGATGTGCAGATGTATATTACCACTCAAATAAGAGCTAGTTAAATGATTCATAAAATAGTCTATAATGATTATCTTCGCAGGAAGAACAGTTTCCTTGATATTTGACGAAATAAATTTAAAAAATGGTGATTTCCCGTTTTTTGAAAAAAATAAACTGTTTCTTGTGATTCTATACTTCGGGAAATAGTAAACGTAATGCCCTCTGTTAGTACTTAAAATTTAATTGTCTTTAAAAAAATAACATAATATTTTTCGCGTGGTTGGTAGTCTTCAAGATATGGAGCACGAAATGAAAAATTAGCAAAATATTTAGGTTTTTTCTGGAATAAAATGTCACCATTTAATCCTAAACCTTTCAACGAATGCATCAAAATTTTACCTCTGCCCCCTCCCCTCATTGACCTTAACTTCACAATTCCGCGAAATTTCCGATTGAAATACTTGGCACATTCCCACTATCAATATTAGTTTCAAATTCTATCATCACTCAAGGCAGAATAGGGTCACTAAACATTTTTTCGATGGTTTCTTGGATAGACATGGTGATATTCACCAATGGATCCAAAAATAGCAGGGGTGTTGGAGCCGCAGCAATAGTCGACAATTTCATGGCCCAAACTAGTCTTGCCTCGGAATGTAATTCACTTACTGCAGAACTGACAGCAATATATTTGGACCTAAGGGAGGCCTATCATAGAAAGAGTAAAAACAATATCGTGTTTTTACCGATTCTTTCAGCTCCTTGTTAATACTAAGAAATGGGTACAAAACACACCCTCTCACAGTTCTCATATTTAGTCTACTTTTCACGCGTAACCAGACAAATCATGCAGGGCTTCCAGGGATACCAGGGCACAATGATAAACCAGGAAATTGCAAAGCCGATAAAGCATCATTGATTCCTCCATCTGACTGTCAGCATAGCCCTCACAATGAATGACCTGTATTCACTTATAAAATCGCAAGTAATAAACAAATGGCAGGTAAACTTGAATATCACTGCATAATGCTTGAACACACAGTACTCCCATGGAAAACATCAACTCAAAATAGCAGACGACAAGAAGTCGTACTGACTAGACCGAATTGGGCATACACGGTTTACCCACCAACATTTGATGACTGGAACGCCCAGACCAATCTGTACACAATGCAACGTATTTATGACCGTTAAATACCTAATGGCTGACTTTACGCAGTAGATAGATACCGGTCTCCCATACCATTTAGCGACATTACTAGTCCTGGATTGCCTGTAATAATCAAATCATTATATGTTTCTCTGGAATACTATATCACTTTCCATAATACCAATATTACTTTAATGTTAAATTATGTTTGTCGTTTCCACAAAATCAGTTTCATTTAAAATTTTTCATCATGGGAGCGATTGGGAAGAGGAGTAATTGATGAGATTGGATAAGGTAGTAATTTGATTGTTTTATTGCACCCAATAAGGTGCTAAGGAATAGGATTCGTTTTTTATTTTCTTTTTTCAAAATCATTATTGGCAGTTCACAATCAAAACTAATTTATAATTGTAATTATACTTGCAAATCCTGAAAATTGGTCGTATAACTGTTTAGAATAATCTTTAGATATATACGAGTATATTGTTGAGTTGTTTAATTATTTCAAGTTTCGAATCATTTCAAACTCCTGTTTTTGTACCTTGATGAACAATGAATTAACTAATTAACCAATAGTGAAACATAAAACTCACAAGAAGAGTGCACGTGTCCGTCGCCGATTTTGATCGAAATTTTTTGTATGATTCTACAATTGAAAAATGTCGACCTGAAGGTCTCGTCGAATGGCTCCTAGGAGCTGAGAAAAAAATAAATAAAACACACTTAAAATGCATTTTGTTTATCTCTTGTTTGAAAAATGATATAGACATGGTTTTACCAGCAAAACATTTTTTTTCACAATATATTAAAGGAAAAATATAAGCATTAAAAAATGATTGATTTTTGGTCAAATAAATTTATAAACAGTGTTTAAATTATTAAATGAACTATCCCTATAGATTTTTTCATGCCAAAACCGATTGCAGATTTTGATTCGGCACACCAAAAAACTGTAATTTAGAAAAAAAACATAGAAATTTTTTTTTTGTAGTTTCGAGGATGCTCACAATTTTTAAAAGCCGCAAAATGACGTTTCGGTTTGAAGCTCAGTATCTCGTCTTCAGTGTATCCGATATCGAAGTTCTTGGTCTCGTTAGATAGAGGAAAGTTCCTTTATTTCATACATATGAACCATTATTCCATTATCTTGGAAGGTCCGTGTAAAAAAATATGGTTACCAAATAAAAACAAGGTTTTTTAAGAATAACATCGGTTCTAAAACACATGGAAACACCAGAGTTGATAGATACCGGTCTCCCATATCATTTAGCGACATTAGTAAACGATAATAGCCAACACTTTACCGAAATATTTAATTATTTGAAACAAATAAACATTTACAAACCGATTTAAAGTTAAAGATAAATTATTTTAAGTTTCCCATTTATTCCCTTTATTTTATTTTTATTTACTTATTTTTTAATTATTTAATTTATTACTCATTTATTTATTTATGTTATTTTTTAATCCATCAAATACATTAACAATAGAATATAAACTGGTATCAGTAATATATTGGAAATCAACATGGTTGTGCTTAGGCAAACATCACCTAAGTCGTGGATTGCCTGTAATACTCAAATCAAATCAAATCATTATACCTTTCTCTGGAATACTATATCACTTTCTATAATACCAATATTACTTTAATGTTAAGTTATCTAATCTTCAGTGTATTCGATATCGAAGTTCTTGGACTCATTAGATAGAGGAAGGTTCCTTTATTTCATACATATGAACCATTATTCCATTATCTTGGAAGGTCCATGTAAAAAAAAATATGATTACCAAATAAAAACAAAATTGAGGTTTTTTAAGAATAACATTGGTTCTAAAACACGTAGGAACACCACGGTTAAAGCAAATCCCGCATTTTAAGAACTTCTACTGATGTCCCAAATTTGGCTTGGATAGCTCAAACATTTCCTTATTAATCAACGATTTTATGCTAATTCACTTAATAATTTAAAAACATTTTAGATGAATGTAACCAAAAATCAATTAGTTTTTAATGTTTATATTTTTCCTTTATTATATTCAGAAAAACAAATGTTTCTCTGGTGAAACCATGCCGATATAATTTTTCAAAATCGAGATATAAAATAAAGCAGTTTCAGGGCATTTTACTTTTTTCTTAGCTCTTATGCCCATTGGACGAAACGGTTGGGTAAGTGTCTACTTCTTTTCAATATAGAATCTCCCCAAAACAATTGATCAAATTCAGCAACGGATATATCGTGCTCTCCCCTTGTCAGTAGAAAACTTGAAGCACAACATGCATTAATACTCAAACAAATGGTGTTGGTTCAATCTTCTTGAGAGCTTTTTCCTTAAGAAGAATATTTTTTTTCTTAAAGCTTTTGAGCTATCTTAGAACGAAAAGTAAATTTTTTTTAATAAGGGAATTACAGTGAATTCGTCCAATAAACAATAACTATAACTTTTACTGATAATTATTAATATTTAATTATTATTCCCTCAGCTGTGATAAAATGAATAATTAAAAATATTTTCAAATGTAACTTTTTTCATAAATTTTCAGTTTTGAAATCTATTTTTTTTCTTTTAATGTTTTTTATTGAAAAATAATACAAGTTGCTACTCTCGAGGGCAACAGGTATTAGGGCTGTAAGTAAGTATCCATCCATAGTGTATGTTCAAATTAAAGAAAAATAATGATAAAAAAAAAATAACATTATATACACATAATAAAAATTAATAGTTACCTAAATTAAATAATAGCAAACAAATAAAACAACCAAATGAAATAAATTAGGAATACAGAGGAATCTTGATCAAACACGGTGATTGTTGTTCAGTACACAGCCAGTTTTTTTGTTTAAAAAATAAAACGGATAAAAATAATATTTAAGAACAAAGTATTATTATATCAATTATTCGAGAATGAAATAAGAAATAATGTAAATTTTGTAAGTTTTAATTCTAAAATATCACACTCTGCCATTTTTTTGTAAATTTATCTCTTAATCCAATGATTTACTCAAACGCTTAAGAATTATGTGATGACTTGATGAAATTTTGCACTAACATTGGATGTAATTTTTGTCTTTCAAGGATTTCCATAGTAATACCAAAACATTTTTTTTTTACTTAAGAATTATTTTTATAAAAAAAAAAATACATATAGTTGGTGAAACTCTACTAATATAAAAAAATAATGATGGGACTCAGTGGATTGCATTCTGGAGATATATGGAAACTGTTTGTTGGTGGTACCAGTGTTAAATCTCTGGGTCCACTAATACTCATTATTATTGTTACTATTTTACTATAATAATCAAGCAGATGGGCCTATGCCTTTGCATTTAATATTTGTTATAATAACTAAAATTTTCTTTGTATCCATAACAGGTCAGATAAAGCTTCTAAAACCGAACTTAAACATACCAGGACTATTTCGCGTTAAGACCAATTTGTTAATACAATCCATACAGCTGATCCATTAAACTGGAATGTAATTCTTATCGGAAAATGAGTCTTTTCGAACTGAGAATGAATGTATTGATTATGGTGCAGTGACTAATGGAAAAGCGAGGAAGGGTTGAAGGAGCTTTTGTCATGGCCGGGAGGAGCAGGGCATAAAGGAACATGATTACGTCGACAAACCGAGGGTCATACTTCGGTTTGAGGGAAGCTATTCTGAGGCAGTATCTTATCTTCACTGTAGATATTTTATTTTCCCCCTCTTTTAAAATTTCCAAGTAAAACTTGATAGTTGTAGCAAAAGCAGAGTTTGGCAAAGAGTATCTTCAATAAAATTCAGTAATACTTTATCGTACAATAGGCCAGTGCAATTAGCACGAATAAAGGGTTTTCGATCGTAATTATTGCAGTAGTTCCAATTTTTTAATGTTCTATGAACTGGTCTCCATATTTTAATTCCGAGTTTTCGACCTTGGAGCGTCTAAGCGCGCGCCGCCCTCTTAAAAAAAATAGCCAGAATCACGGATAAATTGGTTTTCTTCGATATATCACCTTTCCAATGAAAATTTCGGTTAAAGTAGCTTAAATAAATTTTGTAGAGCATAAAATTTCCTACGAATGTGTATTTATAATTATCTTCTACCTCAATACAACACCGAGGGACTGAAACAGTTATTGAACTTTTATATTTATTGAATATTCTATATTTATTGAACCTTCTGATAAAGAGTTCGTTAAGAACTTATGTCATTAAAAGTTTTTGATAAAAGTTCTGTTAATATAAGTTCTTACCAAAACTTTATTTATAAAAGTTCTGTTTATAGAAGTTCCTATTGGATTTTTTTTTTAAATATAAGCTCTCAAATATAAGTTTTCACATAATTATGGGGGAAACCTCGGGAGACAGCAGTATTGTTGAAAAAATCTTTTAACAACAAAAAATAAATAATAGATAAAATTTGAAATAAAAGAATAAACAGAAAAACAATTCCCTTTTTATTTAAAATTTAATTTTTAATTTCAATAGAAAAATTGCTTTAATTTTAATTAAATCTCCTACAGAAATTTAAATAAATAAAATTTTAAGATAAGAAAATCTTTTAAGACACAATTCCATAAGTGTTCTCCACATTTAAAAAGAACTTTAATAATGAGAACTTTTATTATAATCTCAACAAAAAGTTCTATAGAGAGCTTTTGTAATATAGAACTGGTATTTAAGAGTTCTTAAGATAAAGTTCTCAAAGAACTTTTACAATATAAATTGTGACCTAAAAGTTCTCTTAAGAACTTATAATAAAAGTTTTAACATAAAAGTTCTTTCATGAGCTGTTTCAAATGAGAGCCAAAGAAAAAGTTTAATTTAGAACAAGAAATTTTTCAAAACAAAAGTGCACAGTTAGTTTGTTTTTAAACTAATTAAAAAGTTGCTCTGTGTAAAATAAATATTGTTTTCATATTTTTCAATTGTGAGTTATTCCAATTAACCACAGACTCAATCGCTGTGTAGCCCTTGTTTAGATAACAATATAAATACTAACAAAGACAATTTAGTTGGAAACATGCCTCCCATATAATAGAATTTATCCATTGACCTCTGAAGCCCGCATTGTGTGACAATTTGAAAATTATATTTTCGTAACGATAGACTATTTAATATTAAACTTAACCATTAATTAATTTAACGATGAATAAATTTCTATATATACGGAATAATGCAATTGGAAATATTGAAAATAGTAATTGACACTGCTCAACGGAAATTTCGTAATATTATCCAGCTGTAAGGTAATATTGGTTTTCCAGAGAGTCGGGGAATATTTCAATTGAGGCTTTTCCAATTCAATCCTCTTAGAAAAAATTAAAATAAAATAAAAGAAGAATGGTAAGTAACAATGAATTTTCTTATGCATAAAAAGTTACTCATATTTAAAGAATTACTCAACTCTTCATTATTAATCATTTATTTGTTTTATATATTTTGTTCTGTGGTTTATATTGTTTGTTTAATATCTTTAAAAATCATTGATGTTTTGTACTAAATTATAAAGAAATACGCCATACACCCTGATTTTAAATTAGCTCAACAAGATTTTATCCATCAAACATATAATTTTATAATTTTTGCGGCATTTTAATTTACTCAATCATAATTTAATAATAATTTAAAACTAATGAGTGTACAGATTTACCCTTATTCCGAAAATTTAATGTATTAAAGATATGTTTAAATTTGATATACATTTTTTGATATACATGAAGGCAAATAAATATGATTTTTTTAAATATTTTTATATGAAAGTAGAATCTTTTCCGGTTAGAATGATATAAATAATATGCGTACTTTATAGGAGTATTTTGCTATTAAAAAAATAATATAAGTATCTCTGCAGTAACATTTTCCGGATCATTTACGACTACAGTAGGAATAATTTACATAATAATAATATATTCCAAATATATTTAACTATATACGAAACGGATACTCCCTATCAACCCAACAGAACGAAAATTCCCATAAATTCCTTTCAAACCCAGATAACACTCCTGAAGTAGTACTCGACAGATTTTTAGGACCGTACTAAAACTTGGTATACTGACATTGTAACAGTGACCTTTATATTATATCTTGCATTTTAATAATTCTCCTAATAGCATATTATTACAATATTAACCATTAAATAAATTTATTTATTGATACAGAAGTAATTAAGATGTTACAAGCCTCGTTAAGGGCAGAAAAAAAAAAAAAAACATAATCAGAAAAATGACTATATATTTTATGGTTTAGCTTTAATGTTAGAATTTAGCTATCTACTATCAATTTGCTTGCTATAATCACTTTTCTTTTATCTGTAGAATTTAAAATCATCTCCAAACTGACGTAAAAAAAAGTTAAAAACAAAGTGATATGGACTGCAATGTTGTATACATTTTGAAAATGGCCCTTATGAAAAATTAGGGTATGAATAAACCGACTTATGGCACTTCAAATTAAATTTTACAAAATTAAATGATTTAAAAACAAAAACATGTGTTTAAATGAAGCTACCAAACTAAAGACGGGAGGGATAAGTGGTAAAAATATTTTGAATTTTCTTATAGATCGTGAATGGTGAAAAAAATATTTGCAGAAAGGAGGGTGGGGTTAGAAAGTTTATTTGTAAAAAAAAAACACACAAAAACAAGCAAAATCATAGAAACCAGCTAAAAACTGCATATTAATTAATAAGCATATTCATTTGTATTTATTTATTTATTTTGATTTGTACATAATCAATTTTAAAGGATATTCTAAAATTATCACACAGAAAGGTTTTTACAGCCATCGATCATCCAAATCTGTCCAGATTGATCGATCCGAATTCTGTGGCGGATTGCTTCCAGTATGACGGGAATTTCTTTAATGGAATGCCCAATCCTAACAGAAGACACTTCAAGAAAGACACCAATTCGGCTAAACTAAACACGCAGTTTATTTATTAATATTAAATTGATTTTCTCATAGAATTAAACATAATAGTGAAGCTAAAAAAAAATAAAAAAAATAAAAAAATATGAAGCTCTTTACACATGAGCCCGCTTTTAATATAATACTGTAAATTGCATCCTTAACTATATATAAATTTGCCTAACATGTAAGGAATTTTTAAAATACTTTTAGTGTATCTTGAACCGTTCACGAGTTACGACAATCACTATTTAGGTAGTATTAGTCACTATGAAGTGATATGTACTAGCCCTGCATTAATGTAATTTTTATTCCTGATCATATCTATATTGGCGAAACGTTTATTGGTTAGCTCTATACTGCTGTTTGAGAAACTTGAAGCTTTAATATGGAATCTATCTAATAATAGTTTTTGCCCTCATTAATTAAATTTTCATTCGTTAAAATCTCACCCATTTTAACTCAACCTTATGGGGTTTTTAAAATTGTTAAGAACGAACTAATATATTATATAACAAACTTTTGCTACTACTGTTCGAGATTCCTCGTAATAATTTAAAAAAAAAATTCAACGTATACGATCTTTCTGGAAGCTGACTATTTATTCGATATAAGAAAAATGGTAATTTCAATCAAAAGTTACACCTAATTCAGTTACCGTTAATTTGAAATAACGGTTGAAATTAGGGGTTTACAATTTTACGGATTTGTTAGTATAATTTGGAAATGGAAATACCATAATGGATTATTGAATTAACATTTTAGTATAAATTATTGTTAAATTTTTAATTATGATGCCTAAATATATAAGTACATTATTTAATCGACCTTTATGCATGCATTTATTTATTTATTTAATAGAGTAAAAAGTTTAATAAAATCAAAAGCTTATATCATCAATACTTAACTCTTGACGTTTCAATTCCGGTGAATTAAAATGACTTTTCACAACTAATGATAACAACATATATACAAATATTAAGGATATGATGGATATTGGGGATAAATTCAGAAATAAAACACACAATAATGAAATATACTGTTTTAATGTGTTCAAACTTTTCAGCCCAAGTTGTAAGCCTTCATCAGGGTTTGGTTCCTGCCAGTTAGGAATGAAATGGTTGGTTCAACTCCCCTTACTGGTGAGAATCGAACCCTGATGAAGGCCTCCAACTTAGGCCGAAACGTCGACACACATTAAACACTATATTCATTACTGTGTATTATTTCTGACCTTAAATTTAACCATCATCTCCTTGATTAAAATTATAAGTCCATTATAAGTTCCCTCAATCATGCCTCGGACAATAAAAAGATATGTTCATTGTACACGTTATTGACAAGATTTTATCGTGTGAGGCATTTTAATACCGTCTTTTACCGTTTTTTCCAGTTCTGAAGAAAACTATTTGATGTTAAACTATCGAAAAGAACTTTACAATAATTAGGGATTGATAAATTATTTGCCACTTCTATAATTTTGTTTCATTGAAAACTAGTTTCGAATGTCATGCATTCATCTTCAGTTCTAAAAACACACAAAAATTCAAAAATAAGCAATTCAATTTTTTGTGTGTTTTTAGAACTGAAGATATATGTATAACATTCGAAACTAGTTTTCAATAAAACAAAGTTATAGAAGTGGCAAATAATTTATCAATCCCTAATTAGATTGATCCTTCTATGGTATACCATCATGCGGATGTCAACTGACTTTAGAATAACTTTAGTTGATTGCAAATATTACAATCCGCCACAATCTTGGGAAATAGGTAATAGACATGATTGTGCACATTAATACAAAAGAAATACACAAATAAAAATATAAAATGAAATATATATAATGAAATAATATAATATAAATATTTAAATAAATAAAAATCAAGTTAATTAATAAAAAAAGATAAATTAAATAAATTAATAGTAAAGCACATGTAAAATAAAATAAATAAAATAGAAGTAAAATGGAAAAGAAGAAGTAGGTACAGTAGAACCACGATTATTCGAGGCAGACCTCGAATGACGCAAAACTCGGATAATGAGGCCATGCTTACTTCAAAATCTGTTTTATTTGGCTTTTAAATAATTTAGTTTTAAATAAACATCGCCCATACCATAAACTACGGGTAACAAGTGGATATGTTTTAGGATATATTACTATCTTTTATTTTAATTTTTTTTTTTTAAATTCTACCTCGGTTAACACAGAAACTCGGATAATCGAGGTTCTACTGTATTAAATAATAATAACAATAGGCCATCTAGTTACCCTATTAAGTGAACAACAATTATAAAAGATAAATAAAATCAATTTAATAGAAAGAGCATTAACCCTCGAGTAGGCGCGTGGGGTACAGTTGTACCGTCCCAGCCGTCTTTAACGCATTATAAGTCATTATGAGTTTACAATGGTGATCTGTAAATCCTAGTAACTGGCTTCTATAGTCTTATCTAGGACTTAACATTGTCGATTTCCGCCCCACTACCGTCAAACACCTACAACTTACTTTTTTCACAACGAATTCTCAAATTGGGGTACACTTGTACCCCACAGGCCTAACTACTTCCCAGTTTTTCTTACGCTGAATCTCTGATTCGTCTTTTTTAGCCAATTTAAATATAGTTTTATAAATATTTTAGAAATACTTCTTATTCTTATAATTTTTCAAAAATCAAGTTTTATTTAGCAGTTTAAACAATTCATATAATTTCATATTATTGAATAACATTCATATAAAAACATAAATAATATTATCAGTTAAATCACTATAATTTTTCACATCAATTGTAAAATCTTCTTTATTACATTTAATCCAATAATTAATGGTTTTATTTCTATTAGTTCAAACTATATTTTAATGTCATAAATATAATTTATTTCGTTAATTGTTTTTATTTATGTCAAATATTAACATTAGATGCAGTACTGACGCAAATGTCTGGCTGAAAGAGCTTCAAGAAGTAAAGTAATTAAAAGATAACCCGAATATCAATTGTAAACTGCTTTAATGTAAATTTAAAATTTATGAAAATATTTAAAATGAATTTTAATTGATTGTTTCGCTTTATATATATTATTTTATACCTGGAAAAGAAATAATTTGTCATAATTAAGAGAAAAGAGAGTTAATAATTATTTTTATTTTGTGGGACACACATGTGCCCCACGCGCCAGAACGTGTAACATGAAATCACACGCTTATTCCAAGGTTAAAAAATTCTCATTAGCTATAAGTAAACTTACCGATTTTAATATTAAATACCATCGAGTGTTTTCTATTGGTATGTTTAAATCAGTAAGAAAATCGGTGCCATACTCCATCAAGAAAATTTATTTTGAAAAGAAAATTAAAAGGCGGGCGAAAGCTGAACAATTTAAGCCGATTCATTCCCAGGTCTTCTTGCTTATAAATGTTTTGTTAAAATTTCCAGCCAGTCGGAAAATCCTTTTTTTCCGACCCGGAACCGGCGCGTGATCAAGTGATTGTCACGGTCTAGCAAGTAAACATGCCGAAGGGGATGCTTGACCCATTCCCTGTTACGAACCTAAGCAGCTTACTGGCCGCAAATAGACACTGCCCTGGATGGATATAGGGTTGGGGTACATAGGGATTGGGGGCAGGGATAGGGAGGGGGAAGGGTTGGACTAGCTAGTGGCTACATAAAGGAATACAAGATCAAGTCCCCTCAACTTAGTACCCGACAGCGACTGATGGAGAAAACTTCGTTTCTCGGATGACCGCCTCCTGTGGCGTGGAGAAGAATAGATGATGGAAACTGCGTATAAAAGCTTTTAATACTAAGTTAAGCGACAAAACCCATATTTAAAATTTCGAAATTTGCAGTAGAATAAATGTTATTTTTATTATTTTAATTTTGAAACCTGAAAATTCAGAAATTAAAAAAAAAAGTTACTTTACACCATGGCTGTTTCAGTGATAAAACTAAAGGAGACAACGTGTTAATCCACCTAATCATCTAGTCAACTCTAATTATCTATTTAATAATATTTTAAATTTATAATCATAAGTTATATGTGCCTCGGAACCTTCTAAGATATAGCTGTCATTGGAGAACTACTAATTGGTTATGTTTTATCAATAACATAACACATTTGATTATTTGTTTATTGTAGTTGGAATACATGAGTAAATCTTGATAAATAAAAACAATTCATGAAATAACCGGATTCATACTATGACTATGTTGACTAATACGATTCCTATTCCATTAAAAATAATTAAATATTATTTTACAACAAGTGCAAAACATTTTATAATATACAATTTATTAGACAAATTACTGAAAAAGCGCGCTATCGTATAAAATTAAATTAATTTCCATTTACACAATTATATTCCACAGGTTTAACAGCGATGCTAAAACTTCTTAAAGGTCTTGACACTGATAGTGTTTCAAATACTGTCAGTAGCGGATCTAGACTTTGCGAGGCTCTGGGCGATACGATACTGCGGGACTTGGTTAGGACGGAGGGCTTCCGGGAGGTTTAGGAGGTATGGGATAACCACCTAAAGAAAGGGGGGTTCGGGTACCCCCTAAATATAAATTCGTCTGTAATGTATTAGTCATTGCCCTGAGCGGTCGCCCCTCTTCGCCCCTCCCTCCTCCCTGGATTAGCCCCTCCCCTCCAGTCCCTTTATACTGGATCTTACGAAAATGCTTACGATGTTTAAGATTAATTATCTGCCATCGATACACAGCCATTAAAACAGCCTCAGCTAGTTCCAGATATTTATAAAATTCTGTATATTTATTAAATTATATGACCCTTTTCTGTTATCATTTTTTTCATTTATGTTGGATTTGCAGATTAAATTATGGATTTCATGAATAATGAAAATTCATCGGGATTATTAAACAAATGAACTAATTCTTGGAAGTGTAAGAATTTCAATACCATTCCAATATTCCGAAATATCTACATTCCAGAAAAAAAAATAATTTTGACTTATTAAGATTATTTATATAACGCATCGGAATTTCTGTTATAACTGATAAACTTTTAATTTAAGTAAATATTAGCATGTGATGACACATCTTCAATGGTTCCACTTGTATAGAGCTCTAATCACTATATTGAAATGCTCTATATATGCCCTATATAGATGACAGTGTCCTCTTAATGCATATTAATAAATAATAACAATAAATTTAAAAGTATTTACGAAAGATTGGCTACAAAATATTAAAATTTATGGAAATAATAAAAATAGAAAAACAAAACTACCAACAGTAGTATCTTCTTAGGCGGACAGGGTCCAAATAGGACATTTCAATAAACTAATTAGAGTTCCAGACAAGTGTAGCCAATGAACATTTATGTTCCTTGCAAAGATTTATTTAAATGAACAAATAATAATTTATAGCACTATGGAAATGACATTAGGAGTAATAAAATAGATAAAAAGTCATTAAATTAATTTTATAAAAAGATTCCGAAGATGATTTTGCAACTCCGAAACTAAATAATAAATTGCAAATATGTAATGGTAAAAAGGAAGGCTAGATAGCTATTAGACCTATGATAATTAATAACCTTAAGAGAGATCATTACTGCCGTAATAATTATTTGCCCATCTGTATATTTTTAGTACTTTTGTAGCAATTGCGTATACTAAACATTGTAACAAATGCCAAAGTTCATCAAAACTCATAATATATTTCACGTCTAAATGATCTTAACGAATTTAAAAGGCTGATTGAGGAAAAAAATGTTTTAAGACTAAATAACCCCTTGAGAACAAACAAACATACCGAAAGTAACAAAACTCTTTCTTTTATCGACCCAGCACGTGTAAGGAAGGGATTTGTCTCAAAGGGCCAGTGAACTGATAGATACCAGAACCTTTTGGTCTCATCCCAGGGAATTTCATCATAAATACTGACTTATTTAATACCTTTAAAAAATATATATGCTGGGTTTACTTAATTTAATTAGCAATTAAATTAAGTCAATTAGCAGTAATTCACATTACGCAATATCTGTTGTTACTATAAGTACCTTTAAATTTTTTGTATTTTAACTAATTCATTATTTGTATTTTTTTTTTTGTAGGCTTGTACTTTTGTACCCTTGATTTTGAACTGTATATTATTATTTCATAAACATATTATTCAACCTTTTAGATTTTTTGTTTGAAAGCTTGATTACTTTATATTCTCACTACAGTGAATTGGAAACATTACCCATGACTCACAGCATTCATCTACCTATATAGTCCAGTTGATTCAGTCTTTTCGATGTATGGTGATCTTTCAAATACCTTCCGTCTGTCATGAAATTCATCAATCAATAATTACTGAATTTTCATCATTACTATGTAATTGTAACAGCAAACCCATGGAAAAAAATAAAAATAAAAAATCTAGTGCGGTGCGCGCATCGCACAATTTTCACGTACCACCTCATAATAATTACCATGAAGCGAGCTATAATAATACTAAGCGTGAAGTCAACAACGGAGTTGAAAAGAGTGTACTGTTGAGAAATGGAATAACTAGATGGGAGATAGCGCAGTACAGTAGCATCCGTCTGCTTTCAGACACACTCAGCACTCCATCTTTGTTCGAGTTCTAAGATATTGAGATTCAATACACTGTGTCTTTGCTAATACTGATCCAATTTAGATTTTTTTTTATAGAATTTAATTCATTTCCATGTGATTATATACATATTTTACCATAAAATGCAAACTGTTTCAGTTATGCGCTAATAACATTTTCGTTTCGTTATTAATTTTTTTCCCTGCGCTTTATTCCTGATGCATATTTGAAAAATTGAAGGGAGAATAATTTAGGCAAGTTAAATCAAAATCGTTAAAGGCCGTTTCCGAGAAAATGGTAAAAAAAAAAGAAAATGTAAAATCGATAATATAAAGGGGTTCTTGTGGTCGATTTTAACGAAAAAGTTGTTATAACAATCCTACAGATATACTTACTTACCATAAATACGTAATTTCAGTTTCATACATCTCGTTTTTGAGCTAGGATGCTCACACACACACACACACACACACACACACACACACACACATACACACACAAAAAAAAAATACGAACACATACAGTTGGTTATATTTATCTCCTACAAAACCTTACAATATAAAATATTAATAATTGAATTGGGATTTTCTCTTTTACAATGTATATTTGTAACAAACTTTTTGCATACACAAAATTTAGTTCATTTATTAGTAACAATACACAAATAGAAAAAAACAACACTATTTATAGAGTCAATGTAATTTATGTATCAATGTTTAAAGTAGAGAATACTTTGTTTTCAACTATGTAGCTGATATGTCAATATTGAAAGTGGAGTGCTTTTGTTCTCTTGTGTTTGTATCTGCGTGTAGTCGTTTTTGAGTAATTATATTAAAGATTTAAAATTTAAAGAATGTATGTGTTAATTTGTTAACAAAATCTTGAATGTAAGACTTGTGTGTTTAAGTCCGAATGCATCTTGGCTGTTTTCGAATAATATGGATGATCATTTGCAATTTGTAGGCATTTATTCTGGAATACTTGTATTTTTAAATTTAGTTGAGCTAGTAAAGCTCCAGATGGGACAGACGTATAGGTCATAAAACTGCGTTAGTAAGCATCAATTTATTTGGGGGAGATAACTTGGATTTTTTTAAAAATTTAAATAAGGAAACATTTTATACACCACTTCCTAATTTTAAACTAATGTGATTGTTAAATAAATAGAATATCGTCAAGTGTTACTCCTAAGCATTTTGCAGGAGGGAATAGGTCATCGTTCATTGAAAATAATGGCTTCGTTCCAGATGCCGATATTTACCAATGGAACAGTTACATTAATATGGAATATTATTCCAGGCTCTACCAAAGAATTAAGTATGTGATATGCAGCAGAAGTTTTGATAATTCTTGCAGAATTTCAAAAACTGCCAATAATTGCGTGATCAGCAGGATGAAAAAAACTGGGTGGAATCGTCTCAGACCACTTCAAGGGTGAATGATATTATGAAATCTGACAAAAATTGTCGAAGCTTTTCCCGAATCTGGCTACTTTAACAATGTCAAATTGCGCTAAAAAATACGTGATGAGCAACACGAAATTTCATTAAAACAGGAAAAAAGTTGAGAGTATCATTTCTGCATGAATGTATTGCGAATCCAAATAGGGTTTAATAACCCATTAAACGTCAAAAGCTATGAAATTTTGAAGCTGAGGGGGTAAAATTCAAGGTGGCAGCTGGTGAAGTAAGAATCATTGTCGGCAACGATTTTTTCCAAATTATGCTGGCTATGTTAGGAAAAATATAGACAACTTGAGGCAGCCTTGCCTTACCCATTGACACCCTTCAGGCATTCGCTATCTAATTCAGATGGGAATATGAATAAAACATGATTTTTCGGAAGTTTTTCACGAATCTGACAGCTTTAAGAATTCCAAAATGTGCTAATAATTATGTGATGAGTATCATAGAAAAAATCGGGATCCGTTGATCCAAGTTATGTTCCTAATGTTACACACCTTTTAAGCTAATCTGTCAGTTGTCTGGAAGATTTTGGCCAATCTGAGATATACATTTAAAATATATCCCAAAAATCATGATCATCAGTATAAAAAAACTGGGAGGAATATTCTCAGACCACTTTATTTGGCGCTAAGAAAAGGTAATGAGACTACAATTGAAGAGGGAGAGCCCAAAATTGATAGAAATATTTTACATGCTCGGACTATTTTTCACAATTCTAGAGGAGGGCATTTTGGAATTTGAAAGATATACCTGATTGGGACCTGTTGATCCAGGTACCTGCCGTGATGATCATTTCAAACAAATCTATCGGTATTCTGGAAGAGTTTTGTCAATCTGAGATACAAGTTTGAAAAACTTCCCAAATCAGCGGCATGCACAAAAAAAAAAAAGTTATACAGACATAGTTCACTTCCTTGACAAATAGTTCAGTAAAATATTTCAATATTTCGGAAGTTGCCCATAAATCTGACATTTTCTAATATCTGAAAACATTCCAAAAATAGCTGATGTGACAAAACATGTTAAGTGTAAGATGTATATATTTTCCTATTTAGGACAATATTGGCCCTTGCTACGTTTATGTCAGCAAAACCTTTTTGACATTAGAGGAGATATATATATTTTTCGAATTCCAATATGCCCTCTTCAGGAATTGTGTCAAATTATGAATTTTGGGTTCATCCTCATGAATTGTAGCGACCATACCTTACCTTTGCGCCAAAAGCCTGACCTAAAATCGGACCCTGTAAGCAGATGATAAGCTGGCAGAGCTTTGGCAACGTTTTTTCCAACTTCTTGTAAAATATTTTGATATTTATATATAGTATCTCTAGGAAGTCGATGTATTTAGTAGTTGTATTGTCGGGCATCTTCGCGATGTTCCGCAACTGACAGATTCGCTTTTAAGTGTTTATCAGGAGAGGAAAATTAGGAACATGACTTGGATCAATGGGCCCCAATTTTTTCCATAACGGTAATCAGATAATATTTGTCACATTTTGAAATTCTTAAAGTCGACAGATTACTGAAAAGCTTACAAAAATTCGTGTCTTATTCATATTCTCATCTGTAATAGAAAGCGATTGATTGATGGGTGTAAGGCAATGCTGTCTCAAGTTGTATATATTTTATCAAATATAGCTAGCATGAAATCGCTACCAATAATACTTCCATCCGCTTTCTACTAGCTCTCAGCATGGATTTTACCCCCTCAGCTGCAAAATTTCATAGATTTTGACGTTTAATGTGTTAATCAACTTTATCTGGATTAGCAATACATTCATGTAGAAATGATACTCTCAACTTTTCTCCTGTTTTCATGAAATTTCATGTGGCTCATCACGTAATTTTTAGCGCAACTTGACATTGTTAAAGTAGCCAGATTCGGGAAAAGATTTGAAAATTTTGTCAGATTTCATTAAATCACTCAACTAGGAAGTGGTCTGAGACGATTCCACCCAGTTTTTTTCATCCTGCTGATCACGCAATTATTGGCAGTTTTTGAAATTCTGCTGTGGCCAAACGCTTCCTGTTAGCCATCTGACTCGGTGGTTTTGGCACCAGTGATTTCATGTCTACTCTTTAAAATTATCAAACCTTCTGCTGCATATCACGTACTTAATTCTTTGGTAGATTCCGGATTATATTAGAACGTTTCTTCTATTGAACTTTTTTTTCTATTTTCTATTTTGCTGAAAATAACGATCTTGATACAAAAAATGTACAGATTCCTTAGCTAAATCTTACAATATATTTAACAATAATGTCCATTAAAGTCTGATATCAGTAATATATATGAGCTCATTGTAAGAAATTGATAGAAATTCAAAAAGATTGTTTTGGAAATGTTGAAGAAGTCAGAATCGACAAAGTCTCTTGTCATTTCAGTATTCTATCAAACCTATCAAAATTGCACATCCCTTTCCTAACCAATGTTCTATCAATCCCATCTAATTCCTCCTTATCCCATCTCTAGGCTTCGAAATCATTTCTAAAATGCTCATCACTCAGGTAAAAATCATCAGCAATGATCTTGCCATTATAGATATTTAGTTCCACCAAGATGGGGCACCTATACTTTCTTTACACCCTTCATGCCTAAAT
The DNA here is from genome assembly GCA_948150685.1 of Rhaphigaster nebulosa. Lineage (NCBI taxonomy): Eukaryota > Metazoa > Arthropoda > Insecta > Hemiptera > Pentatomidae > Rhaphigaster > Rhaphigaster nebulosa. The sequence goes on from OX411307.1 coordinate 40,290,154, forward strand.
AAATCCGCTCGCCAAGTTTATGGCATTACGATTCTTGCACAAAATTACACTCATATTTCGTCCATTGACAGATATAATTATCGGTACCGTTCACATGATGATTAAGTTTGAGGTTTTATATAAAAGTAAGTAGTGATTAGAAACGAAGGCCTTACATTATTAGAAACGAAGGCCTTTCGCAGAGGGAACCACCTGGAAAATTAGTGAGCTGAAGAGAGTTCAGTATGTTACCCGAACGGTCTCTTCAGTATTGGTTTTAAAAATCAAGGAAAGGGACAACCGACCCCTTAGAAGTTAGGAGGTTGCAGGTGCACATTACAACCTTCTCTTCCCATTTATATATACTTAGCGCTGGAAGACCACCCTGTTGAGTGTTTTTAATAATCAAAGGTTTTCATTTTCTAATAATAAAATGTAGTAGGCCCAAACAGATAATGCTAAAATATTATTTAAACATTCAATTTCTCTAAGGAAAAATAAGGTAGAAAGTATGGAAAAGCACCTCGAGATGAAGATGAACACAAGTTGTGGCTTAACATTTCAAGAGACAAGGCCTACCGAAAATGTTGCCACAATATTGTGTAAATAGGTGATCAATAAGTAATTCCAGACAATGCATATGTTATATTGCATGCTACAGGGTGGGGCAGAAATAATTGTCTCACTTTGAAGGACTGTAAAAAACAAACCAATGTCTCTAGAAAAAACAGAGTTGTATTTTCGAAAAGTATATTGAAAAAAGTTTTATTTCAGGGGTTTTAAAAATTACATTTTCCAAATGTCGGCTAGAGATAAATCTGATGACCGTATCGGCCATCCCAAGTCACAACTCAAAGAAAACAATCTGTCAGGCAGCATTTCCCGCAAAATTCCCAGCGAACGTCAAGATATGTGAGCCGCGATGCGAGAATTGTTGGAACAACACATCCTCTGCGTCGAGTCCGGGCGTATATAGTCTCCAAAATATGCACGTAATGGTCCTAGTTCATAGTTACTGTATCACGTCCTCTTCAAAACTGTACGGCCTGATAACACCTAAAAGTCACCAACAGAGTCCTCCAAAGGTTAGACTAGAAACAAGGGTAGATCGAAAGGTGATTGAAAATTTCCGGGAACGTCTTCGACAATACGTGGCCAATAACGGCCGACATTTGGAAGATATAGTTTTTGAAACCCGCTGAAATAAAATTAATTTCAGCGTACTTTTTGAAAATAAAACCATTTCTTTTTCTAGAGATATTGCTTTTTTTTTTTTTAAACTGTTCAAAATGTGTCAGTTATTTCTGCTTTACATTGTATGCTACAGCGTAAATAAAATATTGAATAACGAAAATTAATACTTTTTTAAAGAAACAATAGAAGGAAAAAAAACATCGTAACTAAAAGCCATCGTAACTGTTATATGTTCATCCACTTCTTTGGCAGACCTCTTAAATTCTTTGTGGTATGTATGTATGACTTGTGTAGATGATCAAAAATTAGTCTATATATATATATTTTGTGGACAGTTAAGATATTATAATTTGGATAGTATTGAATGATACCGTGAATTTTCCAAAGCAGCAATTATATCAAATAAAACCTTTTCAGGTGGCGATTTAGATAAAAGAGATTCCTGTTTTAAATGCCTCTTATGTGCTCCACTCTTGCCTAATCTATAAATCGGCAATGATGTGCATGTAATAGTTAGAAAAATATTATAACCTCATGTTTTATATATTTTTATTTGAAACATAATAAAAGCTGTCCCACTTAAGGGCAATAGGTATTAGGTAGATAAGAATCAATGTTTTATAAATTAGGCATGGTTTTAATTTTTCATTTTATTATTTTATTTGTTTTTATTCCTTTTATCTAATAAACTTATTATTTATAATATTATCATTTTTGAAAAGCATGATTTTTTATTGGATTGATATTGTTGCAAGTGCCTTTTTTCTTAACAAAATATTTGCATATCTGGGATATCATACATATTTTAAGATTTATTACCGAATGAAAAGCATAGCTTGGAAGTATTAACATATTTTCTTTTGAATTATGACAATCATTCATTGAGGATATAATTGCAAATAAATATTCTTGTAACAGTAGTACTGTTATAATAAGAATATTTATTTATAATATGAAATCTCATTTAACATTTTATTTATTCATTTGATTACAACGAATAAATTTCCAGTGACTGTTTTGCCATAAATTCAAACACTGACAAATGAAAAGTTAAAATATCATGTCTCATTTATATTATATACCATATAAATTAAAAATAGACAAATAAATTTATGTTTAGACGCGGTTTAATAAAAATTCTAACAAGTTTATGACCAATAAAACCACTAATTCGGTAATAGAACGCTCGTAATTTTCAACGTACACTAATCAGCCCGTTACAAACACGTGTTACCAGTATCGCGTGAACAACCGGCCACTGCCATAAATATTTATCAACACAGCGTTCCACAAATTCGAAGATATAAAACTCAAATGCCGTGTATTTTATTGGTTTCCAATAATAACATTCATTTATTTTTTCAAATATATATATATATATATATATATATATATATATATATATATATATATATATATATATATATATATATATATATTTAAAGATAAATTACATCTGACGAGCTATAAAAGTTTTCAATGGATCACGTTGTGGATTCAATGTGTTGCCAATACATTTCCTGCTTCGCAACAAATTCCAGCTGATTCATTTATAAATTTAATTGCACGGCAATATTTACATACATTATCCATTTCGCCAATAATAATCTTAGAATGTGATGAATTTTCCATATCTGGTTCAGATTCACATGCAAAACGATTGAACGATTGTCGTGTTGATGCACGTTGTATTTGAAGCCACTGTCAATTAACGTAATAACGTAAAATGTTCACTAGTACACGCAGATAACTAGATAAATATACAATTTGTATATAACTTGACTACAGCACTACCTATCCGATCCTAGCATAGCTATAAACCATCGTCTTAAATACACAAAAATATTGTCGTTCAGAAGTTACACGATCACAAATAGATGCACTGACGATTGTATATACACAAATGCATTGGATTTAAGGGCAAAAATATACTGATCGTTATCACCTCCCATAATTAAACTGAATGATTCTAACATAAATTATTTAAACATAGAAAATAGAAGAAGGTAAATAAAATAACAAATAAAAAACTAAATTTCAACCAGTTCAGATGATGACAAACGCGGTCAAAATGGCAACCCAAAAATCATTTTTTTTTTTTTTTTTGCCAAGGAGTGCTTATATTTACACGAGGTTTAGCATAATTTTAATGAAGGTTGAAATAATTATTCAAAACAAATATTTTTTCTCGGATCGAAATGGGTTTTATAAATTATCATTTACCATTGAACATAACGTTTATCTAATTAATATAAAATAAAATAAAAATGTACTGTTTCTGTTTGTATAAACTCTCATTAATGAGATTTTGTGGTTTTCAGTTGTGAAGCCTGAACCGGTGATAAGTAAACCGGCTGTTTATGAACTGCAATTTGAGAAACTTATGTTCGAAATCTTCCAATAATAACCTAAATATAGTTTTTGTGTAATTATTTTTTTTAATTTTTGTTCTCATTAATCATATTTCTATTATTAAAATTTTCATCCATTCAAAACATTTAGAGTTTCTAGAGCTGTAAAGAACGAATTAATATAATTTATTAAAAAATGTTGCTACATCTGTTTCAGATTTCTTTTTATAATAAAAAAAAATCGAATACTAAAAATCATTCTAGCATCTATCCATCTATTTATTAGAGATAAGAAAACTGTTCATATATTCACATTTACAATTAACAGTTACAGATGGCAGTTAAAAATAAAGGCGGTTGATTTGTTACTATATATTTTGCGGTGTGGATATTTCGCATTAATTTATGTGCATCATAAATGTTTAATGTACCATAAATGTCGATAAATTAATTTATAATCTTTTATTTAAAATATCATAGGCTTTCTTTGGAATCTTCCAATTACATAATAATTAGAATTTGTCTCTTTTTTTTTTTTTTGAATTTTGTTTCTCATTATTTTTATGAACATTCTTTTTTCTTTTACCCTTCATATATTTGCCATTTCCTTTAACGGACATCCACAAATTGTTTTCGTTTCTACGGTAACATTATAAGAACAGTTCTTTTTATGCCATATTGATTAAAGCTTCTGTATATATATATAATAGAGCAGAGCTACAAAGTAATGGATCTATATTTCATTCGACATGCGTATCTCTTTTTCAAAATCGAAACATCAATCTCTTCGAAAGGAATTTCATAAATGCTGATACACAGAGATGAAACTCCCGTCGACCCTTCCCCTCACCCAACCTCTTCCGCTGGCAATGATCAGGAAATGAACGTGAGGGTGAAGTAGAAGGTGGGAACCGGAAGATGATCGAAAGATACTCACCGTTGAGAATTTAACCGTAGATTTATAGTATGCCCATATTAAAAAGGATATTCATACTATAATAGAATGTAGAAGATAAAAACAAAAAAAATGGATATGCATGATAAAAGAACGAAACCTGATAAACAACCAAGAAAATCATGAGGAATTTGAAGTAAGAAGGAAAAAAGATTACCGAGAATCAGATCGAAAGATGAAATAGAAGAAATGCTGGAAATGGACACGGCACGGGGGAAGAAATAGCATTATAGTGAGAGGAATGGAGAAACATTGATGGAGAAAAAGATATTTAGGTCGAGGAAAATCACATTAGTAAGGAAATGAAGAAGAATAAAAGAGGAAGGAAGAATCAATATTGTGCACTTATCTATAATTATGAAATAAAAAAAAATGTTACCATCGTTGGCTTCAACGAAAATAACAACATACACGAAGTAAAAAAATAATATGAATAAATAATCACCCTCAAAACTATATTCTAAAATTTGGAAAAGAGTTACAGAGTCTGAAGAAATATTAAATATTCCCTGTAATAATAATTTTAAAAAACAGTTTAGGGTGAGAAGTACATAGTAACGTTTTATTAAATAATATTAACTGTTAGTTCGGTTTAACTGCTAATTAAAATTTAAACAATTTTTAACTTTATGCTGAAGGTAATTAACCTGGTTGGGACGTAAAAAAAAAATTATGAGCGTAAATAAATAATAAATCTTCACACGTGAGTCATTTTCAGTTATTACATCTGTACTGACTGATAATATACCATTTTACTTCCAATAATTTATTGTTCTATTTATTGTTAGTTTCGAAGATGAAATACCTTACGATCTGATTAAAAATATTTAAGATAGATCAAAAAGAAAAATTATGAATTTTGGGGAGGGGAGACCGGTTTTATTTATTAGTAAATGCCACCAATTATCTCTGAAGAAAACCAAATGAATACTTAATATATTTTTTTATTTAGACAAATTATTGAATTCAATACATATTGATGTGAGTCAATGAGGTGAGAGTACATCCCATGAGGAATATTTGAGGCTGGTCTTTAAAATTTCCTTTTCGGATCTTACAAAGTATCTTTTGAAACGTCCTGATTAAAACGTTGTCGCCACACGCTATGTTGCTTCCCGCCGTAATCTTGAAAGGGATTCCGGCTGGATACCTCCCCTCAGGTTAAGCCTTGATAACACCATATCACTCCCTCCCCTGACATTCACTCCATGAGGATACCCGTATTTTTGTAATTTTTCACAGAAACATAACAATGAAAATACCTGTTTGAATATGAAACACGTGCAATGTGGAACACTGGCAGAGTTAAGAAAAAATAAATAAATTTTTGGAGACAGGGATTGAAAATTTTAATTACTTTCAGTCAGATTATTTTTTTTTTCAATTACAAAATATTATAGCTATATATATATATATATTTTTTTAATTTTAACAATATTTCCTAATAATCCCGTGATTAGAAATATATATATATATATATATATATATATATATATATATAATAATAATAAATGTGACAACAAATAAGGGAAAAATGATTTATTGAACATCAATGCTGCCCCAAACACATTGTGTTGCTACATCACAAAGCGTATTAATCAATCCTTAGTTGGACATAATATATAAATATATCTCTTTTTTTTTTCTTTTCTTCCTTTTCTATGTTATCATTTAATGATACATCTATATAATTTATAGTATGTTCATCTTCATTGGATTACAATAATCTTTTGTTTATTTTAATTACCTTCTCATTTCTCCACAATTTTTTTTTTCCATTTCTTAATCAACCCTTTCCTAATCTAGTGCACAACTTCTAGATAATTGGAAAACTTATGGAACTAATCTAATATCAAAATTTCGACGCACACATATATAGAACAAAAGTAGAGAAAAAAAAAAAAAAAATATATATATATATATATATATATATATATATATATATATATATATATATATATATATATATATATATATATACACAAATAAAATTTTAAAAAAAAAGGAAAACAATTAAAACTAATAAAATCCCAAAATGATAAATAGACCGATCTAATTACGATGCAGGTTATGGTGGATGATCCCCAGGGAGTTCAGAATAATATTCTCGGCCAAAACCACAATAACCCCAATATTAGCACCCAGATCTTCTTAAAAGCTCCTTGTTCTGTTCGGTATTGCTTCGCGAGACCCAAACCAGAGGCCTCTCAAGGTTTACTCTCTCTCTCCGAAGCTCTCGCGAAATTTTTCTTTTTTTATTAATTACTAATTTACTTATTTAATTCTGTAAGAACTATACTTTTTATTTCGTAATTGAACTTCAAGAACATTATTTATTAATGAAAGGAAATTCCAGAAAATTTATTAAATTAAACGTTCCATACCCGCGACCCACAGTGGTCCAAGTAGGGATAAACATAGCAAAAATTCTAAAATATGGTGTATTGCCACTGATGGTTAGTCTGAATGATAAGCATAATATACTTTTTTTCAAATCAAAATAATGATATTGTAATTGATTATTATTATAAAATTATTTATTATATTATTGGAGAAATGTCTAATGTAACCGGTTGTAAGCCATTAAAAATAAATACATATTAAAATAATCAGTAATACATTCTTAATGATTTTATATAGTTTTTTTAAATATTTAAAGCTAATTAGGGATAGCACTAATAGAATTTAAATCGACAAAAAGAAACCCAACAATTTAATTATTTCCTTTTTTTAGGGCAAAATTAATTTAAAGAAGCGATTGCAAAATATTTATTATGTAAATCCCAGCGTAAAAAAATTGGAAATTCATCTTTTTGAATAAACATTTCAAGTTGAACAGGACACTGGATCACCAAAAAATCAAAAACTAACTCTACTGTTGTTAACTGTACCACAGCACGACGGCAAATCCCAAGTCGAATTAAAGCTTAAAAAGAATTACAGTTTCAAAATTAATTTATTCACTTTTGCGATACGTAACTTTGGCTGATTTTTTTTTTTCAATGATAAATAATTTAAATATGATTCCAGAATGGAGGCATGGGATGAGGCAGTTGTTCAACTTAGAGAAGGAAAAAAAGTACTCTTGAGTAACGATTACCGAGTATTGTACTAGAATACTCTCACTAGCCGGGATTAGATCAGCGAGAGTTTACCCTCCCGTAAAATACTCGGTAATCGTTACTCAGGGTACTTTTTGCCCATCTCTAGTTCAACTATACTCGCATTTTGGGGCCTATCTTTATCTAAAACTTTGGGTAATCTATGCAAGATTTCAGATAATTATATTTAATTAGATAGATTAAATTTATACGAATTTGGGTTCTAAAACAATGAAATCCATAAAATTATTTTTGGCTAGATTTATTAAAAAATTGACCACTTTGCGACGGATCTATCTGATGCAAAGTAGACATATTTGATTTTTATTAATTTTTTTTTTAACATAAGAAATGGAGGAATCCATGCTTTTCTCTACTTTCTTAATTTGAAATGAATAAAGTTTAAAAAAAAGATGAAAATTTTAATAAAATAAAAATTAAATTAAAAAGGGAAAAAATCAAACATATTCTTTAATTAATTGAGCTTTGTTTGAATAACCCGTATTGTTTACAAATTTACATAAAATACAAATTTTAATTTAAATACAAATTTGATGATTAATAGAACAGAAATGTGAGCACGGTGACCGCCCGCGTCTAACTAGAAGGTGAGGTGCCTACCGGAAGATTTAAAAGGTCGTTTCACACTATACGTACCGTTTTCCTTCCATAGCTATTATTTCATATATGTACGTTCTGTTAATTTTTTTGTTAGTTCACATGTAACATACTGTTCAATTCCTTTTCCCTTATTATATTTATTCTGTTTAGTACATTCGTTATTGTACCCCGTTCCCCAGAATTGCCGCTTGCCATTTTTTTCTGTCCGACCAATCCTCTTGTAGTAGATTTCTAGCTGCCATTCCTTCGTTGACATCAGCCAGCCGTGTTTTCCTTGGCCGCTCCCACTTTTTCCTTGACTCTGGCTGATATAAGAAAATCTTCTTTGGCCATCTCTCTTCTCCCATTCTCATCAAATGGCCAAACCATTGAAGTCTCCTGGTTTTAATATTGTACATTAAAAGGCATGTATTCGGCTTTATTCAAGTTTATTTCTAACCCCCATTTAGAGTACTCCTCTATAAGCTTCCTAAGGATATATTGTTGATCGTCTTCATCTGACGCAATTACTAACTGATCGTCTGTAATTTGCAAGGTAAACAAATTGTCCTCTCCGATCTTTTTCCTTAGCATAAATAAAAATGTAATCCAATGAAAATCTAATAATAGCTGCAATAAAGGCTACAAATGAGAAGGAACGGTGAAGAAAATTTGTCCCCGCTATCCATATCGTTTCAGTAAAAAATGTGTTTACCTTAATATTGAACGGATATGTATGGAAACGGTATGTAAACGAAAAGTAAAAAGAATATACAAGCATTCACTTACATCTAATACTATTGTAATGCCATTGACGCGACTGAGTGAGTAGCGCTGGGATATCTGGGGGTCATGCTTTTCCATCCATAAGTGGGGGGATAAGCTTGGAGCGGGGAGTCCCAGGCTGATTGTAAATAGTGTGCCTGTGTTTAAGATTTTACGTTTATTTTATTTTTTTTAAGTTATTTATTATTTCTTGTATTAAGTTTATTTTATTTTTTTATTATTTCATTTTTTGTAAATATTGTATGAATGATTTATTTTATCACTATTACCATTGTCGCTGCTGAGACAGAATGTAATATTTCTCAATGAATAAATAGTCAATCATTAATACTATTGTATGTAAACACTGAGGAAGAGAAATGGTACGTATAGTGTGAATCGACCTTTAACAGTTCTGTTCCTCAATAACTTAAACCATAATCAAATTTCTGAGAAACCCAAAGCCTCTTTTTACTTCTCCGAAACTAAAATAGCAAAAAAAAAAGTCTAGGATGAACCAAAACATGTGATATAACAGTCTTAAGAGTCAAACGGTTTAAGGTAACAAAATATCTGAATAGAAGAACAAATCAAAACGTCATAGTATTAAAGAGTAATATAAACCCCTAGGTCCGTTGATTAGTTCAGCAATATTGTAACATTTAAAAAAATGAAATAAAATTGTATGATTGAAACTAAATATATTTATGGGGCATTATTGGTCAGATTATGTTTAAAACGAAATATTAGGATGTCTAGTTTTCGAAACAATCAAGCCTATTCCGAAATTCAATCTGGTAGAATATGTTGTCAATAGTCATAAAAAAAAACCGAAGAAGAGACAAATAACATGAAGTCAAATTTTTAAAATGATAAATATCGTATTGATAATGATACAATGATATTCACCCTATCTATGGTTACTGATAATGAACGATTTCTTAACATTTTTGAATGAAACGCTGTAGAGAAAACTGAAAATTTTCAGCATAAATTTACTAATGAAACATATTTTAAGGTTAAGACTAATCTTGGAAAGATATGTATTATAAATAGGTAATCACTTATACAACTTTATAAAAAAATCTCATTTTAGCAACAGTGATAATAAATGAATAATTGATTGATTCTAACTTATTCTATTCTTTCTCTCTCTCTCTCTCTCTCTCTCTCTATATATATATATATATATATATATATATATATATATATATATATATATATATATATATATATATATATTCTAACTTATTCTATTTTATATATATTCTAACTTATTCTATTCTATATATATTCTAACTTATTCTATTCTAACAATATTATTGCTCGTAATTATCAAGTTGACATAAATTGAGCAAAGCCCTTATTCATATTAATATATATTAAAATAAAGCGCTTTAAATCGTATAGAAGTTATAAATCGATATCAAAGTAATACCGAATAATTTATACCCTGAACCAGAGCATCAATAATTAAAATCTGTATGAATCATGGAATCGCATCTTCATAAATAAACATGAATGATGAATAAATAAAGGTTTCATACGCTGTAGAGAGCTATACTGGGTTTTATATTATTATTTTTAGTTGAATCTATAACAAAATAGTGTATGTAGGTGTGGGTGTGTATTTGCATATTACTAAACAAAAAAAAAAAGTATTACCATACTTTCGAGCGTTATGAAACATCGATTCGAATCTCTGAATGTTACTCCTGAGGATTGACTTTTATTTGTCGATGATGCAAGAAATAAATGTGATTCTCTCAACGAATCGAAGACTTCCCTATATCATAAATTGTTCAAGAATAATAAGAGAAAAAATAATTTTAAATAAAACTCAAAATTTACACCATGCATTACTTAAGGAAATGAGAATAATAATTAATATTACTTAAAAGAATATGATTTTCACACATACAATTTACAATTATTTTCAATTGGCTATTTATTTTCTTGAAAAATTGGTACCCATCATACTTCAATATCGTTTATTTAGCCAATTCCTTCTACATTACGTTTTGGACTAGGGATATTGGAAAAAAATCGATATATCTATAATTTTTATTTAAATATATCTATATTTTTCCGATTTTAATTTTTCTTCAGTATTCGTAATATCGATATTAAAATTTGAGTTTCGAAAACCGATATTCTCCCCTGCTCCCAAAAAATAAATTAAAAAAGAACGGCGGTTTCGACAAACAAAAAACAAAAAAAACTTGTGGTGTGGTGTGTTCGTCCACTATTTATAGTGGCTGTGTTCAAGTCAGCCATATTCTTAAGGGTGTTTGTTATGGATCGACAAAAATATCGATATAAATCTTATCAAGAGTTTTCAAACATATCGAAATTGTAGGTAGTTCTATATAACAATGAAAAATATCGATATCTCGATATATTGGGTCTCGATGTTTTTAATCTTTTAAAAGCAAAAGAAAAGGGTTTTAAATTTGAATTGAAGTGTAGTGTAATGTAAATTACCAAGAATTGAAATATGTCTTAGAATTGCAATAGCTTTAATAGAAACAATTAAATATTCGTAAATAGCTTTTCACAAAAAAAGTATTAATTTATTGTCATTTGTCATTAAAAAAAATATATTACCTACTAGGGACTAGAGAAAACAATAATTAAATTGCTTAAACATAAAAAAAAAATAAAAATAATAATAGAAAGGACGGAAGAAAATCAATATTGAACGAATGACTAAAAACCTAACAAAATAATAAGTACAAATTAACATTTATTAGTCGAAAGTCTCATTACTAAGAACTAGAAAAAAATTAATTAAATTGCTTAACGTAAAAAAAAAAAATCACAATTGAATTAATAATGAATGAAACCTCCCAAATGTTTGCTTGCTACTTGATTATTCAAAGGCTGTAGAATGTTTTTAATGTTCTGCAATTCAGATATCTTTCCTGATGATGGAGGAATACACCTAAACGTTGAAAAGAAGTTTTGAACAGCAATAAAGAAATTGATAAAAGGAAGATCCTTCATTAAAAAAAATAAAATAGAATAATGAATCTAATATAAATATTATATAATCTCCCAATCGTGCAAAATATTTATTTGAGAAGATACTCATTTATACTTACGGAAATGAGTCGACAATGTTCCTCTTTTTAATATACAAGAAAAAATTCTCATTGACCATTAAAATGGAACCCGTGTCTCGTCGAAGTGCGCAAGTTACAACCCTGCTTTATTACCACACCGGCCTGTAATTTCTACAATTAAGGATTCATATCAATATACATTTACTAAATAAGCTCTAAAATTTTGATGATAAACAATTTTTTACATCAAGTGAAAACCACCCAAGAATATAATAAATATACCCGAAAGGAATCAGCAGGTTTAAAACACAAAAGCCGGGCAGGAAACTTTTTCTAAGAGCTTTACGAGCTGGCGGGTAGATTACACTATTCTACACTCGATTGCAGGACTATTACCGAATCAAAAGACTGAAGTGCCCCGACGGAAGTAGTTAATAAAACTTTGGAATTGGAACCCCAGAGCTCATTTAACCGGAAAAAACGGAATAGTCTAATTTAACTGTCTTTCTAATAGAAAGTTACCAATGCGTTCGGAATAGTGAGGCAAGCCAATAAAAATTTATTCCTTTAAACGTAAATGCTACAATATTACCATTTTGCGCAACCCATCAATCAAGAGTTAAATGACTTTCCGTCTACGTATAGCTGGAATCTCTGGAAGATTCCGGGGCGTTTAGTGAAAATGTGGGTCCACGTTCAGATCTAGGAGTGACAAAAAATATCTGCATAGTGACAAAATGCTAGGATAGGTTTATTAACTTAGATAATATCCCCAAAGCCTTCAGCCTTTATGTGCAATCATAAATGAGTGAGTGGATTACTTGTTTACCCAATTAAGTGGTTAACGGTTTAATTTCCTGGGACCAGCCCCTACTGGGAGCTAGGAAGTAAGATTTGATTCTGTTATGATCGGATTACTAAACCTAGTATTCTAATACCTAGACGACTCCGGCTTCTTTGGATTTAGATTCTACTTTAGATATACATTAAACTTTGGATTCATTCAGAATAAAAACTATCCACAATTCATCTCTAAGTTTTCTCTATTCTTACTATTTCGCCGCATCATAGAAACAATAAAAACTCTTCAATAGGTAATTAGGCAGTTCTCTGTCAGGCTTAAAGTCTCCGATTCCTTTATTTATCCTTGTGATTTTACATTTAGCTACATTAAGCGACTCAATCAAACTCTCTCGAATCCTGAGATAAATATAGAAAAACCGTTAACTATGTGTACTATTTAATATGGTTCAGAGGAGGATGGATAATTTATTTTCGTTCAAAATTTATGGTTTAAATTATAAATACTATTTTTAAACCATTTCATGTAGGACATTTTCCAATAGATACATTGATGAATGATGGTTCATTGTTGTCTATATCATTGGCCGTTGAGGGTTAAGTTTCTTTGAAATATTTGGAAGATAAAGTGGATTTCTATGTCAAATATGATACCACTAGTATTATTTCTCTCTGTCTCATTTACCACTATCTCACACAAGCGCGCGCAGACGATAAAATGGCCATCAACAAAGTAAGGAACGTTATTGGAAATATATCAGGTAACATCCGAACATGTATTCGTAACATGACTATTATATCGATTTTACTAGAAAAAAGAAAACTATGGCATTTTACATGCTGTGTGACAATGATGAAATGTTCACTCGTACGCAATGCCGAACTATAAAATAAATTTAGGTAACAGGAAATTTATAACCAAAAACCAATTTTTTATTTCCATTTAAAAAAAAAAAATTAAATAACGTCTGTACATACGTAATATAATTCAGCATATATACTGTGTACGATGTGAAACAAAGCCTTTTTACTATACCAACATGGATAATGGGCACCATAACTCATAAACTACTTATCGGATCGACTTAGAACTTAGAAGTTAAGCTCCTTTAAGGTGCAACATTAAACTTCTGGCAGATAGCTCTCCTAAAAATAGAATTAGACTTAAATTCGGAGTTTGAGATATCGTGTTTATCAACTAAAAGAAGATTAACATATTTTATTAAATCATACAATATTACCGCACTCGTCTTAGAACGGGAGTGCACGATGTGTCCGTCGCCGATTTTAATCAAAATTTTTGTGGGTGATTCTACGTTGAAAAAAAGTAAACCCATATCCTACCATTTTATCCAATGGGTCCTAGGAGCTGACAAAAATAATAATAAAATTTGCTGAAAATGCTTTATTTTACATCTCCAGTTAGAAAAATGATATCGTCATGTTTTTTCCAGCTGAACATTTGTTTTTTAAAGTACATTAAAATAAACATACCAACTTAACTTAACAAATAACTGATTTTTGGTCAAATAAATTTTTAAAAAAGAGTTTAAATTATCAAGTAAAATAGCCTTATAAATTTTTCCACACCTAAAATGGTGGCAGATTTGGATTCAGCACATCAAAAAACCTCTAAGTTGAAAAAAATCATCGAAAAAAAATGCGCTTAAACCAAATTTGACGCCAGTTTTGAATAAAAAAAATTCTGTTTATATACTTTACTCCGTAGAACACCGTTTTCATTACCAATAAGTTAATATATATACCCTTCAGATCGCTCTAAAATTCAATTATTTTGTTTTAACTCTAAACTTTTCTATATCTGGATCACGAATTACTATTTCTCTCTTCTCTTCAAATTTTTTTTTAACATTCAAATAATCGCTCATAAATACGGAACCCTTCGAGCAATTCAAACCAAATTTGGTGCATCGGTAAGGATCCTTAAACTCCGCCATTTGCTTTCACCTCGGTGTTTTTACGTGTTTTAAAACCAACGTTATCCGCAAAAAACTGCAATGTTGTTTTTATATGTAATCTCTTTTATTTTACACTGACCTTCCAAGATAATGCAATATTTTTTTGTATACCCAGAAAGAAGAACTCCCCACTTTTGAACGAGTTTAAGAACGCCGATACCGCGTAAACTGAAGACGGGATACAGAGGTTTAAACGCAAACGTAATTTTATGGCTTTAAAAATTCGAGCACTCTCGGAATTGAAAAAAACATTTTTTTTTTATTTTCGATTATTTTTTCAACTTCCAATTTTTTTGATGTGTTTAATCCAAATCTACCATAATTTTTGGTGTGAAAAAATTATAAGGCTATTTTACTTAATAATTTAAATTCTTTTTTTAAAATTTATTCGACCAAAAATCAATTATTTTTCAATGTTTATATTTTTCCTTTAATGTACTTTAAAAAACAAATGTTTAGCTGGAAAAAACATGTCGATGTCATTTTTTTAACTCGAGATATAAAGTAACGTATTTTCATTTTGGAGTGAGTTTTGATTGACCGTAGATATACTCAAGGAAGAAGTTGGTCTGGGGGTGCGGTCAAAAAGCAACACTTTAATAAGTAATACTTATTTATTTTGTGTCAACGTTTCGGCCTAAGTTTTAGGCCATCAACAGGGCTACAAGAAAAACAAAATAACAACATGGAAAAACGACAGAGGCAGTACCAGTAACAGTAAAAAATGATAAAAACAGAAATTACAAGTAAGATAAACAAGTATTAAGTATAAAAACAACAATATGACACTAAAGTGCAAAGTTTCCCCATATCCATTTAAATTATTCTCATTAAAACAATAATTAAACCTTCCACACAATTTGATTACTTTTGAAAGCCCTTTATTGTAATCAAACCTAGAGATTCGAACGATAGTATTTTTGGCAAAAATAAAATTTCAGTGATCAGTTTTAAAAATAATATTATTTTAAGGAGCAACCAGTCAAAAACTCAAGAGGCACAAAGACTCAAACTGTAACTTTTGGCATTGATGTTTAATTGGGTAGGATTTCGTTCTACTGTAACTAAAATAACCTGCAGTAAATATTTCCTCCTTTATTTTTTTAAAAATATTTATTTTAAATAGGTGAGCAAATAAGAACTACGATATACGCTTTAATTTCTTCCTTTACAATGAATTGACTTGAGTTCTGTCCCCATTATCAAAACTTACTTTTACATATTAAAATAATATAACTATTGTCATTAGAATTGATAGTTATGTTAATGTGATGTGTAAAAGTATATTTTGATAATGAGAACAAAACCGTGAAACATCAACACAATGCAATGGAAGAAAATAAAACATAAATGGAAGTTCACATTACCTCGCCTATTTAAGATCACTAAAAACTTCTAAGGAAATTCTAAAAAAAAAGTTTATTTTTATTATAGGGGTGAAATATAAGCAGCAAAATTTCAAATATCTTCAGAAAAGCTGATGATAGGGCCAATCTATTTTGTTATCAGGCGTATTATTTGTAGCAAGTCCATGAAAACTAGCATAGCGGAATAAGACAAGATGTCAACAAACATAAAAAACCCGGGAATTTATTAGTAGAAATAAACTAAATTTACACAGGAAGTTTTTATTATATTATCTATTGCCATAACTTAGATGAAATAACATTTTCAACCCATTTAAAACAGCGTTTGAGTCAAGTAGGTTGCTCCTAGGTTTGGAGATAACGGTTTATTACCCCATGCCTACATATTTTTATAATAAAGTTTATTACAAGTACCAAATGCCCGTTGGGGAAAAGTTGAAGCTACAAAATGGAGCTGCGTAAACAATTTCTGAATAGTTCAAGTTTCCAAGTCAGTAGTTAACCCCTGCTTAGGCATTAAAAGTCAAACTCTCCACTAATTAAGAAGTTTAACGATATAAAGTTGAAGAAGCTTATACAAACATCACATTCCTCAAGTCTTCCCAAACTTCTTAATGATCTCATTAAAAGAAATGTAAATCGTAAAGAATTTATTAATTATCAATAATCACGAAAGAAATTTTTCAATAGTTTATCGTATAACCTTTTCCTTGAATTGTATTTCCGGGTACTGTACTTGTATTGTACTATCTAATACATTGAAACAACACAACGGACATCTACGGGTCCGACGGATTTGTCCGTTGCCAGAGGGGTGTCTGCTGGAGAGGCGTGTACATGTGTTCAATAAGAAATGAATACGTTCATATATGTTTCAAATCTCGTTTATTTATTTAAATTAATGAAGTTTGTAAATACAATTAATGTTCCATACATATTCATAATATTTTTAAAACTTAACATATATGTTTAAAAATACTTAATTAACAGAAAATAAACTTAGTGAACACAATGTATAAACAACGTAGGTATTTACATAACATTTGTTTAAATATCCGCGAATCGGGTCTCTTCGAATTTAAATTTTTTAGCAAACTTTTTAAAATTTAAATTTGCTATCTCTA
Organism: Rhaphigaster nebulosa; assembly: GCA_948150685.1. Taxonomy (NCBI): domain Eukaryota; kingdom Metazoa; phylum Arthropoda; class Insecta; order Hemiptera; family Pentatomidae; genus Rhaphigaster; species Rhaphigaster nebulosa. The sequence continues at coordinate 40,307,435 of OX411307.1, forward strand.
CTTTTCCTTTTATTTTGCAGGAAATTTATGCAATGCCATCCCTAACGTCCCAAATTAAAAGAACAAAACTGACTGAGGGATATTGGATTTTAATGAAACATGATGAGCAGAAGCGATTTCTATGAAAACCGCCAAATGGCGTGGAGCACAAAATGCAAGGCCGGCTAGTCCGCATAGAGAACTTAGACTTCCCCCTAGGGCGGAATAATCTTTAACTTTAACTTTTTTTGTAACTGCTGAGTCACTAGTCAGGTAAGTTTTATTTAATTTAACGCTTAAACAAATAGTAACAATGGGATGATGTGGTGACAACGGCAGTTTTAATTGGTGTTGGAAGACAGGAGGGTAGATAGGAAGGGTAATTATGAGGTGCAAAATTTTTTTTCACCTGGGGCGCCAGGAAACCTAGAGCCGCCCCTGACAAAATGTAAACACTTCATTTTTAATAATAAATTCCTTATCTAATACTACTTAGATGAATAAAAAAGAATGGCCGTTTGGTGGCTTTATTTTTAATTATAAAAGGGTTGTCGTCTTGTTTACTAATACAAAAGAATAATTTCTAGATTTATATCGATACGTAAAACCATTGAATATGGTTTTCTTAATTTACAAAATTTTTTAAGTGCCCATTCGGTGCGGTAAATCTATCTCTCGGTGCGAAAATATGGCTTTACGCGTCCGTTAGAGGGTAGTCCGTTGCAAAGGGGTTTAAATTCCTCCATATTTCCAGGCCGGAATATTAAAAAATTGTCCGTTGAGAGGCGTGTCCGTTGGAGAGAAGTTTCTGTTAGGACAGGTTTTACTAAACTAATTTTACTGATTTTTAAAAAGCCAACAAAATATTATTAACTGATAAAAGTAAAATATTAGTAGTAATTGGCGGTATCTTCACAACTGGGGCTGAGTCGACACCTTAGGATAATTGTGCCTTTGTGAACACAATCTGAGTTTACAAACTAGAGATCGTGGAATCTCTCTCCTATCTTTCGTCTTCAAGATTCTCTCCAACATCCTTTTTAACAGCTTTACTCCATTTGTTGAGCAGATGATGAGGAGTAATCAGGCTAGCTTCCGGAGGGGTAGATCGAGGGGTAGAGGACGATCCTGGAGCGAGGACACAGTCTAAGCTGCCAACCCACCATCTGTTCGCAGACTTTAGAAGTGCATATGATAGCATCGAGCGCACCTACATTTACAAGGCCTTGTCAAAGATGAATGTACCAGACAAATTTTTTCGTAGTTTGAAGGTGACGGTGAAGGAAGTGAGGTGCCTAGTCCGGATACTGTCGTATTGCTCTGCTGCATTTTAGTCTGGAAAGGGATTAAGATATGGAGATAGACTGGCATATCTTCTGTTTAATTTTGCTCTGGAAAAGGTGGTGAAAGACTCGGGAATATAGATGTTTGGCCGTATGGTTCAGGTGCTTGGCTGTGCTGAAGACCTAGATATTGTGGCGAGGTCTCGAACAGCGCTGGATGGTGCCTTGGAAAGAAAATATTGCGGTGCATAATCGGTACAGTGAGAGTTGCAAAGGGCTCGATAATCAGAAAAAAAAGAGAACCCTACGACCATTATGGAGAGCTATATTCGGTCAGGTTTATCAAGCTTGGGAGGCTTTGTTGGGCTGGTCATGTTTCTGGGATGAGTGAGGAAGCGACCTCGAGGAAAGTATTGGAGGAAGTCCGTCATGGAGGAAGAAGAGCTGACAGGCCAAGGTGGATTGATGGAGTGGCAGCGGACGCAAGAAGCCTCTTAGAGACCAGGAACTGGAAGGCGGCAGCACTAGGCAGAGCTGAATGGCGGAGACTCATTGTTGAGGCCAAGAACCACTCCGGATTGTAGTGCCACGCAGATAGATAGGTAGGCATTAAAAATTTCAACATGTTGAAATAAAATAATAATTATTATGAACTGTTTATAATATCTAAGCTGTTTTTTTCGAAAGTGGGACAAGTCAAGTTTGAAAAAAATTAGATAATGATGATTATATATAAAACTTAGTATGATATTTGAATGAATGAATGAATATTTTATTTGCTTTCGGGGTATACCCAATACAAATAGAGTTGGCTACAATGATGATGGCTACAATAACCATAATGATTTGCTATACTAATTTTGTAAAAATATTTATAAAAGTCAAAAATATTATTTGACTACGTTGCTATGTGAACGTCATCTAAAAATACGTGCAATCATAAGTATATAGAGATACAATAATATAATACAACATATAACAATATAAAAATAAAATATTACTATAGCATAAACAATGCATAAATAAATACTTTCAAGCTGCTTAAATACACTAATAAATAATATATGATACATGAAGAAACCCGCTACAAGATTAACAGATCAACAAAATCATTCATTGACAATAAACGATTTCAATCTACATTGCCTAACGTAGTAAAACAAGTTCATAAGGCGATCGCAATTGACAATTCTAAATAATTCTACATAATTTGATTTGTCCATATTTACGGAATGAGGCAGGTAGTGATGACGGAAAGGTATATAGATCGGGCACCGGACGAAAATATGGAAAAGATCCTCAGGCTCATTTAAATTGCAGATAGAGCAGTTTTCTTTCGGTTTTAAATGGTAATAGATATTATTAGATGTTAGTTTAATTATATAGTTGCCGGATAATCTGATTTGCACTAATGTTTTAGTCATAAGGGACGGGGAATTTAGTGCTAGATATGGCTCAGGCTTATCATTTTCTGAATACATGAGAGGATATAATGGACTGTATTTAGGGGAGATCAGTTTTTGTTTATCTTACTCTTGTAGCTTTTAAATAGTCTCAGTGTTTTATCCATTTCAGTCTGAAACACACCAGGGTCCTCTAATTCCAAGATTGACTGTTTATTTACAGAGCACAATAGAGTGTATAACTGATTCAGCCAATTGTATTTCTGATCATTTTTGCTCTCATTGCATCTTTCCTTCAATTTGTTAAAACAAATTTTTGGAAATCTGCCACTACTCATTTTCAGATTTTTTTGGATCCAGGACAACGCTAATTTCAGTACTGTAATGGAGCAATGGGGAACACTTAACTCCAATCTCATTATCCAGAAAGGTGTATTTTTATTCAATGAAAATAAACGCTTATAAAAATTTAAATTTACACTTTCCAGCCTATTCATATACCTTAGGCCCCAGAGTTGTATATTGTAGTACAGAAGGCTCATGGCAATTGCGTTATTTATTTTTATTTTATTTTCCCAGGATCTGAGTTTAGATTTAGCACAAAGTGCGACGACAGAGCCTATTGCTGCCCTCGTTTTTGATTCAAAATAATTTGCCGCTTTATGAAATATACCTGAATCCGAAAATGGTACTCCAAGGTAAATATATTCGGAAACTTTCTCTATTTGTCTATCACGATAAAAGAGTTTCCCTATCTTTTTACATCCTCCCTTGTGAATTTTATCACAATCTTTATGAAGTTTTATTTTCTTGAATAAACCGAGTGATTGTGATGTCTCATGGATAGCAGATAAGAGGTTATTTTGAATTATTTGAACGGGTCCTGAGTTTATGTGAGAACATACTCTAGGAGAATTCATAATTAGTTCTTGGTATATTAAGTTTTTTGTTTTCCCATTTCACAACAGTAAGACCGTGGTATGCTTTTTATGTAGTATGATATTTTTATCTGTAAACAATTTATAGTAAAAAAAAAACAAAACAGATTCCCTAATATTTAGGAGATGGAAGTTTTAGCTAATAATAGTATTGTAAATATGTTTGTTCTGAAAGTGGTACAAGTCCATCTTAGGATGAAATTATTTTTAACCAACTATATTACGGCAAAATTTATAATAATAATAAGTATATCATAATCTTAGTGTTTCGATAATAATATGTTTATTTACAACACTGGCAAAATTTAGTAATATTGCCAACACTGAGAAAAACTTTTTTTTAACCCAACCTTTCTTGGAAGCGGTTTTAAAAATAAAGAAAATACAGACGGAGAAACTGTGAATTGGTTAAGTATATGCTGGATCAGATCTACAAGGAATGCACCATGCAACATGTTATACAAAACTTCGAAGGAGCTACATGCTGGATTGAAAATTATCGATTAATCACAACAGTGAAGAAGACCAACTAATTTCGGAAATATAAAATTACCTCCTTTGTATTACATCTGAGAAATATAAAGACATGCTGGGTGGATTTTATACCATATATACTTTCCGTTCTTCATGAAATTTTAAAATGTTAAATCCTAAATAAACTGCAATATAATTATACTTACAAAGTAAATGATTAATTCCATTATCCAATAACTCTATTGGAATTCTTAATAAAAACGATTTTTTTTTGTCATGTTACATTTTCTACTGTAATATTTAAAAACAGTTTTCTTTGTTTTATTTCACTTTCTATCAAATGAATAAATATTTATATAAAATTGAGCTGTATTTTGTTTTTATTATTAAAAAAACGCTGATACAACTGAAATATTATCCCTTTAATTAACGATAACAATTATTCATTAATTATGAGAGTGAGGCAAGTCCATTTAGGTATAATAAAACCTTTATATTTTTTGTTTTTGGCTAGCACTATAAACACTATTGGATAATAGACTTACATTATCTGATACCACAAAAAATACGTCTATTAGTGCTTACCAATATTTTTAAATTTATTAAAATGCAAACCTTTAAATATCTCGCAATAACAAAAAATTGGACTTGCCCCACTTTCAAAATAAGCGGCTCATATAATTTAATTATCAAAAGCCACTGTTCAATATTATAAAGCTAGACGCGATAGAAGTAAATAATAAGATATACAAGAACTAGGGCAAATTCTATAACAGCAAAACACAAGAATGGCTTGTCGTAAAAGAATGAACTTCGCCACGAAAGAGAAGGAAATAACATGAATGCTTAACGTCGGTAGGTTCAATCCCGATATAGAAGACATTTGAAGGAATAGGGGTAGCCAATGAGAATGCAGAATAGGGTAGGGTAATAAGCCGGACAACCCCTGAAATTGGTTATAGGCTGGATCAGTGCAGTTAACCCTCCTGGTTAATGGTCCGCGTTTAATTATACCAGGATAAGAATCCTAAATTAGGTATTTGAATTAACCATACTCCTTTATTTAATATGTTTTGCATTACTAACACCCTAGTAATAAAATTCCTATGCAAAGGAGTATTTAATAGTAGTATTAATAATAGTACTATTTAATATGCTAATGTATTCCGCAGAATATTAAACATATCTTGTTACCCGCGTTCATTTTAGCAAGAAAGGTTAAAAACGTCTCCATTTCCATGTTCTATTCAACATTTAGGGATTTTACTGCCATTTTCAGAACTAAAATTACATGTTATATTATGTAAAACAATATTTACTAATCAATTACATCTTGTTAAATTTTACTATATTTTTTAATATTTTATCGAAACTTCTAAACCTCTGGACCAACCTTCTGGTCCAGATGTTCGTATTGTATTCATTTCTTCATTATTTGGTTGTGCCACTGCATATATATATATATATATATATATATATATATATATATATATATATATATATATATATATTATTTTAATCTAGTAAGGAATCTCCTATTATAAGTGGAGCTAATAATGCACATGAGGTTGCTAATTTAATAAAAAAGAAATTACTTAGTGACAGAATGAAGTCAATAGGGAAGAACATCTATATAAATAAGTAAATGAAGTCTATAGGCTGAACTGTACTTAGTAAAGTTAAACTAAAATACTATAAAAAATCTAACAAGATAGACTCGCTTAAGATTTGTTGTTTTACTCAATGTAAATTACCTCTGAAGATGGAAGGAATATCTATATAAATCCCGAAAAAAAATAATAATGTCCTCATAGAAAATATTTAATATAGTTAGGAGGAGGCTTATTATCTACAATAGTGGTCAATATGGCATTAGGCAAAAAAAAAAGTAAATAAATAAGAGTTTTCTAGTATTTTAATCGAATAATAATTATTATTTTATTTCGATATATTGAAATTTTTAATCGATCTCCGTGGCACTACAATCCGGAGTGGTTCTTGGCCTCAACAATGATCCTCCACCATTCAGCTCTGTCTAGTGTTGCCGCCTTCCAGTTCCTGATGTCTAAGAGGCTTCTTGCGTCCGCTGCCACTCCATCAACCCACCTTGGCCTGTCAGTTCTTCTTGTTCGATGAAGGGCTTCTTCCAATATTCTCCTCGAGGTCGCTTCCTCACTCATCCTAGAAACATGACCAGCCCAACTAAGCCTCCCAAGCTTGATAAACCTGACCACATCTAGCTTTCCATAATGGTCGTAGAGTTCTCTATTCCTTCTGATTATCGAGCCCTCTGCAACTCTCACATAATGGACCGATTATGCGCCGCAATATTTGTCTTTCAATTATCCTTAGATCTTTCTCAATTGTCTTTGAGATGGTCTCGGTCTGTGAGGCGTAGGTGAGAACAGGGCGGATCAAAGCCTTATAGAGTGTCAGTTTTGTTTGTCTGCTGAGAAGATTTTTGTCAGTCTTCGACTCATTGATGATGAGCCCCATGGAAGCCGATCTCAAAAAGTTCAAGAAGGCATCCTCCAGCGCTGGTCGAGACCTCCCCACAAAATCACGATTGTCAGCACAGTCAAGCACCTGAACCATACGACCAAACATTGTACCACAGTTCTGGATTCACGAGTCTCTCACCACGTTTATCAGAGCAAAATTAAACAGAAGCTATGCCAGTCTACTTCCATGTCTTAATCTCTTTCCAGACTAAAATTCAGCAGAGCAATACGACAGTATCCGGACTAGGCACCTCACATCCTTCACCGTCGCCTTCAAAATTTGTCTGGTACATTCATCTTTAACACGGCCTCGTAAAGCGTGGTGCGTTTGATGCTATCATATACACTTCTAAAGTCTACGAACAGGTGGTGGGTTGGCAGCTTAGACTAGTGACCTCGTGCCAAGATCGTCCTCCAAAACAGTCGATCTACCTCTCCGGAAGCTAGCCAGATAACTCCCCACCACCTCTTCCTCAGCAATTTATAAGTCTGTTAAAAAAGATGTTGGAGATAATCTTGTAGGCGAAAGATAGGAGAGATCTCCCGATATTTCGCGCACTTTAGCTGGTTCTCTGTTTTGTGCAAAGGACATATTACCGCAATTTTTAATGCCTGATATTACATATTATTAAATTTATTTTTGACTCTAGGGGGTCATTAAAATCATTTTGTATTCTAAATAAAAAATAGAATTGAAGTGTTACTATTTCGAATTTTTTTTTTTTGGCGGATGGTTACGTCGAGTTTCGAGGACCATCCTGGGGTGACCTAAGAGTTTAGTGCCAAACCTAAAACAAATCGGCATCCTAGTCCCGGAAATTAGCCGCGGACGGCGTACGGACGGAGTATTTTAATTCGATTTTTGGATTATACGTATCTTAGAAGGTAAAACCTCAAATTTTGAGGCGGACTTTTTTTTTTGGTCGATTACAAAGGTTCATTATTAAAAATAATAAGCCAAACGCGAATTACCATATGGGAGGGGGAACGAGCAGTAAACAAAAAATCTAGATATTATTGGCATTTATTAAACTAATGTGCAAAAAAACAGGTACGCTAAAATGTGACAAACTAAGCATTAGGTACTTTTAGTCCCAGGTTGGGATTACTAGCTCAACCAACAAACTACGGACCACCTAGGTTGTTCCTCAATCCCAACTTGAATCCGCCGTCATGACCATGGTCCAGCTACTTTGGTTTAAATTTTCTCCCCTAATCCCAGTTATTTATGCTGTTCCTTGCTCTTTCCGTGATTTCTTTTTATTTAATCTGCTTCCCTTCTTCACAGCCAAGCCATACTCTCAGTTTCCCTCTACTCATAACCTTTTCTTGCTTTTTAGTTATATCTGTATCACATTTTCTCTTTTTATTAAATGTTCATTAGAAAGGCGTTATATAAAAAAATAAATAAATAAATCTGGGAATAAAAATTCAGAAAATCACCGATATATTTAATCAGGTGTATGAGAATAACTGTGTAAAAATATAATCACAAAACACTATATTTTTCAACCTAGAAAATTGTAATATACAGTTAAAGTTACAAATATACACCTTCACATATAATTATTATTTTCTCATTATAAGAAAATAATAAAAAAACTAGAACTAAAACTAGAACTAGTTTATTGCTAAAACAGTAGTGGTACAAGCAAATCCTCTCTATGTAATATACATTATACGGAATATTGTCTTTAAATATTCATTTCTTTGTCATACTGGGAGGGTGTCATAAAATCGATATAAAATGCCAGCTATAAAAATTTGTTTCGTGATGCATGGCACACAGATACACAAATAACGTAGAAAGCTGGTAACGATTCGATCAATTAATAGTTGGAACATGTGACAAAAACTATCAGCTAAAAGTATCAGGTACAGTTAAGGAACAGGAACAACTTGCCATCGATACCCAACCCATCTCTCATTATTACAACTCACTTCCTTTTACCAGACATATCGTCACTTTTCAAATTATGCATCACGCAAAACCACCAAAAACACACATTGTTAAATTACTATCAAATAAAAAAGTGAGAAAAAGTTAGGAGCTAACACTTCAAGAGACAATAATGAAGTTGATTCTTAGTTTTATTACGCAAGAGAAACGGAAAAGAATGGAAGGAGGGCTTATACGAAAAATTCCGATTTCAATTTAAACAAAAACTGGAATTAGCCCATAAGGCTCGCATTTTCAACAAATATATATGGTATGCTTTTAATAATTTCAACTAATTCTTATTAAATATGAATTATGTACTTATATGTTTTTAAAAATAAAATTTTACGATACGATCAAATTCACATTAGGTAAGATGTGGTAAGAATGTTCAAGTCACCGTTCCTGCGGTGATTGCGTTCGTTCCTGGGGCAAGTGCGTTCACTCATCCTCTAAACGGTATAATATTAGCCCAATAGGATTAAAATGCTCAGAAAATGTTGTTTATTTATTATGTTATATATTAAGGTTATAATTTTACTTTGGCAGTATTAGACTAACATTATACCGTTTAAAGCCAGCATATGCACTTATCACAGTAAAATATTTGCCCCACCTTACCTTGCACATGTTTTTAAAATAAGACAAAAAACTTAACATGATGACATTTTTTATAAATGAAACTTAAATTGTGTGACTAAAATTTCCAATATCCGTTAACATTATGTATCAGTTTATTGTTATGAATAAGATACGAAAAAAAATGTGACGTAAATTCCTGGTTTCGGATAAGGCGGATCCGCGAATTAGCGGGGGCTCTACTGTACTAAGGAAACAATAGATCTGATAACAAATTGTAAAAAAAAAGTTATTTATTAAAGACAATATATAGAAAAATAAATGAAACTTTTAAGTTTTTATATATATATATATATATATATATATATATATATTTTTACAATACTTCGATAATAAGTGATAAAATCGTTGTATTAATAAAGTAATCATGTAGCAAAGATTTGAAAGGGAAACCAAACGATAATAATCACAATTGATTGATAAAAATAAAATAACGATATATTGTTTTCAGGATAAGTTAATTAATCTAATGACAGAAATTAGACAGTATTCATCAAAAGCAATTGAAGAAGGAAACCCAATCGCTTTGCTACGACAGTAAGTAATTAAGCCAGGCTACAAATCCTCAATTAACTGTTTGAATTTAGTTAAACCTTGTCCGATTTAGTTGGCCGATATTCTACTCATCATTAAAACAATTATTCGAAGGATGACAACCCTTCTTTAATTCACCTGGAAAAGATTAGATAAGTATTTTCTCGTTTAATAATAATATGTATTATATGTATAGGGTTAAATACATCAAATCGTCATATTTTTACAATAAAATATTTTAGGGAGAAAAATTTAATTTTCCGAAAATGGCAATGAAATACTTTTCCTGCAGAAAAAAACAAGAATGGATATATATATATATATATATATATATATATATATATATATATATATATATATATATATATATATATATATATATATAAAAACAATAAAAATAAAAACCAAAGTAAGTGCCCCACTGTCACGAGACTGTCAAGCTGAGACTGAGGAACAACCAAGGTGGGTGGCCCAAGGTTTGTTGGCTATGCAAGCAATCCCAACCTGAGATAGAAAGTATCTTTATAGATATAGATACTTTCAGTTTGTCACATTTTAGCGTACCTGTTACTTGTTGGTATCACTGACAAAGTCTCAGATTAATAAATTCCAACCCATCTCTAGTTGTAATCACTAACGAAGAAAACATTTTTATGCATATTAGTTTAATAAATGTCAATAATATCCAGATGTTTTGTTTACAGATCGTACCACCTCTTCTATGGAATTTTAAGTTTACCATGGGGACGACGGTGTGTGTATGTGTATGTCTGTCTGAAAAATAGATCTCGAAATACCGCGGCAGTAGTTTGATAAAACTTTTAGAATAGAGGGTTTTGTGCCTCAGGAATCGATTGACGTAAGCCCTTAAAATACCAGGAAAACTCTTTATGTTTGTTTAAAAAAAAAAAAAAAAATGCTCAACATAACTTTTCCATTCAACCAGTTTGGATCATTAAAAATATGTTCTGATTAGAAAATCTTGTATATCTTCATATTACTATTAAAATTCTATAAACGTGTTGTGATATTTTGTCATGTTCAATGTATTTTTCGATAATGACGTGTGTTTAATAAATTAGTAAAATTGTAGTTATTATAGCTATTGATTTTTTTATCCATGTTAACTAATTGAATAAACTAATTTCCGAGGATGGCTCGGTCCTCAGGTACTGTATTATTATATAATAAGGGGATTAGGTCGGAGCATGTCTTAAAGTATAACACTTTAAATTCACCAAATTCTAATACTGGTAAATTAAGTAATTTTGGAATTTTTTTATATACCTTTGGTATTTAATTTTTTCTCTCGAGCCCGTCTAAAATTAATTGTCTTTCAACAAGTATTTCGCATTTTATAACTCGCATCCTCCTCGAAATTCCTTTCCGACGCTTTTCTGAAAATTATTTAATCATACCAGCACTGTCAGTCAGTTTGAATTCCGAGAATTTCAATCCTCCCCATACCCAGAGCTTGGAACTTCGCTTGGAGTAGGTCAAATTTGACCTGAGCAGTTCTACAAATTTATTGTCGATTTTTCTAATTTTTTTTTTGCTTATTCATTTCAGATTACCTTCCTAATGAGGTGGGCAAAGTGGTATTGCACATTTATGACTAAATTATCAGATATTCTTTTTTCAGTAAAACATAGTTCCAGAGGAGGGATGAATTGCCCAAGGAGGGAGAATAAAAACTACTCTATAGTCAAAATTTTTCATATATCCTCAGACAAACGACCTTCAGACCTATTGAATAAATCGATATGCACAAATACATCATTATTACTAGCTACTCTTTTGCCAGTGCTTTTCTTCAACCCTGCCGAAAAGGGACTGGCTTTCTCCGATCTCGCCGGCCCTTTTGAGTTATATTTATTTGTATGATAAAATGAACTAGTCCTATTTAATTAGATATTATTCTGTGTCTTTCTAACAATTAAATTAAACAATAAAAAATAGATGAAATACATTAAAAAAAATTCCTTTCAGAATTATTTCAAGTGAATTCGACGATTTTTAATTATCTTTACCTCGTTACTCTCGGATGATTATATCCGTTCTAATTTAAATTAAACGGAGTAAAGTGAGGAGTTGTTTTGAAGGATACTATAAACGAAAATTTAAAATTCCAATATTTTTCGAAGTAGAATCACCAGAAAAAAAAATTGGTTGAAATCTATGACCCAAAAAAACGTAGGCCACCACTGCTAGTGAAAATAAGTCACATAAATTAAGACAATATCAAAAATAAATTTAGAATCGTATCTCCCTTTTGCCGAACCACTCTCCCGTGATATCTCAACTTTCAAGAGAGGCCAGAGGAGAGAGAAATTCCAACTAAAACTTGATTGATCCACAAAGAGCTTTAACTTGCTGATAAAAGTTATAAAATAACACTTACCACAACTGAATAATAAAAGTCGAGCGAGAGAGGTTGAATTATAACAGAATCACATTTTTCATTTTATTGCTTTCAATAGAACTACTGGACTGAGGTTTCATTGGACAAGATTAGGCAGCCTTGTTTGGTGGCATCTAGCAGTTTTGCTATACAACTGGAAACACAAAAAACTTCCTTTTTTAGTGTCTTGGAGGAGGGTTTGAAGAAGGCCAAGGTAGGGAGGCTGGGCTGAAAGATATGATCTTTCAAAAAAAAGAACCTGCATGAGTAAAACCTCATAAAATTTCAAGAGGATAAATATTCTCACCGAGCTTGAAAATACTTGAAAAAAGAAACAAAAAAACGATGAAATGGTAAAATCATGGAGAGGGACAGTCAGAGGAGAGAGGTTTTGATCGTTTATTACTGACTACTGATTGAGAAAGTTATTATTTCTAGTAATTTGTAAATTAGTCGGATATTGTAGAGGCTGCAACGTTAATAATATGTATACAATTTGAAAGTTAATGCCGAAACTCAGCATATGAGTGTGTCACATATGAATTACAACTAAAAATAATTTTAATGAATGATACGGAATATACTAGATTAATTATCAGAAAAGAACAAGAATTCAAAGTAATAGATAAACAATAAGACTCTATTAATGCATTTTGGAATAACATGACTACATATAAAAATAGTAAATACCTATAAAATAAAAAGTATAGACCCATCAAATAAAGACCTATAAAGGCAAACCAACGCGTTGGTTTGGACCTTCGGAAGCCAATTATATATTATCCAAGGTAGACCAAACTATTACAACCATATTTAGGCAAATTTTATTTTGAATGACAAATGAATCGTTATTTATAATAAATTTAACGAACAATAAATTTATTCGTTATACCTTATTTTTAAAATTATATATAGATATATTGTGTTGAATCAAATGCTGAAGGTGTGTTAAACAATACTATGTAAATGTATACTAAAAATAATATATTTATAAATAAAGTTGATGTGGATGAAGTTGATCTTAGAGGTAATTGAGGAAAAGTTGGTTGGGAGGAGGGGTGAGGGGAGTGCGGGCAATGAAGGAAAACTCACTAACAAGTGAACTATCGTACTATTATGCCTCTAATTTTCACGGTGAAGTAAGCACAATATATTTAATTTCGAACCTGTTTTTGGTAATTGTATCTAACATTTTTGTGCGCTTTATATATATATATATATATATATATATATATATATATATATATATATATATATATATAATTATGTTTGTGCAGCTATTGTTTTTTGCTATCTGTTTCCAATGTTTTTATTTAAGCGAAGTGGAATAAATAAATAGGGCCATCCCATAAGAAATGTTGATTTTTAAAAATCTGTCTGTTTACATTGATATTACTAATTCCTCCATTACAATTAAATTGTATTTATATATTTTGCTTAAAATAGCATTACGCACTCTTCTATTGATCATGTTTTCGTTGGAGAAAGTAGTTAGTGTGTGCTGAAATTCCGATTAAAATGGATCTTCCCAAAAAAACACTTGCGCTATGTTATGCTTTGGCAATTCGATGAGGGAGAAGATGCTGCTTCAACTTATCGGAAGCTTGCAGAAAACGTAAATAGTGAACCACTTCTGGTTTGAAAAGTTTCGAGCGGAAAACCGCAAACTTGAAGACGATCCTTAGACAGGTTGATCAATAGAGCTTGATGACGAATTCCTGCAGGCTACAGTTGAAGAAAATCCTGTTGTAACAGTTAAAGAATTAGCAGAAATACTTGGATCGACGCATTCTACTGCCCACCGTCATTTTCCATAAGATCCATTTTAATTGAAATTTCAACACAGATTAACTAACTTTCTCAAACGAAAACATGATAAATAGAAGAGCATGTAATGCTATAATAAACAAAATGTTTAACCACAATTCAATTGTAAAGGAGGGATTAGTAATATAAATATAAACAGACAGATTTTTAAAAACCGACATTACTTATGGAATGACCTGATATTACGTCTTTGAAACAAGTTCCCTCACGAGCGTATCAGGTATAGTCACGGTTGTATTTCTAGGAAGGCGTAGGTGGGCTGGGCATATGATGAGAATAGAAGACGCTGAAATTCCCAAAGAAGCTTTAATTGAACGCCTTTACGAAACAAGAAGAATTGGTAGACCAAAACTTCGTTGGGAGGACGGTTACTTACGGACCTACTTAGGACCCGGAACTGGAAGGCAGCAGCTCAAGTTCGGGACAGCTGGTGGATGCTAATAACAATGCCCTGACTCGGCAACTGGTTTTCGCGCCGCTGTAAGCTTTTTCAACCGTCCATGGGACGGGCCCTCCCACTCGTATACAATAAGACATCCAAATATATGCATACTATGAAACTTTTCAAGGTGATACAACAATATGAGCAAATTAGCAAATAAGAAATATAATAATTTTTTTATTCAACTCTTTAACTATGGGTAAAAGCATCTTCCTGAACCATCTTGAGATTGTTTGTTATGTTGCGCATCAGTTTTTTTTTTGTTGTTTTTTTTTCGGATCTCAGCGGTCCCTACTAACAATGAGAATAAAATATATTCTTAAAGTCTCTGTTACATTTATTATTAATCCAATAGATATTTGAAATTCAACAAGTATGTCATATTTATCGGTTTGTTGATAGCAAAAAGTTACGTTACGTAAAATTGGCAATTATGAATCATGGATAAAAAGATCTCTTCTGTGGTAGCTAATCTATAGAAAGTGGCACCCAATTTCGCTGTTAGAAATATTCGATGAAAATGTTTAAAAAACTCAGACTTTCTCCCGGTACATAGTCTCTATAATTAAAAGTCAATTAAGAGCGAAGGCTTTTAGAAGAAGGCCATCTATAAGCTCGAGGCAGCTACGGAGAAAATAAATGTTCAAGAGTAAACAAGACTCTTGCCCTTCTGCCCAATCAATTTACGAGAAAATGGTTTTCCAATATGACTTCCTGCAAAATTTTGCACTAAACACACAACAAAAAATGAAATTAACACTACATAAATCTTAAAAAAAATTTTTATCATTGCATATAATATATATATCGCTTGGTTACATTTTTATAACAAAAAAAAACATTTGTACTCATAGCTTTATTCCATATCCACGTTGTTTTTTTTAAAAAGGCTTAAGCACCATAATTTTGAAATTTAGGTTTCAAATAATTATGATACATAAACACAGCTACGATTCCCACTGAACGATATACCGAAAAAAAAATTGGAAATGGTTTATAAATCAGCTATTGGTAACGTAAGCACCAAAATATATTACACTCTGGCCTAGACCAGTGCTAGAAGGCTTAAAAATATGTTGTAATTATAACAGTTTTGCCATCTTAATAAACTTCTACTGTACACGTTAGAGAATAAAATAAAAAAAAAATTGTTATCTGAGTTATAAAAATTTTAAAAACGTTTCATGCGTTTCCTGTGAAGTTTACTAAATGGTGCTTAATTCTTTTTCAAAAAATGGTGTCGATACGGTGTAAAATTAATTATTTTCCTAGTTATTTTTCCACATCTTTTGAAATAAAGCCTATAAATACTGCCCTTATTTCACGCAAATAATGGGATAAGTCATAAACAATGACCGCTTTTCGTGCTAATTTAAAAATAATTTTATTTTAATGCAATTAAGTTTTAATTTTCAAAGCACATACCGTAATATTTTATGGGTTGTTTTGAATCATTCTTCACTTTGGTTTTTTAAAAGAATAATTCAGCAATACCATTTTGAACCTCGTCCAGAGAATTGAAGATTTTTCCTTGAAGGCAGTAATGATAAGTAGTAATAATGATCGGAACAGATGGTAGTCAGAAACAGTGGCGGATCCTGAGGTGGAGAGGGGGAGGAGCAACCCTCTGACATAGATAAATTAAATAAATCAATTATATATTACAGACGTATTTATAATTTTATGTGGTCGCCGGACCTCTCTCTCTTAGGGGTATTCCATACTTCCCAAACCCCTCCGACAGCCCTCTATCCTTATAAAAGGCAGCCTTGCAATATCGTATCGCCCTGAGCCCCGCAAAGTCTAGATCCCCTACTGACCGGAATGTGCTATGTCCGGACTATACGCAGGGTGAAGGAGATGTATAATCCCATGCAATTGTGATTTTTTTTGTTTCGTGTAAGTGTGAGTGTCGCGCTTTATTTTGTTTATTCAAAACCTGATTTCTATATAGGTACTAGTCCTGCGAAACGCTGTGTGTCGACATCATACAATTTTTTTAACTGGTCACTATAAAGTTCTGAATATGAATTGTTCGGCCTTCTGAAATGAATCTATAATGAATTATGGCTTGGTAATTCCGAAGTAAAGAAAACATTTATTTCGAATTGCCCTTGCTTAGCCACTGGCACAGCAGGCTGATTTCAGTCTAAAGATTTTCTTAGTCTAAGGGTTTCTCCAAGATATCCATTTTTCATCGCAAGTTGTTTAGTGAAACGATGGTCATTTCGGTTTTCCAAAAGTTGCTGACAAATTTCTACTCGACGTCGTGGCTGCTTGGTGGTCAACTCATATGGAATCACTTTCGATCGACTTTTCCAAGTTATGCAGTCCACGATTTATGGTGTATTGGGAAAGTGCAATCTCTCTTGCCAATTCCTGGTTATTTTTCGATGGGTGTACCTCAACAGAGTCCCGCGAAACTTTCTCATCGAATGATACTTTTCATCGAGAACCCTCATTCCTTTCGAGGCTGATGTGACCAGTTTCAAATTTCTGGAATCATCTACTCACAGTCCGCTCAGAAGGAGCATACTCTATTTCGAACAGGAGCACCAACCAAACGGGTTGTTCGACGACGGGGACTTACGTTTCAAATAATGGTCTAATATTATCTATATCTCAAATATTCGTGTCATGTTATTAAACTGAACTCGAAGACAAAACTGAAGGGAAGACGAGGCCATTTTGTTTGCCAATTCATCGCTCTCGTGGACCACCGGTTGAGAACCACTGCACTAGATAGTCCGGGAACCCATCCAGAAAAACGTGACTTATTTTATACAAATGCTCATCTATTTCAGACAATTATGTTCTTGATCTTTGCCAAGGGAGGATTCAATATAGTAACTTTAAAATGTCTGTACAATAGAAAAGGCTATTGTAAATTAAAAATCTTTCGAAAATAACTTGTAGAGCATCAATTTTTCATTTACGGCAAACATTATGCATATTTAGAATCTAGAGATATACAAACCGTTGTACGACTTGCTCACTGACTCACAGGCAGTGAGTCAGGTTGTCTACCTCACTCACTCATCTGTAAAAATTCTAACCTACTTACTAAATGAGCAATAGACTTGAAAATTGGTAAAGTTGTAGCTTTTAGCATGTAAACGACGGTAATATTCCAAAAAGTAAAATTTTTAATCTTTAACTAAAAAAAAAAATCAATATGGCGTACGCAAAATCCGTGAGACCTGTATTTGAAGGTTTGTTATGACTAAACAGTAATACCTATCAACAAGCTTATTGCACCAACAGCTACCGATTTTGTGAGATCTAGTTTTGGAAGTTCTGGGCAGATTTGGTAAAAATTGTTGTTTTTCAACCGTCAGTTCCAACCATATTCCTGAACCTAATTTATAATCTCAGATACTCATCCGACGTAGAAATTAATAATTATTAGTGCTTGAAATATAAAAGTTTTCGCTAGGAAGCACCGTTTTGGAGTTATAAATCAATAACTGAAAATACCCAAAAAATTCCATATTTGATAGGCCGCCATTCTAAAATTTAAAATATAGATAATATTACGCCATTATTGGAAACAAGTTCCCGTCGCCGAACAACCCGTTGGGTCCACCTATTTGAAAAATAGGATGCTCAATCTGAACAGACTGTGAGTATGTGGTTCAAGAAGTATGAAACTGGTTACATCAACCTCGAGAGAAATGATGGTTCTGGATGAAAAGTACCATTCGATGAGGAAGCTCTACGGGACTCTGTTGAGGTACGACATCGAAAAGTACTCAGGGATTGGCAAGAGAGCTTGGACTTTCCCGATACACCATAAATCGTGGGTTGCATAACTTGGGAAAGGGTGAACACCCATCGAAAGTTCCACATGACTTGACCACCAAGCAGGCACGACGACGAGTAGAAATTTGTCAGGAACATTTGAAAAACCGAAATGACATAGTTTCACTAAAAGAACTGTCCCTTGAGCTGAAATATATACCTACTAGCCTGTATAACGTAGGAATTTTTCCTTGAATTAAGGGAAAAATCTAGAGATTAAGTGCGGAACCTTCTACATCATCTTTTACAGCGGTTCATTAAGAAACGTTATGAAATTCATGATAAACTCAACTAAAAACCCTTGATACTTTGTTTGTAATATTATAGTTGTTTTGTTTTTTTCTATGGATCATATGAATTTTTATATTTACTTTTTTCTCCTACTACTGATATCTCGAAACATTTTTTATTTACATTCGGGTTCATTTAGTTATGATATGTAAAATTAAAATTATAATAGTCATTTTATTAAATAAATTATTAAATATAAGTTTAATATTTATATAATATTAAAATCAGTTTAAATAAAAGTGAATTAAAACAAAGAAAATTAAAAACATTGTAAGTGAAAATAGAAATTAAAAATAGGATAATGAACTTTTGTTCACTATACATGCACGAAGGATCCATGCCTCCCTCAACGGCCATGTTTTATTAAAATACGACTGGGAAGGCCCCATCCAAGGACGGTTGAAAAATATGCAAAACGTAATATTTATTTATTTATTCGAATTCGTATCAGTAATAAAAACATGGGAAATAAATAGATGAATCTCAGAAAAAAGTCAAAAGCCGTACATTACATTCACATGATGAGTATCAAGTGATTTTTTATTTTATTCATTATGTTCATTTCGCTTTCCAACTCAATGACAAAAACAAAAATAATGAGTTTTTACTAGATTATAAACTTTTTTAATGAAGTATATATGTCAATTCTCATTCCCGAAAATGAGTTCCGAAATCAAAAGGTGATGGTATAAATTGTTCACAGCTGAAGTATTTTGAGTTTTATTCAAATTTTGTTGATTCTAGATTAATTTAAAGTTTGTTATCATTACTGATACTCTATTCATTATTTTACATGAAATTTCTCCATAGATGACCAGTGGCAGGCAGCCCTGCGAAGAAGATCCCGCCCTTGTCCAAGGGTACACCTTTCACTTTAGCTACAGCAGTCATTTAAAATTGGCATATATTCGGTGAGTATTTTGAGTGAGTATTTTGAACCCCCTCCCTCTTCTCCCAATAATTTGGAAACCCAGAAAGTTGGCAAATTTGAAAATCCACTTCTAACGGCGAAAATTTTAGTGAAGCATTTTACTCGAAGAGTCAGGTACTAAAATTTAAAGCCAATACCCAATACCTTTTAAATTAAGAAATAGGGATTATACGGAGACAATGTTGTGTTAGAATAGAAAAGAAAATGATTGTAGGAAAATCCGATCAAAAATGTTTGGAAAGTTTCGATTTCACCCCCTCCCCTCCCCCCCCCATAAATTGTTATACTGACTTCCCTGCTTTGATATCGTTAAATTGTCGAAAAGTACGAGGAGTTATAAAAAAATAATATTATAGTTTCACATTAGAAATGTACCCTAGAAATGTAACCCTCTAGGAGGATCGCGAAATACCATTTAAAACAGTAAATAAAGCTCTTCAAGTGTTATTAAATCTCAACTAGATAACAGGCAAGTTTGTCACGAGAATCTTCGCCTGACATTTCGCCCCAGACACGTTTCGAGGTTAATAGAGTTCTAGGCTAACTTTGTTGTTGCAGTTGTGATAGTAATAAGCAGAGTTATGGAGTTGCTTCTCACAAATCCACTGCTGTTGTTTTAAGATACTAAGAGGTGTTATTAAAAATCAGCAATTTTAAGTATTTATTATTATTTATTACTAATTATTTTAAACGCTTCCGTTTAAATAATAAATTATAAAAGACATCATTACTATGCGAATCCGAAATCGAATTCTTAGTGTTATAACTAAACGGCCTTGAACACTGATTTCTTGGGCCAAAATCGGTATGTATTTTGTTTATGAATATTAATTGGCTATATCAGTGATAATAAGAATTCAAAATCTACATTTGGCAACCTGTTAAAATCGATGACAAGCATTCGGCCGTAAAATCATTACAAAAAATCATCAACACTGTATACATAACGTCGTGAATACAACTGTCTTCTAATCAGGGATTGATAAATTATTTGCCACTTCTATAAATTTGTTTTATTGAAAACTAGTTTCGAATCTTATACATTCATCCTCAGTTCAAGGTTTAAATGGATTATATCAAACAGAAAAGTATTACATCATTCTTTTCTGTTTGATATAATCCATTTAAACCTTGAACTGAGCATGAATGTATAACATACGAAACTAGTTTTCATTATAAAAAATTTATAGAAGTGGCAAATAATTTATTAATCTCTAATCAGATTGATCATTCTATACCATCATGCGGATGTCAATTTATCCGCAAACTCCTTCACAAACTCCTCCGCAAACTGTCTTCGCAAACTCCGACCAGGACGAAGCTTCTCCATAACGAGATAAGCTGCTCCAATGCAGGCCAGGCGTAGCTGAATCAAATCACTCACTTGACAGTGCTGGTTTTGACTACTATTTCGTACCGAACTCCAATCGTTTGTGGCAAAAGTTTGCTGGATCATATTGTAAAACAGATGTTTAGGCAAATACGAAATTCTCTTCAGTTGTATACTTTAACGAACAAGTTTGTCTATGGTCTATTGGGGGCATACTTTTAAAGCATTCGATCCTGAAAAAAGCTTTAACAAGGTGATCTGCCCGAACTCAATAGCCAGGTTTTTTTCCCCGACCAAATTATAGGAGCGGGTACCCAATTTACAGAAGCTGAATGAGCCCAGGAGGGCATCCTGACCCAAGATTTATTCACGGCTGATAAAAGAGAAAATAAATATTCCACTGCAGCGGAGCTCGAACCTTTCAGAAGCAATGCGTCCGAAACGACAAATCAAGTGTAACTGATATTGTGTTTATTGCAAAAGTCATTAATTCTTGAAGTTTAAACAAATTGTAAAAAAAGAAAGCTATTTTTTATTACAGAGCGACGTCGTTTTTTGAAAAAGGCTTACGCGCCAAAAATTCGAAATTTAGGTTTCAATTGATTTTGTGACGTAAACACCACCTCTATCGATTCCCGCTCACGATATATCGAGAAAAAATTTGGAAATGGTCTATAAATCGAATATTGATACTGTAAGCACCAAATACTAATAACTCTCAGTCGTCACTCTGGCTTTAACGAGTGCTAGAATCCTTTAAAATACATTGTAATTATAAAGGTTTTACCAGATTAATAAACTCATACTCTATACAATGAAGAATAAAATTTAAAAAAAAATTGGGGAATAATCGTTCCATGTGTTTCCTGTAAAGTTTGCTAAATGGCGCTTGCGGCTTTTTCAAAAAATGACGTCGATATGTTTTCAATTATTTAGTTAAAAAATTGTATTAAGCTATTAAATAATTAATACCACACTTCAAAAGCATCCTTTAAGTTTTTAATTAATTTTAATGCTATTGACAAATATTTAACAAATTTAATGCCTAAAGCAGTAATATGCAATCGAATAATATATACATAATTAATTACATAATGCAAACACCGTGATCATACAATATTCAGTTAGATCGCTACATGGGTTTAGTAAATACAATTAGTTTCAAACCATCGAAATCCAAATATAGTTCAGCGTCAATACAACACACTTATTGAAGGGGTCAGAAACCAAAAGGCCGAAGTAATATTGATTTATATCATATATATATGTATATACGATAATATTGAGTTATACTCATTTAAAGTATTTTCACTACGGAAATTCTAGTACCTCAAATACGATAAGGTCTTACTAACTCCAAATAATCATGTTTCGAAAAATCATCTGTGTGAGTGTGTCTGAGTGTGTGTATGTATGTGGTATGTGTATGTGTATGTATGTATGTATATATGTGGATAAGTTATACGAAACTGAAATTACGAATTTAAGGTAGTTATAACGCATGGCATGTTATAGCGACTTTTACCAATAACTTAATGTTATTGGTTTTACACTTCTTTATCATTTTCTCTAAAACAACTCCAACGATTTTTATTTCACTCGTTACATCAATAGTCTTTAATATCAGTTAGGTCTTGTCCTCTTTGAAACAGTCTGGCAGGGCTTAATTTCCTAATTTTCAAAATGACTTCCTCTAAAGTACCTTTAATTTTGTATTTATTTTTAATTTATTTTTATTTTACTTGAAATAATTTACCGTCTATTATTGTTAGTAGTATTAAAAATGGATAAACATAAACTATGAAAGAATTTGAGGTACAACTTTACGATGCAACCGTCTTTTCAGTAGCGGTTCCAGCTCTATCAAGCGCCATTTGTGCTAACTACTTTGTATTCAAATGTAAAATTCGTATTCATTAGAATTATTACAACTATTACTACTTTAATTAGGTATTATTTCAAATTATTAGTGTTGTCGGCCTCTGGTGGTCTGGGGAAGTTGTACTTAAAGCAGAAATAACATAAATTACTGTAAGGACCCGACCTCAACTGAAAAGGATCCTTTGGGGATGTGTATACCTCTTGAGGGAGCACAGCGAGCGGAAGGCAACAGTTGTGATCTAATTGACGCAGTAATAATGCAAATTACGTTAAGGCCCCGACCTCAACTGAAAAGGAAGCGTTGGATTTTTGTTTATCTCTTGAGCGTGCGCAGCGAGCGTAAATATTAAATCCGTAAATATTAAAATATTAAAAGCGTAAATATTAACTCCAATAATAATTTTAATAATTACACTAATAATTTTAACTCCAACGAATACGAATTTTACAGTTGAATACAAAGCAGTTAGCACAAATGGCGTTAGAGCGAGCTAATGCGGGGACTGCTACTGATAAGGCGTCGGCATCGTAATGTTGTACCGAAGTCTAATAAGCCGCTAGAAAACTAAAGATTTTAGAAAAATATTAGCTTACACTTAAAGTCGTATAAGGTACTAGAGAGCGACGACAAAGTAGTATTTAAATGGTAGTTGTAGTTAATATTTTCTACTTTTATATTATTTAATGGAAACTAAATGTATCTACGAAAACCAAATGGAATTCCCATGGAAGCTAACTGGAAACCTTCAAAATTTATTTTAAACAATACAGTTATAAATTTCAATAAAAAAAAGAAATCAAAAAAAATATCTAGTAAGTTTGTAAGTGAAAGTTGTGTGATGCGCGCACCAGATTTTTTAAATCTGGGATTGTTTATTATTGTCATGTCCTAAGATTAAATTAAGAACTTTCTAAGAATTATTTTTGGCAGTGTTAAAACTTATTTTAAACTTGGATCTCTTTGACACTAAGTAAATTTACGTTATATATCTAGTGTAAATTAATGCACTTAACATCAATTTTGAAAAAAAAAAAACACGACTTGTACGGACGGACCCCTTGCTTCTGATCCTCTCAAATGAACATTCCACATACTCATTTGAAAGATAATTGAATTGGCTGCAAAACTAAACATGAAAGAAAAACAAATATGGATCGGAATAATATTAGTGAAGATAACGCTCTAAATTTTTTTATTGGACTTCAACACAAAACGGTTAGGAGAGTCCTGTGACACACCAGATATTTAGAATTAATTAAAAAAAAAAATTTTCTTTAATTTTATTCATGAATCAAAACACTTTCTTAAAAATAGCCTTAACATCTTTATTCTGCAATACCAAATTAGGGTTTGCTTATAAATACTGTTGTTTACTTATTAAATATTTTTATTACAAAATAATATGGTTTTACATTATATGAAGAAATTTATTGCGCATTGTCAGAAAGAATATATTCCATTATGTACGGGCGACAAGTAACTGTAATAATACTGGTTTTTAGCTGAACCAATATACCTCATACATAGAACAGGAAATACTGTACAGATATTGTTTTTCTTCAGAAAGTATTGTAGGAGGAGCACATAAAATGCTTTCAAAAGAAAACACAAGCTCGGAGAACACTCGAGAAAAGGCAATATTATGAATGGCATACAAGTGCAGTTGTCTACAGAGGCTATACAATGGAATGAAAGAATATGAAACAGCGAAAGAAGCACTGAACGGAGGGTAGGGAGTTTATTGTCGACAAGAAAAATAAGGTACACTTCAATAAATTGCAACCTTTGTCTGAGATGTTTCTTCATAAAAAAACCGTGTTATTTTGTGCTAAAAATATTGTTGTTAAATAAGTAAACAACAGTATTTATAAAAAAAAACAACCTAATGTGTTATTGCAGAATAAAGATGTGGAAGCTGATAAATTAGATGCAACAACGTTGCAGGTAAATAATTATAAGATGAATACGGATAAAACAATATACATATATATCGTATATATGTAATTTGTGCATTTTATAATGAAGAAAGTACATATTAATAGGTTTAAATATTTAATAAGCACAGATAACATAGCTAATTGGTAAAATCACTAATTAGAATGTTTTGTAACATTCTCCAGGTAATTACGTAGCATATATCCTTTTGTTATTTACCTATATCTTCTTTCTTCACGAAAAAACATTGTGATCTGTCCCTACTAGTACATTTTTCTTTCCGGTCATAAGGCTATTTTTAAGAAAGTGTTTTGATTCATGAATAAATTAAAGAAAAAGTTGTTTTCAAAATTAATTCTAAATATCTGGTGAGTATACTAACAGGACTTTCCTAACCGTTTTGTGTTAAAGTAAAAAAAAAATAAAAAAAAAAAATAGGCCTATGGAAAAACTGTTTGTTCGGCCATTGCGGAGAGTGTTCAGATCGGCATCGGGGACACAAGACAAAAAAACAAAAAAATCGGTCGCCCATTCAAAAGATAATGTTGGCGCAGACAGAGGAACAGACACACAGACCAATGGCTGAAAATGCGATTTTCGGTTGAAAACTGCACATCGAAAATTTGACCCGATTACAATACTTTCCTTACCTACGCGGTAAGGAAACTAAAACAACACATTGTTTGAACATAAAAACACTATTGTAGGAACCGCGATTAAATTTATTAGTTATGAAAAGGGAAAGTCAAAATCTGCTGCATCCTTTCCATAATAATGACTGTCAGGCCGAGGATATAATTTAATTTAATTAATAAAACATGGTTCAGTCATGCAATAAAAAAGCCGTTTCGTTAAAAAATGACGCCTGCATAATGGACTATAAATTATTATGTGCACAGGGTAAAGTGATGCTAACGATTTCCGAATATAGGAACGTGCATTTCGTTAGATTGACCATTGTATACGGAGTATGTTTGACTTTCATCCACCGAGGCCTATCTGTATAAACATATCGACCGGGTGCAATGTTTGCACGCTGTAGGAGTATTTTGAGAAGATATTTGGACAGGCCTTCAAGGGAGAGAGGGAGAGAAAAAACGGACAACACAACGTTGCAACACCCCTGTTCTGTCGAATCAAGTAGATTTCATGTTACTTTCACCAAAGCTTTCTTTAGTGTGTCAAATGAGGAATACGGATCTGATTCTTTTAAAAATTGCATTGCTCATTAAATTTGTTTCTACTTTAGTTTTTTTAAGAATTTAAATCGATTACAACAAGTTCTTAAATGATTCTATGAATCTAATTGTGTTTATTTTCATTAAACTTTTTATTTATAACTTAGTGTAGTATTTCTGATCATATAATCCGGTCTCGAAAACATAAGATAAGGTGTTGCGAATTCATCTATAATACAACATGGAAAATATAAAATAACTGTATGGGTGATTCTCCTGGAAAGGGCCAATTGCAGTTCTGATATTTTGCTAACACAACTTAACAATTATTCTTCCAAAAAGCATTCAGAGTGCTCCTTTGTATATTAAAACGTAAATATATAATGCCTACAACTCAGCTACATGAGTATTTATTGAATGGGAAATTTTCTTCCATGAGGGAAGGAACGCCGCCTTTAACATGCCCCTTTAATAAGTAACAGAAATTTTCATGGATCTTTTCAAATTCACTTAAAATTCAGGTGTCTGTTCGAAACTGTTGGTTGTATTACCCAAAACGATTTGAACCAGTAGAAGGATGAATAGCTTATCTTAGAACTATTTTTAAAAATGTTTTATTTTTTTTTTTTAGCTACATTAAGAAAACAGGTTGTTTTTATTGAAATTCTCTTCTCAAGGCCTGTTTTCTTGGGTTTTTTTTTTGTAGTTTGTCCATTGATAACGGCACTGTGCAAACGTGATAATAAATATGTAGTATAATAAATTACAGTTGATGTCCGCATGATGGTATAGAGGGATCAATCTAATTAGGGATTGATAAAGTATTTGCCACTTCTATAATTTTGTTTTAATTGAAAACTAGATTAGAATGCTATACATTCATGTTCAGTTCTAAAACACACAAACATGAAAAAAATGAAATTCAAAACAGTTTGGTATTATTATACATATTAAATTAAATGTAATATAAATTAGTATTATAAAGCATTTATGAATTATGAATTCAATTTCTTTATTTGATTTAACTTGTACGTATTTGATTTCTTACCTTAATCAAATTCATAATTCATAAATGCTTTATAATACTAATTTATATTACATTTAATTTAATATTAATAATACCAAACTGTATTTTGAATTGATCTTTTGGATTTTTGTGTATTTTTAGAACTGAAGATGAATGTATAACATTGGAAACTAGTTTTCAATAAAAAGAAAATTATAGAAGTTGCAAATAATTTATCAATCCCTATTTAATAAATTAAAGCTATAAATTCTCCATCCACAATTGTTAGGTGCCGAAAAACAAGATATAATTTGATTTGTAACATATATAAAAAAACTAACAAACACTCTACAGTGTTTTTTTTTTAACATCTTAGATAATTATTAGGGATTGTTGAAGGTGTCAAAAGCAAAAAGACTTGAGTGGCCATTAAGTGGTACTGAGCATGAGACGGTGTCAATAGCAGCCTCCAGAGATTAGGGGATTGATTGCCAGGTAAACTAGGGGTGAGCAACGCTTCACTCCATTTTCGTACTTCGTAGGGCTCAACGAGTTACGGTTGAAAGTTTTTAAAAAAGAAAAAAATTGCAATGTAATGGATAAATAAAAGTGACCAAAATCAAATGATAAAGAAAAACAAAAGAAAGAAGGAAATCTTGAAAAAGATATAAAAAATCAGAATAAAACCAGCCAGGAGCATTGTTATAAATGTCATTAGGTTTCCATAGTAAATTCAATATTAATTAGATTAAAACAAAAATAATAATTCTAGACCAAAAAATAAGAAAATATTATAGAAATATATCGGGTTGTCCTGAAAATAATGCAAGATTTAGGTTTAAAAAGAAAAAAGAAAGATTAACAACTGTTTGGTTTAATCAAAATAGTCTCCACTATTATCAATACATTTCTGCCAACGTGTTGGAAACTTTTCCATTCCCTCGGAATAGAATTTTCCATCTTTAGAATTGATAAACTCCAAAACGCATTTTCTGATTCTCTTTGTCCATTAAATTGTTTGTCACATAAGTATAGGTCCAGGTATCTAAAAAAATGATAATCCGTAGGCGAGAGGTCCGGAGATTAGAGCGGATGTGGCAGAGTTTCATACCCAAGCTCAAACAGTTTTTGTGACGTCACACGTGAGACATGTTGCTGGGGACGTTGAACTAAATGGGCTCCTTCCGATTGACCAAAGATGGCTTCCTTATTGCCAATTTCTGATGCATTGCATTAATTTGGTTACAATACGATTCGGGATTGATGGATTCCCCAGGATTTAGGAAGCTGTAGTATATCAAACTAAATGAAGCCCACCAAACAGTAGCTATCACCTTTTTTTGATGAGTTGGGGTCTTTGGAAAATGTTGTGCTGCTTCTCCGTTGTCGAGCCACTGTCCAGAACGTCTGCTGTTATCGTAAAGTATCCACTTTTCATCACAAGGGACAATTCTGGACAGAAAAGGGTCGTTTTTGTTTCGGCAAAGAAGTATAGCACAAACTTCATAACGCTGTTTTTTTTGGGCGGTCGTAAACGAAAATTGGTTTCCACACACATTTTAATGAACCCAATTTTCAAGCTTGTTTACCTTTCCAATCTCCTAGAGGTGGTCATTGACAGTCGATTTGCTAAGGTTAAGTTTCTCTGAAAGTTCTCGAATAATTGTTCTGGGGTTTTCTTCCACCAAAGCACGCAGAACATCGTCATCAAGAGAGGAAGTCCTTCCACGACCTTCTTTGTCTTCAAGGCTGAAGTCTCCCTCTCCAAAATTTTTGAACCACCGTTGAACAGTTCACTAATTATTGCTGCCCTCGCCCCAGACTTGATTTCTGTTTCTGGCCGTCTGGGCCCCGTTCCGGCCGAGTTTAAACTCGTAAAAAAAATAATATACGAAAATCACTCGTTGACATATCAGTAAAGACTGAATTATTTCTAAGCAGCGAAATGCTATAGAGGTAAACAAACATTATCGTTTGGAAGAGGATTAATAAGTGTTGACATTGATACAAATGAATAATCCAGTAAACGTAAACAGTTTGTTATATAGAGGGGGATTTTAAAGAAAAATCAAAATCCTGCATTATTTTCGGGACAATCCAATTATCAAAAAAATTAATAAAACGGTTAATTTCAAAACGGATACAAAGCGCGTTGTTCCACGTTACAGTTAATTATAGTATTACTCATTTATTTGTGTGTGTGTGATAAACAAATACATAATATAAAAAATAAATATTGGTTATAAGTGATTTAGATTATTGTTACTTAAATAACTGAAGATACTTAAAAGGATATATTTATATCATCAATATTTCCCAATGAAAAATATTTGTATTTTATAACTTACTAGATATTTTCAGGTTACTTGATGCAAACGGTATAAAAGAAATAGAAGATATTATTTTGATTTTTTTTTAATTGAGAAAGTCCGAATAGGACAGTAACTCACTAAAAAATATATATAAAAGCTAAACGATGTATATAATTGGTCTTCTTAATAGAAATTTTATAAAGTTACACAAGAAAAAAATGTAGAGATAAAGACAAAAGAAATAACAGTATAAAAAAGTAAATGAGATTTATAAGCTGAATTATACACAGTAAAGTTACAAGCAATATTAGGTAAACTTAAATAATTATAAATTGTTGATTAAGAAGCATTGTTTAACTCGATGAAAATTGTTAGTGTAGTTTTGAACATAAAATGAAAATCCTGAAACGATAAGAAGAAATAAATTATAAGCTAAAATTGGGAAACCTTTTTTTTACCAAATATACCAAATAATCATAAATATGAAATCCAATTAAAATAAATTTCGAATATCTTTTATTATTATTTTTGGAAGATTTCCAAAAACCTTCTCCAATCAAAGTTTATCAGAAACCTGTAAGCGTTTCTGCAAAGTCAGAGGAATCTTCAGGTCTACAACCTTGTAGCTAAAATATTTTTTGATACAAGCCTTACAAGATAATTTCTATGTTGTTGCATCCCATGTAATGAGTGATATGAATATCCAATGCAGACAAGATCGTTGACAGCACATCTTATGTCAACTTGATGTGCAACTAATACATTATTTCGTAAGGCTTACATTTTATAATATATTTTAGCAGTAAGGTTGTATAGCTTTAAACTAAAGTGAATTTGGCAAAACTATGGAAGGTTATTTATAAACTTTGATTTCAAGTTTTTTGTTAATCATCCAAAAATAGTTTAAATTGATGAAGTAGCAACATTATTGTTTTTAAATTTCAATAGATATTGCCAGGAAATGTATAGGGATTTTTGAAATTATAGTTTTAATAAAAACATACTATAAAAAAACAACATCAACATTAAAAATTAATTAATTTTGGTTGACATAAAATACAAACATCATGAATTAGATTAAATATTTACTTCTCATTAAAAAAAAAGGTTTCTTTAGAATGTAACTCGTTGGGCATAACAAACAAAATTTTACCAACAAATTTGGAATAGTAATCCAAATTTCCATTTTTAAACAGATAGATACCGTTATCACCAACTAAATTCTGCGTTTTGAAAGTCTTATCCCGGGTTCAGATTCAGTGACCAAAAAATCTAACAGCAGTGAGTTGCGAACTATTTGAAAAGAAATTCTTGTCACCGCATTGTATCCGTCATTTTGAATTCATAAAATCTGACCCCAAATATTTCATCAGTGACCACAAAAAATAATAATATTTCTTTCGTAAACTTTAGTTTATCCTTTGGGTTATTTTTTTTTTCTCGGTGAAATTGGCCTGATAACTGGTTTTGTTAATAATAAACTGATACGAAATTATATTGTAGATGCCCTCCCCTCCCTTCATTCTGAGTTGTTTCTCATATTATTCGAATTAAGAATTCAATGCATCTGTCTCTTGTAGTTTGAGCTCCTCAGTTTATTTTGACCTTTTGAAATTCAACAATGTGGGTTCTTTGCTGTAGTTTTGCGCAGGGGCATATCGGGGGATCTCCCAATCCCTCCTCCCTGCGTAATCCACTGGTTTTACGAGATACTTAAAGCGAAAACTGACGATATATCTTGTAAATAGAAGACTTCAATAAATGTCATTAATACCAAGATTTTTTTATTTATTGTTCACGCCATCTTTTATCAGGAATTTCGCGTAACTAGGAAAAGACCCCGTCACATTATTCTACATAAACAGGGTTCTAATGTACCTGAAGATATCAGACGTCTTTCATAAAAAACGTTGTAGTAGGTATCTTGTCTTTTAAGCAATTAATTAGCATTGTTAACAGTTTGGCGTCGCATAAGGTTCCTGAATACGCCTGGCTGGACCAAGGGGGAATTCTCTTGTTAATGGTTGTCAGTCTGAACTAAATTCTATAACAGTCTCGTGCCTGATAATACAATTCCTACCGGAACAATAGATAACGGACTTGGTAAACTATTGTGCAACATAGATACCAATTTATTAGATCGGTGGAACTGTAGCCTAGTTTCAGCTGTAAACCTAATTATATAGATAAGGCACTTTAAATTATACGCGAAATAAATTTATAAATTAATTTGATGCTGATTTTGTTCAAAATTCAACATTTTTTTGTCAACGTGCCTTCCATTAATTTTTAAAAAGCAATTTTTCAATTTTCACCATATTACGATTAGGTAAAATTACAGCGGAACTTCTTTTTAACAGAGAACGACATCACTGGAGAATGATAATTGTTCCGCTTACTAGAAGTGTACACTAATGAGATTTTTTTTTAAAAACGAACCTTAAAATTTTAAGCAGTACTACAAAAAAAGAAATAGAAAAGGAGTTTAACTTGTGCATATCAGCTATGTAAACGGATTTCGTAGTGACTTTTTTTTTTTTAAATCGTACATATGTACCAGTGCAATATATATTGATATATACTTTTATATACTATATAATTACGTTTATATACTTGATTTAGAATCGTGCAATGTTAAAACACGTTGCTTTTGGTGCATCCTAATAAACTGTTAAAGTTGTTTTGTTTTTTATTATTATTTTTTTTAACTTCATAAGCGCACGCGTCGTACATAGTTAAAAGTTCGTATGATAGCTGAATTAAAATAAAAATATGTGTAAGACTGGAGGGAAATAGAAAAAGGTTTTTTGAAACAGTAATGATAATAAATTTCTAAGACATTACTTTTAACACGCCGCATTAGCTCTAACCATCAAGTGTTCAAAGAAATTATATCTTTCATTTCACCAACGGTCCGCTTAAGAGAGAATTTTTCGAAACAAAAAAGACTAACTCTTTTACCGTGTCAGTTTATTAGAAGGTCAGGTAGTAAACGTTCAAAACTAAGTAACTTGTAAACAATATGCGTCGTTAAGGATGTATCTTGTATGAAACTATATCCCCCCTTTTCCTATTGTTCTAAATATTATTAACTGTTAAAATGCCCATGTAAGGCTCTCCAAGCCGATCTGGAAATAAAGGAAATATATATAAAAAAAATATTCGTATAAAAATAATGTAAAATAAATGGTGTGTGACGCCGAGGAAAATAAAACTGTCCGCTTATTTCAGATGTCCGTTTGTTAGAAGTGTCCGGTGAGGGAAGTTCCACTGCATTCTTATGCAATTTAGTTGAAATTGGATTAGTTATTTTTAAATTAAAAAAATATGTATTAAACCAGAATAATTAAGTAAGATGTGCAAACACATATACCCCATTTATTTGTTTGAAAGTAGTCCATGTACTCCCATGAATAAAGTAAGCAGGGCCGTGAAGACAAGAGGCTCTAACTCACAAATAGTTGTAGAGACGGAAGAAGAAGAAGAAGAGACGTGGAGAGGCCCCACGTGAAATTTTCCAGATCTCCCGTCATATATTAAATTCACCCCTGAAACCCAACCTCGTCCTTTATAATGTATGCAACAAAGAGATTGTGTAAAGACAATACATAATTATGATATAATACATGTATTGTTATTTAAGAAATAAAACCTGTACCGCTGCAGCCCCGACTACCCCTCCTCCCCCCTCCACTCGTCGGGCCTGAAAGTAAGTAGTAATTTTAATAAAATGTTCTAATTAATCAGAGCAATAATCATTTAATTAAAACTTGCAGTTGGTAATAGCAACTAAAATATTTCCATTACTATTAAATTTCACTTTCGAAAAAGCACTGAAATCCAGAGATTAAAATTAACTCTTATTTTTCTCTCTAAGTGAATAAAAGTCCAGAAATGATTTTTTTAATTGGCATCAGGAAATAAAAGTCATGATGTGATTTTTATATTTAAATTTTTAAAAAAAGAAGTGAATGTTAAAATTTAATTATTTGACTATGAATATTAAGCATTTTCAAATATTTTTGATATTGGGGTCTGTTATTAGGGTACCGAGAGTGCATATTATGAAAAAATATTGATTTTAATATCGCGACATCACGCGACAATTTATATTAACATTTCAGATACCATCGATCTTAAGTTCATTTATTAGGTTACCAAGGGTGTTGATTATGAACAAAAACTATCGATTTTAAAATCGCGACACCAAGTATCGATATATTTAAACATTTCGGATATCATCGATATTCAATCGCGACATCAAGTATCGATTTATTTTAACATTTCGGATATCATCGATATGGGATACATTATTAGGTTACCGAGCGTACTGATTATGAAAAACTATCGATTTTAATATCGCGACTTCACATATCGATTTATTTTAACATTTCGGATATCATCGATATTGATGTCGTTTATCAGGTTCTCAAGATCGCAGATTACTTATTTACTACAGGAAAATCTTCTTCAATGGCGCGAAAACCCGTTGCCGGGTCTGGGCTTCATCCAATAGCCTCCGCCAGTTGGCACGGTCCTGAGCTGCAGTCTTCCAGTGTGGGGTATTAAGTAGTGTCCTCGAATCCGCGGTTACGCTGTCCAGCCATCTCACTCTTGGTCTTCCGACTCTTCTTGTTCCATGGAGCTCCCTAATCATGGGTCTTGCCTGGATTTCGTCGGGGTTCATCCTGGCAACGTAGCCGGCCCATCGAAG
Source organism: Rhaphigaster nebulosa (assembly GCA_948150685.1). Classification (NCBI taxonomy): domain Eukaryota; kingdom Metazoa; phylum Arthropoda; class Insecta; order Hemiptera; family Pentatomidae; genus Rhaphigaster; species Rhaphigaster nebulosa. The sequence continues at coordinate 40,341,175 of OX411307.1, forward strand.
TCGGCCAATTTGTATATGTTTCACGAAGGTTGCGTCTTTGTACAGGTCAACTCCTGGTTTCCCTTCAGTGCTCTCTTTCTTTAATAGGTCCATATATTCGGCGGAGCACGTTACTCTCTAATGGAGCAATTCTTTCTTCATCAGCCTTTGTAATTGCCCATGTTTCTTCTTCGCAGCAGCTTCCAGGGCGAGGAATACTTCTAACAGAGCCCTCTCGGATCTTGTTTAACTCGACAAGCCTATCTAACATGGTGTACTTGGTTTGTATGTCTGAGTTCCTCACAGCTTTCTCTCCTGCCAGATTGAAGATCTCACCTTGTCTCACGCCACTGTTGACCTCAAATTCCTCGGAGAGGTCTGTGCCAACTCTGACCGCGTATTTAGAACCCCTCATCGTCATTTTCACTAGGCGAATGGGCTTCTTGGGAATGCCCAGCTGTTCCAGAGCTTGATACAGTGCTGGTCTCTCCAGGCTGTCGTATGCTGGCTTGAAGTCGACGAAGAGGTGATAAATGATGATTTTGTGTTCCATTCACTTTTCCAGGATCATCCTAATTGTGAACAACTGATCGGTCGTTGGCCTGCCTTTTCTAAACCCTGCCTGATATGGCCTAGCTCTCTTTCTGTGTATGGAGCAAATCTTGCAAACAATACGTTTGAGAGCTCTCTGTATGCGTATGGCAGAAGGGCAATTCCTCTGTACACTCCAGTTGATCCCCTTTCTTGGCATATTACGGCCTTGGTCCATTCTTCTTGCATGTTTTTCGTTTCTCAGATTGTCATGATGATGTCGTGCAGCGCCTTCCTGAAAGCCTCCGCTGCACTTCAAGAGCTCAGGCTGAATCCCATCCAGGATTTGGGCCTTATTGTTCTTCAGCTTGAACAGAACACATCCCACTTCTTCCGCGTCTGGGGGCTCAGCATCATCCTGGATGCTTTTTGGATCCGTCGTCTGTAAAGCCGTCTCACCGTGTGCTGCTGCGGCCTCGCACTCTGGTGTGTTGAGCATCTCTGAGAAGTGTTTGGCCCACCTTTTGAGGACGCCTTCCTTACACCTCTGCTCGTCGTTGCAGGATGTCACTTTGGACTTTAACGCTGTTCTGCTTTCGTTCACAGCTCGGAAGAACCACCTGCTGTCATTTGCGCTTTTAGATTCTCCATTTCTTCCATCCTTAGGTTTTCCCATGCTCTTTTTTCTTGCGGTGGATCCTCTTCTCAGCCCTTCTTTTCTCCATGTACGTCTCGCCGGTATAACGTGTGTACCGGTAGAGCATTCTTTTGTAGGCTTAATTCTTGCTATTCGTCGGTTCGACGCATTCATCGCCGAACCATGGAGATCTGGGTGTCCTTGTGGTGAATCCCAATATCTCTTCCGCGGCAGATATCAGAGCTCGAATGCAGCCTTTCAACTGACTGTCATTATCATTGCTTGCACCCCTTAGTTCGTTTGACAGCTTATCTTCGAGCTTCTCCTGATAGGCTGAGCGTTGGTCAGAGTCCTTGAGCTTGTCTACATTGGCTATATCTTCCCTGAAAATCTTCCCTATCCCTTAGATGCGTGGCTCCTGCTCAGCGATATGCAAAACCTGACTCTTGCGATGCTTATGTAATGAACGGAGTCCATGTTTGCGCCTCTATAGACTCGTAAATTAGTTAGGTTGGACTTGTTCCTGGCACTAATTAGTAGGTGGTCGATCTGGTTAGAATGTAAACCATTTGGTGATCTCCACTGCCTTATATATCCTCTTTCCAGGGAACAGCGTTGTACCGATTGGTAGTCCATGCGAGGACGCGAAGTTGTTGAGTCTCTGACCGTTATCATTGCTGATTTCGTGTAGACTGTATCTTCCAATTGTGGGCTGATAAGCTTGCTCCTTTCCAACTGGCGCGTTAAGCCGCGTAAAATGTGTCCTTATCTTTCGCCGCCGCTACCTTAGTTGGAGCATGGCTGCTGATATGTGAGAAGTTAAAGACCTTTCCCTTCAGATGGAGGTAGCATATCCTCGGGCTGATGGGTGTAAATTTAAGTACGAGTTGTCGTGCTCGTCCATGGACCACCAAGCCAGTTCCGAATGGCTTATTAAAAACATATAATATTATATCAATAAATCTAAAGGACGGTGCTCCATTGTGGACGAGGCCTTACCCTGAATCGACCAAGATACCACCTCTCTTAGTAGGAGTATTAGCAAATAATAACAGTAGAGGGAAAACAGGGGAGCTGGTGCACCGATAAGAGCGGCCAATCAGAAGACAGTATTTGGTCACGTGACCAGTCTATCCACTTTAGTATGTAACCTTCCCAACGGATATACAGCCTTAACCTATCCTATGAAGGCTAAGGTACCCACTTTATAGTCTGTAACCTTTCGAACGGTTACACAGCCTTCACATTGTTTACATGTTTTTGCAACCTTCTCAATGTTTGCATAACCTATGCAATATTTAGCTTTACTTACATGTAAACAGATTCGATCATGCGTAAATCAGTTGGATGAAGCTTAGGGCAAAGGTAAGCATGGACTTACTGTTATTAAATGGAACTGTTAGTCCCTAAAACATAAAAAAACAAACGAAAAAGAGGATATAAGCCCTGGACAAGTGGAGATCGAAGACTTTGGGATCCTACACCCGGTGAGCCTTTTTGGACTCTGGACTTCCTGATGAGACAGAGACGGGCTTGAAGAGTTTCTGCTGGGATGTACCCTTGTCCTGAAGATAGTCTAATCAAAGATGGCCCGCAGGAGATCATCCCTAGAAACTCTAGATGCTCTCAGTCATCAATTCCTTCAGATAAGTATTGAATGTTATTAAAGCAGTTAACTTCCAGAGATATTTTGTTATAAGCATTTAATGGTTAAATTAATCTAATCAATCTGAATCACTCCCTTATTAAGTAAGTGTATTAAATGTATACGATATAAGTTTTAGTAAAATAAAATATAGTTTTATAAAGAAAGTTGTTGCTCCTTATCCAAAGCCACTATAAACTCTAATAATGTAATAATATCATTAGTCCTGTAATTATTTATATTATTATATAATATTATTATATTATTATTATATTTATATTAGTATTTAATACTATACTATATTTATATTAATACTATATTTATATTAATACTTTATATTAGTATTTATACTAATTAGTGAATAATCGTAAACACAAAACAGGCCCTTGGAGAAGTGTTCAATTCTGAGGACTCAAAATGTATTTAATTTCCTTTTATTTTATCATAAATAATTTTGGGATAATCATCTTCAATGATTACCCAATGGTATCCCATGAGAAATATGCAGAATAACAAAACATTGAATATATAACTCAGGTAACTATAGTGTAAACGTAGCAATATCTATATATTACCCCTTACAGATTCCTTTTACAATATAGTTCTATAATTCTTTTTATTGATTAATAATTACAAAAATTAAATCAGTTACAATGAAAACAATAAATAAAAATAAAATGAATTGAAAATTCATCTATGCTTGTGTCATTAACACTTGCTGAATCGAATGAAATTAAATTTGATACTGATCCGACGACTCGCCAGCGCTGAATGAAAATATAGGAGCCGTTCTAAGATGAATCCATTATTATTATATCTTGTTGGGTATATTAACAGTTGTCTGCTTTTTCAAATTGATTTTTGAAATAGTTCTTTATGGCTCCTCAAGTCTTTTATTTTATATAACTACTAGTTTTCTGTTTTTAACATAATAATGTATATATTTAAAAAATAAATAAATAAATAACCGATATAATAAACTATATTTTGAAGAGCAGGAAATTCTCGGTTTAAACGAATTCCTACCACGGGGGTGGTAGAAACGGGAATAAGCAGCTATGTGTTTAGCGGAAACACAAGTAATTACAATTCCGGACGGATCGTGCATCACTAGTTAATTTTGTAGGGAAATTGAAGTACACTCCGAGGGGAACAAAACCAGCCAGTGATTAGTAGGCAAACAATGATTTTCTGTCTCGCGTCACTTTTCGAAAATGTTGATAGACCCTCAACCGAATAAGATGGCAGAACGTTTTGGCTATCGGGGATCAATGTCGGTGTTGGGGAACCTTTTCATCTAGCCGAATATATTACCTCTATAAACTGATGACACTAAAGCAAGAACTGATTGATGGCCCCATCAAACCCCTTTATGGAAGAGAGTATAGTCCCTCCCAAGGAGGCTTATTGAATAATATTAGCCCTGTAATGAAACCCTCCATTTTACAAAGGACGCGGTTAGCCTATGGCCGTACGACAAGAAAATATTACATAGGGATGCAAAATAATGATGATATTATGACAATGTATATCATATTGCTAGAATCTATTTATTAAAATAAATGTTAGTTCCTCTTAGGCATGCACTTTTTCCGGGAGCCGTACTAGGCCAGAAATCAAATCTAGCGGGAAAAAATATTTTTTATGCAGAATATATTCTATTTTGGACTGAAGTGCTAAATAAAAATTTGAATTGCTATCACGCTGTATGAGTGAATACATGCATTATATTAAAGTATTTTAAGCGTTGCGCCCTTTTTGAGTATAATAATCAGTTCTTCATATTTAAATTATCTTTTTATTTTCCATAGATCGAGAACTACGCAAAGATTTTCATCCTATTTTTTTCCCTTTGATATGCAGGATGGAAGAGAAATTCGGTTAGATTTGTTTTTCCAATAACGGTAGCTCGGCGGGTTTACTTCATAAAAGATTTATCCTTTGCTAGTTGGATGTTGGTTCTCTGAACGGGATTAAGTCTACCTTAGCTACCTCGACTCCTGCAGAGAAGTTTTCTCATGTGTTTATATGAGATAAGGTTCGGACGGAATACAGAAGTGACAGATGTATTGAGACTTAATATGTTTGCTTATAGTCGTTCTTCTCCCAACTATTTCGCACTTGAAGCGCAACTCTAGTTCTTCGAGTACATTTGCCCCAATGATGAGAGTGAAGTTATGACCAAAGTTTCATGGGTGTAAAAATGTTGTTGCTTATTTGGTCGATTCGAGCTCATTTTTCTATACTAATGGTACTGGTATTGATTGGGGGAACTGGTCCGGCATGTGGGCCTTATGGTCCTTTTTGCCAACCCCTGACGGCTACTTTTACGTCACCGCCGCGTACTAACCAGAGTGGGAGTGCCAAGATTCATTTCACGGGATAGCCACGAAATAAATATTAACCGACCCAGGTGGGAATCGAACCCACAACGTTTCGAACCGGGCACTCTGGGGCCCTCGCGTCCTCTTTCCTATACTAAGAGGGGAAAATTGGAATTAAAAAAAAAATTGTATATTTATTTCAAATTTCTAGGATGCCATCTATTGATTTTATAGTTGGTTAGGACAAATTAGTTATGATAGTTCACGAAGATTCGAAATTCGATATCTCTCAATCGTCAATTGCTTTTTTATTTAAGAATAAAATTTTAATTCAAAAAGACTTGTTTTTTTTAATGTATTACTTTATTTTATCATGTAGCATGTGCAATAACTTAGCTATGATAGTATGGAGATAATTAAAATCTTATTTTTCTCTCTCAGTGAATACAAGTCCGAATATTATTTATATATTTGGCATCAGAAAAAAAAAAAAAAAAATCATGTCATGACTTTTATTTTTCAAGGATATTTTTGAAATTGGAGTCTGTTATTGAATTATCGAGGGTGCTGATTATGAAAAAAAGATCGATTTCAATATCGCGACTTAGCATAGATTTATTTTAACATTTCAGATATCATCGATATTGAGGTATTTTATTAGGTTATCGAGGGTAATGATAATGAACGCGGTAATGAACCCAACATCACGTATCGATTTATTTTTAACATTTCTGATATCATCGATAATGAGGTCGTTTATTTGGTTACCGATGATGCTGATAATGAAAAAACTATCAAGGTCAAAAATCAAAATAAAAAATATTTTTGATATTGGAGTCCGTTATCCGTTAGTTTATTATTCTATATTTTCTATTATTTAATTTATTTACATGTTCGAAACATGTCGAAATAAATAATTAAAACATTAAATTTGTATTTCCTTACACATTTATTTCTTTTTTTTTTTTTTTTTATAATTTGTTCCTTCTGTACCTAATAGAGGTAGTGAGCTATACTGACCTATTTGGCAGATTTTTTTTTTTGTTATACCAAATACAAAAGTTTGCACTATTCACGCCAAAGGCTCATTTAGGAATAATATTCATATATTTAAAACAACCCTATTTCTAGGAACAACAATTAAATATCGATAGGACATTAAGTATTCCCTTTCGAGTAGACGGCCCCTCACTAAAGCATTCCATTGTTTGGGAATTTCTTCAGTGAATCCTCAACAACATAGTTAACAAAGTACAATTAATTCCTATTCAATCATGGCACAAGTTGGAGTTGGGTCGAAGTTTCGCAAGGAACTGAATTAGGAGAACTTGTTACAATGAAAGAGTATACTAGAGCTGGTGCTAAGGAGAACTAAAACTTTAAAATTGGGAAGAATAGGATGGATTAAACTCATTAACTCTTGGCGTTTGGTTTAATGCTGGGGATGATTTGGATAAAGACATACATAAAGTACCTATACGCAATGCTTAATGCGATGAAACCTCGATTTCAAAAGTTAGCATCTCCAAGAGTCATTTTCACGCTACATTACTCATACTTCGAGTATTTCATCTGTTACAGCTGAAGTACTCTAAACAGCTAATGTCGTAGTGAGTTTTCATAATAATACTTTTAGTAGTAAATTAATTGAGATTAAAAAAAAAATATTTTTTTCATTGTGAAAGCAGTAGGCCTGTCCCAAGGGCGGTATAGAAATAAACAAAACATAAAATTTATTTTTTTATTCCACTTCGTTTCAGTAAAAAAACATGGGAAACATAGCAACAAGCAATAGCTGCAGAGACATAATTAAATAAAATGGCAATAAACATAGCAATAACCCGTATTGTTTTAAGGTTATTAACTCCCTAAAATACAAAATAACCTAGTAAATGAAGTTATAAACTTTTTTTTTTTCCTTCTACCCCACCCCAAAATGACAAATAAGCAGCAAGAATTAAAAAAACATTTTTTTTTTTCTAAACCTTCTCCTCTTGCTATGCTTCTTTTATAACGCTAATTTAATAAAAATAAACCTAATCAAGTGTGCGAACTTGCACCAACAGGTATGAAAACGATGACAGATAGGTCGGCATCTATAAATTATATAGAGTATACAATCGGCAACACTTAATGGTGATAGCTATTAGTGCTATACAGGGTATATAGCATATGAACCAGGAAACTTCAGGGGCTGATTCTGCACATCATGAATATCATATGAACTATGGTCCAATTTCCCACAGAAAATCAGAAAAGTTAGGTTTCTTGTTATTTTAGGTGGCACATTTCTGGTTGAATTGGAAGCGATAACTCAAAATTTGTTCAAGGAAATGAAGTTCCTATTGCACCGTCGTAAATTACACCAAATTCCCTATAAGAAATACGGTTTAGTATTTCTCTTTAGTATCTCCTTTCGGGAAGACTAATAGCGAAAAGCTTTATTATATTTTAAAAATCACACTTTACTTGTGAATGTTTTTTTTTTCAGACTCTTGCTGAGCTACAGTTATCCCACTTCGAGGAAAACTTCTCCTATTGTGAAACATTTGTTTCGTATGAATCATGTATAGGTTTCTTTTGGGATTTGTCTAGAATGGAAACCTGATTCGCCAAAAAGTGTGGTGCGGAGTTTAGATTTCCCCGACAAAGAAAGTTTTTTTTTTTTTTTTAAATTCTCAACTTTTCTACATAAAAAAATATCTTCTATGTCTTCCAAATATGATCCTTCATGAAATCTGATGATACATTGGAAAGGGCGATTAATTGAAACAACGAGTTAAGAGCATGAAAAAATGTTTGGCGTAACCAAACCATTGGACTTAAAAATTAATGAAAATATGAATAATTGAGCGAATAATGGATTATTTTTGGCTGTATTTAGAAATCAAAAAATAATTTTACAAAAACCTTCTCCCAGAGAGATTATTCCTCAAAATTTTTACAATTAATAAACTTTAATTATTATTTATTATCTGAATTATATAATTACAAAAATTGGATAGTTATAGCATTTCCACGTCAATTGTAAACTTTTCCAAATCAATAGTCACCTTTTCCATTCCAATTGTAACTTTTTCCATTTCAAATGTAGCCATTTTCATTTCAATTGTAATCCTTTCCAAATCAATTGTCACCTTTTCCAATTCAATTGTAACCTTTTCCATTTCAATTACAACTTTTTCCATTTCAATTGTAACCTAACCGGACACGATTAATTCAATATTGTTTATTTTATTATTGAAAAATAATTATTTTAATTACAATAATGACTTTTGAATTTTTACTTTATGACATTTTTTCTTTTATTAGATAATTGATATTAAGTGCTAATTTCAAGTAGTGTAAAGTTTTGAAATAATTTGTCAATGTATGTTTAATTTTTTTTATTTTGCAGGAGAGGGGATGGGATTTCATCGATTTGCTGATCGTTCATTAGGTTTTCGAAGTTGCTACCGAAAATTTGTTAAGTCACGAGCATCTCTACTTAATTATTAGTTTTAAAATTCTTCGGTATGGGTATTGGTTACGAGGGTTCCAATTTTTTTAATTTTTTCCAGATTTTTCATCGCGCATTTTGCGTCTCCTTTAACTCCACTGTTGGAGTTTTCTATGATATAAGGATCGTTTATTAGGTTTTCAATGGTTCTGATTCCATTTCTTGAAATGGATTTAGGATCACACATGCGCATTTCGCTTTTCCGTTATTGTTGAAGTTTTCTATGATGTAGTGATCGTTTATTAGGATTTCGAAGGTTCTGATTCCGTTTTTTGAATTGAATTTTTTATGGAACATGCGCATTTCGAATTACTATAACAGTTGACATTTAAACGGTACTGATATCGTTTATGACGTTTTCGAGGGTTCTGATTCGAATTCTTTTAAGATGGACTTGTGATTGCGGCAGCGCTTTTCGATTTACTGATACTGTTGAAGTATTGTTGTTATACTAATCGTTTTCGGGAGTTCTGATTGCATTTTTATCGAGCATGCTCATTCCAAATTACAATTATATTAGACATTTTTTTGAGTATATCGTCCTATAAAACCTAATAAACTATAACTCCACAGAAAAAAGGACAATTGTAATGGTTATCCGAAATGAGCATGTTCGATAAAAATTTCAATTAAAAATTGGAATCAGAACCTTCGAAAACCTAATAAACGATCCCTATACCATAGAAATCTCCAATAGCAACGAAAAATTGAAATGCGCATGCGCGATCGGAAACCCGATAATGAATTCGGAAATAGCGCCCTTGAAAACCTAGTAAACGACGAAAAAATAATTTTGAAAACTAATAATTAATATTTAAAAATAAATAATCAACAATTTTATTTCAAAAATTTAAACCACTTATAACTAGCACTTAGTATCAATTATCTAATAAACGTAAAAAAAAATCGGAAGAATATGCCGAAATTATTTTGGAAGTCATTATTTCAATTAAAATAATTATTTTACAATAATAAAATAAATAAGATTGAACTAATTCATGTCCGGTTGGGTTACAATTGAAATGGAAAAAATTACAATTGAAATGGAAAAGGTCACAATTGAATTGGTAAAGGTGAGAATTGATTTGGAAAGGGTTACCTTTGAAATGGAAAAATTGACAATTGAAATGAAAAAGGTGGCAATTGATTTGGAAAAGGTTACAATTTAATTGGAAATGCAATATAAAAAAATAAAGAAGTTATTAACAATCAGCATTCGAAATGCCCTCTCTCTTAGGATAGCATCACAGCACGACGCAGATCACCTCAATTCGCATAAATTAAGCCGTAACTTGCGGAGATGCGTTCCACTAGATCTCGAGAATCTACTCTCACTTCATAAACTTTTTGCTTTAGTGTAACCTACACATAAAAGTCCAGTGTGTAAGATCTAGGCTTCTTGCTGGCAGATAAAGCTTATTAATTATAGAAATTTTTACTAAAAACTTAATTCTTCTGGAGAAGAGCCTATGCCTTGTAAATCCAACTAAAAATAATCCATGATATCCACTATTTACACAATTATTAATATTTCAATACATTTTTAAGCCTGATGTTTCCAGCCAAAAATTTTCTGATGCTCTTAACTGGAGGTTTCGATTTCTCGCTCCTTCCAATATGACCATCAGATTTTGTGAAAGATCATTTTTGAATAAGATAGAAACAATTTTAAGTAAAAAACCCGTTTATTAAAAAAAATAAACTATTTCTCTGTCGGGGAAACGCAATTCCAAACCACACTTCTTGGCAAATCAGGTGGCAATTCAAGACCAATCCAAGTAAAAACCTTGACTTCATTTATTCCAAGTTGAAGAATGATAAATGAGGAAGCATTCTTGAAAGTGGGATATCTGTAGCCCAGCAGGAGACTGAGAAATACATTCACAAGTAATTTCTGATTTCAAAAATAAAATAAAGCTTTTCGCTATTGGTACCCCCAAAACCTCTCAACAAGGGATTTTTACATAGTTTTTGAATGATCGCTTCCTATTCAACAAAAGACGTGACTTACGAAAAATAACACAAAACTTAAATTTCTTGTTTTTCAGTGGAGAATCAAACCGTAGTCCATATGGAATTTTTTGTTCCTCCTGGGGTGCAGAATCGACAACTCAAGTTTCCTGGTTGTATATATATATATATATATATATACACACACACACATCTATTCCACTTATTTTCTTATTTTTAAAATAATTAGCATTATTCCATGTTTTGTAGATTGTATTCAAAATTATGTGCCAATGCTATCACATTTATATTTATTTATACTTCATTGCATCGTTGACCGATCATAAGTTTGAAATCATGTTCCCCAATCAATTGCTGATATAACTCACATCAGAAACGGTGGACAAGAAGATGGATAGTGATCGTGCACCTACCAAAGGGAATATTTAGCTAATTGGTGGTTTATCCACAAGTATTTGTTATCTCACATTAATCTCATTCCGTATACAGACTTGTTGATTCCTTAAGAACATAAATTTAAAGAATACGAACTAAAAACTAAAAAATTAAAACTTTCACTCACACCAAACGAATCGGTTGCCTTCTAAAAAAAAGCCTCGTAATCGACTTTAAAAGTTATACGTAGATATACACGCAATTTCTCAAAAAATTACCGGTCTGCCGCTTATCTATTCAAATAGCTTTGTAATAATCTTCATGAGAACTATATTTTAAAGTGAACACATTAAGGATGAAAAAAAAACCGAAACTTTTTCAAGGATCATGGTGATTTTGGTAGGATGCATATATCTCAACACTGCATCAAAATCGGTAATACGAGTATTACTAATAATATGATTATAGTTTATGAATCTGATAATTATTTATTAATAAATTACTATTTCTTTTAGGTTGGCTTTGTTAGTATCAATAAAGAATTAAAAAAAAAAATTTAAACATAAAAACCATTTGATTATCTTTAATTGTTCAACAAGCAATAAAATAGGAAACAATGCGATTACGTTTAACCCATTTGTAAAAAAAACGAGACTAAATCTGCATTCATGGCCGTACTTGTCCTGGAAACAATTCACCTATAGAAGGATGAAATCCCACTTAATTCCTCTCTTTCATTCTTTATTTTTTCTCTATTGTTAAAACGTTTTGATTCTTCTTTTTTTTTCTTAGCTGAACAGAATTTATAATCTTCGGCTTAAAATTCCCTGGTTCATCTTTTCAAGAATTAATCTCTTACGGCTGACGCACCCATTGTATTCGTCAATGCACGCAAAAGCGCGATACCGCCAGATAATGGAATCAATTAATGACCGATGTCTCTTCTTTGAAATTACCACATAACATAACAGTAAATAATAATGAATATTCTAAAATAAAATAATATACTATATAATATGTTATAAAATGAAATATTGGGAAGTAGAAATACGGTAAAATAAATAAATTGAATTCAATTTGAACACTATATAAAAAAAAAAAACATGTTTCAATTTATTCACCTGACATTCATACTGCCAAGCCACCCATTTCGCTCTTGAAATCCAAAAGAATTTGTTGAAATTGTTTTATAGTTCTTACTTTTATTATATTATATTTTTAAAAATCAATTTTGAAAACTTTAGAAGACAATTAACCTTAAATAATGTGATATGGATACAATAGAAACGCCAAATAAATACCAAATAACTGATTCCGGAATTATACTCATAGTTCTAAAAATTTTTAATACAAAATACACATATTACAAACATTTTTCATATTTGTATACTGTCTATTTATAACAAATAATTAAATAAGACATTAAAACATACTAATAGAAATTATAAAAAACATTAATCAAAAAGATATTAATGAAAAAAAAATAAAAAGATTAAAATAATAAAAAAAAAAATCATAAATTATATACAATTTGTATATGAGCTCATCATGTTAATAATAAGATTATTTGTATGTCTCTATCGAATTTCCTTAACCCTGAATCAATAAAGAGGGACAAACTAGTTAGCTGTTTGAGCTCCGGGGGCTATGTAATATAAATGAACAATTTATTTCTACTTTTGCTTTTTCATTGTCCAATAAACATTGTATCGTCTTGTAAACGGAGTTTCCGAACAAAAGCCGCTCTTCTGTTGAATGAAATTTATAAATTTATTACCAATCAGACGATATTTAATATTTTATAGTGGATAATAATAAACATCAATTGATAACTTCTCCAAATACACTACCGCTCATGGAAGTACGGAAACCTTTAAAAATTCATTTACACAGTGAATAATTATACCTTTCACAACAAGTATTATACTGGACCCCTTACTAACAAATCATACAATATTATTGCTTAAAAAAAAAAATAATAAAGTCTCTTTTATAGCTTTTTATCACAGAATTAGTTGGGCCGAAAATTAAATCTAAATAAATCGTAATCATTTAAGTCCTGTAAAGTCTCTATCTCTTGATTTAGATATTTATTTACGAGACACAAATAAACAGCAAGGAAACTTCTGAGCTCTCAGTTTATTATCAGACCCCGTGCCGCTTATTTGATTTTGAATTTTGACGTTCAAAGGCACGTTGTATGCCTCTCTCTAACGAAACTCGTCACCCATTCTCACATTACATCGAGAAAGGCTATCAATACCTAGTTAAGTATTAACTGATACTATCAATACTTAATTGTTTCCCAATGTTACAGACTGATTGCCTTTCTCGATGAAATGTGAGAATGGCTGAACGAGTTTCGGAAGAGAGAGGCTTACAACGGGACATAGAATGATAAAAAACTCAAAATCAAGCAAGAAGTAATTAACTGAGAGCTCGGAATTTTATTTAATGTTAATAAGCACCCAAAACAAGAGATAGAGATATTACAAGACCTAAAAGTATTTCGGTTTCTTTAATTCTCTTTTCGGCCCAACTAAATAATCCATGTGGTAAAAAGCTATAAAAGTGACTTTGTTATTTTGTATTCAGAACAATAATATTGTCTAATGAGCTAGTGAAGGGTTCTATACAAAAATTATTGTAAAGATTATAGTAATTAACTAAGTAACTGAACTTTTAAAGGTGTCCAAACTTCCATGAACGGTAGTGTATACCTCAAATGAAAGCAACATCGGTAAAAATAAGTTATTTAAAGAAATCATGATTTAAAATTGTTTAAGAATTATTTTATACAATATTACCTTAATTAAGTTCGATAATATGATTACATTCATAAATCATACAGTATTTTCACGTCTACTGTAACCTTTCTAAGTTAATTGTCACCATTTCCAAATCAAATGTCACTTTTCCATTTCAATTGTAACTTTTTCCATTTCAAATGTAACCCAACCGGACACGAATTAATTCAATATTATTTATTTTATTATTGTTGTATAATTATTTTAATTACAATAATGACTTTTAAAATAATTACGGCATATTCTTCCGATATTTTTTTCGTTTGTTAAATAAATGATACTAAGCGCTAATTTCAAGTATTTCAAAAATTTTAAATAAAATTGTTGTTTTTTTTTTTTTAATTTATTTGGTAGGTGGAAGAGGGGGGAAGTCGATTTCATCGATTTGGTGACCGTTCTTTAAGTTTTCGAAGCTGCTAAAGCCAAATTTACTGCCGAAATTATTTTCAGCCACGTGCATTTCTACATAATTATTAGTAGTTTTCAAAATTCTTCGGTAGAGTTGTCGTATACTAAGTTTTCAGGGGCGCTTTTTCCGAATTCACTATCGGATTTCCGATCACGCATGCGCATTTCGATTTACCGTTGCTATTGAAGTTTTCTATGATAATGGAATCGTTTATTAGGTTTTCGAGGGTTCTGATTCCATTTTTTTAATTGGATTTTAAATCGCGCATGCGCATTTTGCTTTTCCGTTACTTTTGACGTTTTGTATGATATAGGGATCGTTTATTAGGTTTTCGAAGGTACTGATTACGTTTTTTAATTGAAAATTTTATCGAACATACTTATTTTGAATAGCCATTACTATTGACTTTTTTGTCGGTGAAGTTATTGTTTATTAGGTTTAATTGGACGATAAACTCAAAAAAATGTCAAATATAATTGTAATTTGAAATGCGCATGCTCGATTAAAAATAAACTTTTAAAAATGCAATCAGAACCCGCGATTTAATTGTCTTTCTAAGTTCGAACGTTTCTAAGTTAATTGTCACGATTTCCAAATCAAATGTCACTTTTCCAATTCAATTGTAATTTTTTCCATTTCAATTGTAACCCAACCGGACATGAATTAGTTCAATCTTATTTATTTTATTATTGTAAAATAATTATTTTAATTGAAATAATGACTTCCAAAATAATTTCGGCATATTCTTCCGATTTTTTTTTACGTTTATTAGATAATTGATACTAAGTGCTAGTTTTAAGTGGTTTAAATTTTTGAAATAAAATTGTTGATTATTTATTTTTAAATATTAATTATTAGTTTTCAAAATTATTTTTTCGTCGTTTACTAGGTTTTCAAGGGCGCTATTTCCGAATTCATTATCGGGTTTCCGATCGCGCATGCGCATTTCAATTTTTCGTTGCTATTGGAGATTTCTATGGTATAGGGATCGTTTATTAGGTTTTCGAAGGTTCTGATTCCAATTTTTAATTGAAATTTTTATCGAACATGCTCATTTCGGATAACCATTACAATTGTCCTTTTTTCTGTGGAGTTATAGTTTATTAGGTTTTATAGGACGATATACTCAAAAAAATGTCTAATATAATTGTAATTTGGAATGAGCATGCTCGATAAAAATGCAATCAGAACTCCCGAAAACGATTAGTATAACAACAATACTTCAACAGTATCAGTAAATCGAAAAGCGCTGCCGCAATCACAAGTCCATCTTAAAAGAATTCGAATCAGAACCCTCGAAAACGTCATAAACGATATCAGTACCGTTTAAATGTCAACTGTTATAGTAATTCGAAATGCGCATGTTCTATAAAAAATTCAATTCAAAAAACGGAATCAGAACCTTCGAAATCCTAATAAACGATCACTACATCATAGAAAACTTCAACAATAACGGAAAAGCGATATGCGCATGTGTGATCCTAAATCCATTTCAAGAAATGGAATCAGAATCATTGAAAACCTAATAAACGATCCTTATATCATAGAAAACTCCAACAGTGGAGTTAAAGGAGACGCAAAATGCGCGATGAAAAATCTGGAAAAAATTAAAAAATTGGAACCCTCGTAACCAATACCCATACCGAAGAATTTTAAAACTAATAATTAAGTAGAGATGCTCGTGACTTAACAAATTTTCGGTAGCAACTTCGAAAACCTAATGAACGATCAGCAAATCGATGAAATCCCACCCCCTCTCCTTCAAAATAAAAAAAATTAAACATACATTGACAAATTATTTCAAAACTTTACACTACTTGAAATTAGCACTTAATATCAATTATCTAATAAAAGGAAAAAATGACATAAAGTAAAAATTCAAAAGTCATTATTGTAATTAAAATAATTATTTTTCAATAATAAAATAAACAATATTGAATTAATCGTGTCCGGTTAGGTTAAAATTGAAATGGAAAAAGTTATAATTGAAATGGAAAAGGTTACAATTGAATTGGAAAAGGTGACAATTGATTTGGAAAGGATTACAATTGAAATGAAATGCGCATGTTCCATAAAAAATTCAATTCAAAAAACGGAATCAAAACCTTCGAAATCCTAATAAACGATCCCTATATCAAAATTAACTTAATTAAGTTAAATGGCTTAAAATTAAGCCATTTAAAATCTAATTTAAAAAATGGAATCAGAACCCTCGAAAACCTAATAAACGATCCCTTTATCAGAGACAACTACAATAACAACAGAAAAACGAAATGCGCAAGCGCTATCGGCATTCCGATAGTAAATCCGGAAATCCCTTGAAAACCTAGTAAACTATACCTGTACCGAAGAATACATAAGGAGTAAAATCTCTCGAAGAAAAAAAAATTGAAACTGCGATCTCTCCAAACCTAATTCACAAAAAACAGACTAATTTTTGGTGTTATTTAGATAAATACCATTTGATTTCTTATTAATAATATTTTTCGATCCTTACAATTTTATGTAAAATGCCAGTGAAAATGCTGATTCCAATCTATATGATAGTCAATGTTGGTAGGTTTCGGAGACATACTTTTTTCGGATATCTCACAGGATTATGGGGAATATATCAGGAAGGAAGGTTATGAACTAGTAGCTTAGCATGTAAGATATAGTTTATTATAATAAAATAGTTTATTAACGTTTTTTATTATTATATTAATGTTTTTATTAAAGTTTATTAATAAAAAAGGTTTATTAATAATAAAAAATAAAAGTTTATTATAGGACGATGCGTAAAATTTCAAGATCTAGGAGATTAAGATCTTTATGAAATAATTCAGTTAATAACATAATAAAGATTTTTTAATGAATTTAGGACTGTGTGAATTGGATTAGGGATGGGTTTGATAGTTTTGAAATTGGAAAACTCAAATCCGGCTGAGCTGAAGAGGCAAAATTATGATTTAAGTTAAATATTCTGTAAACGAGTTTTGAAAGTAAGAAATATATACATACATAATATACAAATGAATGTTCTCTTAAGGCGGATCCACACCAATGCGAGCAGTGTTTGTGAACAATGTTATCAAGAATTGTTCGCAGATAATCAAATTTCTCGAACGTTTTGATTAAATACCAATTTTCGCGTACAAAAAGGATGGTTCCATCCATACGGAAATTTTCAAAAGAAATAAATCTTCGCAGCTCATTCCATCTCCTCTTCCGTCGACCATCTATTAGTCTATTAATTAGAGCCTCACATATTTCTGGAAAGAAATTTGATACACTTTTTTTGGAGATCCTGAAGAGGTATATCTTTGAAATGAATCTCCTTTCGTCAAAAGCTTCAGAGTAGCCGCTAACCTTTCAGCAAGTGGAATGCTCTATTTATAATAGGCACCTTGACGAGATACTTTGGTCCGTAAAAAAATGATCATATAATCGAAGTCCGATGGAAACATTCTTGACAATTTTTTAAATCCTCTGCCATCTTCCACATTTAAATCAGATATAAGATAAAGACGATTATCTGATCGTTTTCTCAACACAGTTTTGACACACCAACTTTTTTTTCTTACTGAAGCCGTTTCTACATTGATCACGGTGACCAAAGAAAGAGATCTTTTTAGCTGATAGACAAGATTATTACTATAGTCCAGGCGCGATAGTTTATTTTTTTTAAATAATTTGCCAGTAGACTTTTTCAACGTGATAATTAGGGGAGAAACAATAGACACAACTGGTATATGTTTTAGAAAAAATCGGTGTGTAGCAATATGTCTTTTTGACATGTAATTACATGCCTTCTAATGGTCATAGGTACGTGGTTTTTAGTAATACCTACGTGCAATAAAAATCCCATGCAAAAATAATAATAAAATGCAAAACAAGTGTTCTCGAAAAACGGCTTGAAAGAGGCCCAAAATGTTCCTATAGCAATTTTACAAAGCGTTATTTTTCGCAAAGAGTTGCTCTACAACCCTATTTTCATGAAATACATGTTAGGTTTAATTTAATACCTCCAAAATGCGTTTGAAAATTGCGAATATTAAATTTAAATAATTTATATAAAATAATTAATAATTTTTGAACATTAAAATAATTAAAACCGCGAAATATGGCCATTTTTAGACATTTAATTACAGAGCTTGGAATTGTCGTAGGATCATGTTTCTGGGCTCAAATTGAAGTTTTTAATGGTGCCTATCTACAGTAAAAAATTCATGTGAAAATAATGATAACTTTTCCTGGTACGTAACACTTCTCTTTCAATAGCACGCCCGAACGCATTTTTGAGGTATAAAATCGAACTTTATATATATGTATGTATGTATATAAGATTTTCCTCTAAAGCAGTGGGTTTTCTTAACCTAGACGTTGTATGGCCTCCTTCCAGACTATTCTATCCAAGGCCCATCCCTCTCGTAGACCATGTCCTATCAAGGATTCCTCCACTCCATTATTCCAGGTGAACTTGTTATATATTTCATGAAAATAGGATTGTAGAGTATCTCTTTGTGAACAAATAATGCTTTGAAAAATTTCTCTAGGACCATTTTGGGCCTTGTTCAAGTTTTTCGGAACATCTTTTTTTACATTTTCCCTTTTTTCACGAATAGTTATTATTAATTTTGCATGGAATTTTTAATACACGTAGGCATTACTATAAGCAACAATTTTTTTTCTGAAAAATATGTTCCTAAAATAATTACAAGGCCTGTAATTAAATGGCGATATTTCGCGGTTATTAATTGTATTTTGCGAAAAGTTGTTGACTGACTTCAATCGTTTGAAATAATTTTTTTCCACCTTTATAAACGCTACGAAGCATTTTTTTTATTTTTCTGAAACAAACATTTTTTACATCTTAAAAGTGAAAAAACAACGTTTCGTCAAGTTTATGATTTTTTTCACCATGTTGCTACACACCAATTTTATTTAAAACATATACAATTTGTTTCGACTATTTTTCTCCTAATTATCGCATTGAGAAAGTTCATTGGAAATTTATTTATAAAAATAAATATTTTTTCCCACTCACGCCTGGACTAATAAGCTATGAACCCAACGAACAATTGTTGGTGTGCATTTCTCGCGAACTTCTGTTGCTTCAAATTATGTTGGCGAACAATATTCACTTTGGTGTTGATCCACTTTTAGATCATGAGGAACCGACACAAATATACCGCCAACTGGATAGCGATAAGACAGATAATTTGGGATTCAATAGAAGGGTTTTAATCACCAATAACACACTTGTCATCGGTGGACGTAGTGAGGATCGTAGTAGAACAGGTTGGTCAAAAATATTGACAGTTTAGAGGTTAAAATCTAGGAAAAATTATAATTAGGACGTGGTAGCCGAGTGTGTTTTGGCAGCACCTCAGCATTCTTCAGGTGAAAGCGTCACCGGTTCAAATCCGGCTTGTGGAGGTTCACTTTTATCTCGTACGGGGTACGTAATAAATATTGACCTTCACACCTATCGCACGGGGTAGCCTGTGGGATAGCCCGTATTTTCATCCCTAGTTGGAATAACATCCATGTTATACGAAATAAATAGACCACAAAAAATTTTTTTGTAGTCATGAAATTGAAATGTGAAACTCAAACATGATCACATTTTTCGAAGAAAACCAAAGGATTCGGTCAATGCTTATAATTTGCGATACGCACCTCGATATCCTAAGTGCAACTTATCTTGAACTTAATAAAGAAGAATTCCAACATAAATGGCCCTTCCGTTTAAAGCATGTCATACTTCAGAAATAATTAACATATAACTGTTATTGGCATTGTATGGCTACATATAACTTCATTGATTAGCATTTTCCCAAGAGCTCTTTTGACACAAATATATAATAAGATAAAATATTTCAACACTAAATTATAACTTTACTGACCGATAGTTGAAAACAATTATATAAGTCATAGCTAATTGCCATTTATCATAATTAAGCTTATAAATTCCAGGAAGCCGGCTGACGAACATTACCTCCAAAAAAAAAAAGGAAAACAGCCCAATCAGTAACTAATAAAAACAAAATTAAAATCCAGGAGTATGATGCTATTTGTATATGTCAACCAAATACTGAATTCAGATTAAAAAAAAATGATAAGGTCAGCATATGAATTTTTTTGCAACTTTCAGTGCCACTCATATTTATGGAGCCTCTTAAGGGATGATCTAAATCGTAAATTATGTCACCATGATCTAATTTGCTTCTTACAAGGGCCCCTGATATTGGCACGATAAATCTTATTTCCCTCCTTCCCATTCACAATGTTTAATCAAGATGGTGTTCCAAAAGCGTTCATCCTTGCTCAGTGTGCGTTAAATTATCACTATGAGCCCAGTAAGGGATTATATTTTTATTGACAAAACCATTAAAAATCTCTGCCTCTATTTTAATCATTTCTACCCAAGAAACGCGGAAAATATTTAAGGGTTGGATAATAAAAAATAAAAAAAGATCTGCCAAGTAGGTCAGTATAGCTTGAAATTGATACTGGGTTATTTACGCACTAGTCCCCAACTTTCTTCCAGCTTTAGGCTAAATCAGATGATCCGTTTTTGAAACATAGTCGTGTCAAGGAAAATTCGTTAGCGCATGAGTAAGCAAAAGTAGTAGATGGAATTTGAAGAAATTGATATAAAACTATTTTTACTGTAATCCTCAACTTTTCTTCAACTTTAGGCAAAATCGGACGAGCTGTTTTCGAGATACATGTCTGTCAAGGAAGTATTTGATGAAATACGATAAAATTAATATGAAACCATCTAAGTTCCACTCCGTCAATCCCTGGAAATTTCATCAAAATCGAATAAACGGTATTAAGGTGCTCCGGGGTTTCTGGAAGGGGTAACTGGGCCGTGGGTTATTCATCCATATTTATGGGATTTATAGTGTTATTTGGTTGGCACAACTTCATCTTCTTTGTTTTCCTCTAGAACAACAGGCATTACTTCATTTGAAGTTATTTTGTAATATTGAGAGGTTCAATATTTTAAAAGAAGAAATTTTTCAAACAGCGTCGAGTGTTTATATGTTTAACAGGCCAACACCCGTATATATTCGCATTTTTTTGGTAATTACCTGTTTCCTTATTACTGGTTAGGCATAAGCACAATGAATGATTTTATCTATAAATATTCTAAGTACCACTCCTAGGTTTGTTGTTGTTTGTCTGGTAGCGGTGGTCTAGTTACCCCGAAAAAATTTCAAGAAAGGGTTAACATGGCCATTCCATTGGGGATAGCTGAGATATCCAGAGGTTCCTGTTACCCCATTAATATATAACAATTAAAGATAAACTACCATTTAGACTACTATGTTTTTTTTTCTTTTACTTAGGCGAAGCTTAGTTACATCAAGACGCCATATGCTCAAGCCTACTTGTTCTATACAAAATATTTCTTCAAGTTAAATAAATAAAAATAAAAATATTACAATGAAGCACGCCCCCTCAAATACTGAAATTAACTTAGACTTAAACAGTTTAAGAAATAATTGTAATTATAATATTTAAGAAATACAGTTTAAGAAATAATTGTTATTACAAGAATTGATTGTAGTTTCTTTTATTTATTTTTGCAATTACATAGTAAGAAACAGGTTTCTAATAATAAATGCATGAATATATTACTTTTTCTTATTATTTGGATTTTTCTTTGCCACTTTTTTTCAAACGCCTTTATTAGGGTATCGATGCATCGTCTGAAATGTGCACTTAAACCAAACAATTGATCATACCAATATTTCTTCTAAATCAGTTTGATGTATAACAATAGATCCACTTAAACCAGGCATGTGCTGCAGAGCTATTATAGAATATAGTCTAGGGTGTTCCAATTACCACAAATTCACGGGGCAACTGGGCCAATGGGAGAAAATAAATTATATGTTCATATGAAAATATATAATGTTAAAAACATACCTTAAATGATACGCACTATATTGATCTGTTTATTGCCAAATAATCATGCAATATTTTGTAGTCAAAAATTGCTTGTTAATTGTCTTAGATTACAGTTTTATGAAGGTAACTGGAGGTCAGGTTGTAAAATCATGGCCCAGTTACCCCGGAGCACCTTAATATTTATACCCGTCAGGTGGATTTGACGACAGATGCGGACACCAAATTTGTCTAAAACATAAAACGGGAGTAGAAATTTTACAATTCTGAGGACATAAAATTGTTTCACTTCCGGCATGAATATCCCTCCTCTTCAGAATGGAGAAAGCAATATAAATAAACTGACACATATAAAATCATCTTGTAAAATAAAAAAAAGCTGGACCGTCTTGCGTACGAATTTTTACTTTCACTTACCTATATATGGAATATATATCAAGGGAAAGTATTGCGATCGTTATAAATATCGAATCCGAGCTTTCAACGGAAATACACGTTTTAAGGCCGCTATACAAGAGGGATCCATTCGTACCGGGAACATTGGGTTCGGATACGTTCGGACCCGGACAAATCAGATGGTCACTCACAGCTGAGCTGAACGGTGGAAAACTTTTTCTGAACCGTTTCATTGTTGGCACTGGAGTTCTTTGTATTACACTGTACAGTCTTTATCGGCATTTATTAAGCCCTTTGCTCGCTCAGAGCTCGATAAAGGTACATGCATCAAAATAAAAAACAATGAACACAACCTTAAATCTTCATGCATATATTATACATTATGTTATAGAAATGCGAATTCTTAATCCTGAAGCCCAAATTTTGAAAACCAAAAATGGAAGACCCAAAATTCGAAGACCGCTTCCTCTGAAAACGCAAAAAAAAGTAATAGCCCGTTTCCAGAAAAGGGTTCTATCTAACTTTATAAAGATTTGTACAAGGGAAATAGTCCTTATTACCTAGAGTGCAGTCTTCGGATTTCCTCATACTGAATATGTGCTAAAGAGCACCAGCAAAAAAAAAGGGACGAGAGCAAACCTTTCCTTGCAGAACTAACCAGACCTCTGACACGTCGCAGGCCCTTATCTCCCTTTCTTAACTTTTGTCAAATACCGCCAGAGAGCAGCACTCCTCAGAGCCTTTCTCTCTCAGTACCCCATTAATAATAATTAATATACTCAACTTCACAAGCGCAACCCTATATATTTTTTTTTCACGTTACAACACATTCTCAGAAAATCGTTCAAGGCACGATGTTAGTTATATCCTCAAAATTTCATGGAAAAGCTTACTTTGTCAATTGTGTGTAAGTGGAATATTACAGTTACACTAGCTGTTTGTTAATATAACATTAGCAAAGCCCTGCTACCCATTAATGTTAGAACTCCGATTTTCCAGTATTCAGTAGTAGAGTCGGTGCAAAAGTTAATAATTTAGCTCGGGACTTGCCGCACATGGTATTTGTCCGATATAATGGACCGCTCGTGTGTGGCAGCAGCCCTGAGTCAAAATAACCGTCTCACAAAACGGCGTGTGTGTGTATGTATGTGGTACGTCTAGCTCAAAAACGAAACGTTTTACGAAACCGAAATTAATTATTTAAGGTAGTACTTGGGATATATATATACTTGGGATGTTACAGAAACATTTTCACGAAAATCGGCTTACCGGAAGTGCTTGATTTTACGCATTTTACAATTTTCTCGAAAAAGGCACTAGCGATTTTCATGAAACTCGTTATATCAATGTACAATTAAATTGTCTTTAAATTAAATTAAATTAGCTAGGTATTATCCTCATTGGAATAGTCTGGCAGGGCTGAATCACCGATATTTTTATTTACAAAATTAAACGTAATACAATTTTTTTGTCCCTAACCCTTTGACCTTAGGTCTGTAAGAGTCCCACATAATCCAGTGAAGAGTAATAAATTGCAAAACTTATTCTTTTAATTTTGACTACACATATTTTAAACTAAGAAAACTAATTTTATTTTTCATATACATTCCTATTAAAACACGCGCGTCTTAATTATTATATTTTCCAGTAATCAAACCAGGTACCGAGAAATGCCTCCTATGAAGTATATGACTATCCACTAATTCAAATTATTCGACCAGTCTGAGAGAATCATCGCGAATTGTATTAGCCCAAATGAAGATTAGGTAGAATTTGAATAATAAGAAAGTTCGTTTGTAAATGTCAAGCATGATTTTTAGTGTGAAGCTATTATTAATGTCAAACTATCAGCTTCTGGTTTGATCACTGACCTCAATATGCCCATATGCCTCACTTTTAAGTATCTCTCATAATTTTTATTGAAAACGAATTATTTAGATGGTTTCTAAAATAAAACTGGATGCAAAATAAGATCCAATCAGCATACATGCTTCAAAAAAAAAACAAAAAAATCACATAGTTAAAATTACGAATCTCTTTTTTTATTGTTATAAGTAAAAAGTATAAATATAAAATTAGCTTAAGGAAACAATAAAAAAAGATGGTCTAGGTATTGGATATGCCTGATAAGGATAAGCGGGCTTTTACTCTAAATGAATAGGCATTAATTCCAGTGTTTATTAAAAAAATCCAAGCAATATAGTTTAATTGCATAATTAGTATTCATTTCCAATGTATATTATTTCCATGATGATTATATTGACTTTCCTGTTCAAATAAGAATTAAATAAAACTGTTAACTATTATCAAATTAAAAGTAAGGTAATTGGATCTGAATTTGTTCAAAGAGCGTCAATTACAGTCGCTGGAATTACTGACATCAAAATTAAATTGAATTAAATACTAAATAATGGATGAAAATAATTAAATCTAGCACTTAGTTTTAACAAATAATTTAAATCATTTAAAATTCACAATCATTAGAATGGCATGTTGCAGACAAATTATAATTTTTTTCCTGAATGTTAGCGAATGGTAAGTTCCGTTTATAACTTAAACGGAATAAACATGATTTATCTATCATATAATTTGGATAAACGTACTTTTTTCTCCAAGAATTGTTTTAATTGCTGCCTAATTCCGAAATTCCCTTAGAAATACATTTATATTTCTTATGAGTGTCATTATAAAATGGAAGAGAAATGGGCAAGAAGATTCATATTTAACACTAATTGTGAGTTAAAGAAAAAAAGAGTGTCTGATAGATAATCTACAGTATCGTATAATAATTCTTATGCCTTGTAGAAAATATGGCACATATGATTGTTTATTGTTGTTAAAATATCGTATTATTTAATTCGAATTCACAACCTTTGGGTTAGTAAGTAGGTACACTTCTGTAAGCACGTTTATCCGCTGGGCCACACCGATATATATACCATATATATATATATATATATATATATATATATATATATATATATATATATATATATGTGTGTGTGTGTGTGTGTGCCTGTGTAAATTATAAAATAACACTTCTAATTAAAAATAAAACAACCAAGCGTACAGAATCCCTAGTATCAAAATCCCAAAATCCTAACAACAAAATCCCTACTATCCGTTACGATAATTAGCTTTCGTTACTTTCAATTTAATTTCCATGACTTTTTTTTCCTTTTATATAAGCAATTCAATTATATTTAAAACTCCAACTTAAAACCGTTTTCTACGATACCCTATGTTTTACAGTAGGAAAACATTAATATGTATAGCATTGATGCGCAAGTAGTTATGGTCAATGATTCATAAAACTTAACACACATTTCAGATTTTCATTCCGGAAAAAAAATTAATAAATAAACAAATTCACCATCACGAAACAAAGCTGTCCACTAATCGCTAAAATGGTTGATAATGGGTACCTAAAATCACGACGACTCCCCTCCAGTGCAAGAACATCGGAATCGTTTTAGGGAGACAGGAGTAGGAAGGAGGGATTTGCATAACACTGGCTAATAAATATTCAAAATCATCTTCCTAAAACGTTTTATCCGAGTCCAATGATTTTCACAAGGAAATGAATGAAACATAAGCTCCAATTGTAGAAGACTTACCTGGTCAAATATTTCCATTTGAGAGGCATTTAGGTGTACCGGGAAAGCATATAACACGAGGCATATATATATATATATATATATATATATATATATATATATATATATATATATATATATATATATATATATATATATATATATCTTGATTTTATTTTTTTAAATAATAGGTGCGACAATTAAATAACAATAATAATAATAAAATAGTTTACTTACTCAATTAGGTATCTACCTTCTGCAACTGGATCTGATTTTAATGTACTTTCATTTTTTAATAAACATTTTTGATAATATCGACTAGCATTACACAAAGTTCTATCATACGGCAAAATTCAAAAGATATTAACAGAATTATTATTATTCATGTCAATTTAATTATTTTTACCGGTCTAATCTCTTATTTTTATACAATTAAATTTACATTTAATTAATTACATTAATTTACAATTAATTACATTTAATTACATTTTATTTTATTACAATCATAAATAAAAGTGTGCGCCATTTGTGGATATGAAGGAAAAATGTAAAGTATTTTGGAATCATCATACCAAAGCTTAAAAAAATATAGGAAACGAAAAAAAAATAACTCAAATTATTGTTACTACTTTTTTAGTCTTGGTATAATGATTCCGGAACACTTTCAATAATGTTATTAATAATTAATAATAAATTTAAAAAATAAATGATAATAATTAATAATAAACTATTGTGTAATAATCTAGAGCGTTTTTAAAACCGTTTAGAATACCCCAGAAGAAACTGCAATACTACTGTAATAGTTCCGAATTTAATATCGGATTTTTCAATGCGCATGCGCATTTCGATTTAATGTTATCGCTGGAGTTTTCTTTGATATAAGGATCGTTTATCAGGTAATCGAGGGTTCTGATTCCGTTTTTTGAATCAGTTTTTCGATTGCGCAATTATGTGTCTAATCCTCCGTAATATGTCGAGATAAACAATTAAAATATTAAATTTTTAATTCTTTATGTACCCTATAGAAATGGTGAGGTAGCTATACTTGGCAGACATTTTTTTTTTAAACTACAAATATGTACATGTGGAAGTCGCTTTTAAAATTACTTCAATTTGATTTCTTTGACTTCATCCAAAATAATGATTTTAAGAAAATTGTTCGTCGCTATGTACTATTTCAAACTAAATCTGATATTTCGTTTTTCAAATTTGATAGACTTAATAACACGTTCTGGCTTGAAATAAACTTTTAAAAAAGTACCACAAGACCGTTCAGAAACATAAATCTCTATTTTAAAAAAACAAAACAGCGATTAGTGCGCTCTTGGAACTCACGCCCTCATATATATTTAAAATCGGAAAATCGTTTTTCACCAACAAATAGATTTAGTAGGAGGAGAATGACAGGCCTCCCCTGCCGCACATAAGCGTCCTGCGTTTGATTTATTTAGCATAACATCGATCCGTCTCTGATCAGGTCAGAGAAATTTGAGCATTTCGTAAATTCTTAGCTTTATAAATGAAAATTGTAAAATAAAATTGAATTTTAATAGTATTACCTAGAATTAATTTTTTTCAGAAATTCAAAAAATTATGAGTTAATAATGGTTTAAGTATGTTTATTGAATAAACGTTGGTATTCACGATTCGATCAAAATTTTATCGAACATCAATAGAATATAGATTTTTTTTTTAGCCATTTAAAACTGGTAGCATGACGATATGTTCAAAATTAATTTCGTATTTCAACAAATCAAATTTATTTTTGATGGTTGGCATTAAAATAATATCAGTTAGTACAATAAGAATTTATTAACTATTGAATTAATTTAACATATTTTTATAAGTACGGGTCAATTATCATACAAGAGTACTGTTTCTATGCACCTGAATCGGAACCCGATATTTTCCGCCATGAAAACTTGTTTATTTGTGGGTTTAATGTCTAATCCTACATTTTATCATTTTCTGTTTATTTACTTTATTATCATTTAAGTCCTTCGAATTTTAATTTTATTCTGTACCATTGATGACAGTGACCTCCTGTCAGCTACACTATTATGGATAACTTACCCCACGGTAAGTGTAATAAAATAAAACCTTTCTGATATTCTTTTTAGACAAAAACTTGCACCTTTTGTGAAAATTGCATTTCTCTTTCTTATGTCGAGTATTGACTTTCGAGCCTTCCTGTTCTAGTTCCCAACGATTCTCGCTCGATCACTCGACAGAAATTATTTGAAAATATGGATCTGATTCTTCAATTTTGGAAGGCAAGTGTGAAGAAGTGAATGAGGACGTTTTCAATAGACTTGGTTCACCGATAAATAAAAACCCTCACCCCGATAAACTGCGAATTATCGGTCAGTTCAGGTCGAGGTAGTCAGAGCACCGTATACCGTATATAAACAAAGAATGGTTAGACACTATCCTTAGTTTTGGTTTCCTCAGATCATCAGGTAAAGCTTTTCGCCGCAGTCTGTTCGAAACGAAGAAAAACATAAGCTTTAAGATATCCTCAGAAATAGCGTAAAATATGTCTTCCGGAAACTCTCAAAATGTTAGAGCAGCTAAATATTTCCCCTCAAGCTGAAATCGATTGTTCAACTAGTTTATGGGACGAAGAAATTTTTTTTTCTTTTGTAATTTAATACTTACTAAACAATTTACTATTAAAATAATGTTACCATCTTAGCTAATTTTTTTTTCTACTTCTTAACCAACCAAATTCCATTATAGGAACAAAACAGGTATTTCGTCATAAGATTTAAACGATCCTATGAAATTCGGTAATAACCATAGGCCCAATAACGCCAAGGCAATAGAGAAAATGCCTCAGGGCGTCGGGCGTGGGAGGCGTCGTAAGACCTGAATTTAAAAGAATAAAAAATTAAATATTTAAGTTATTGAAAAATTCCAAAAAATAAACTTGATATTACGGGTAATTTTGTGAAGAAATTTCTTCCAGTATTCCTTTATTAGAATTTCCCTTACATCTTCTTTGCCAACGTTTCAGTGTTTTCCCCCATCTTCAGGACAAACTCCTTTCATCCATTTTAGTACAATTTTACCCAATTCACTCTCATTTTCATGATAATATCCATGAACTGATAACGGATAATCCATGATTTTCATGATAATGTCCTCTATTATTTCGTCTTAATTTTTACAATATTTTTACGTTAAGTTCACACAATGAGAGCGTCACATTCTTATATAAATTTCATTGTCACACTGTACCTATTTGTTAGGATTCAGGCTTTTCTTTTTCCTATCAGTGTATTTTTAATGTTCATTGCCACTATCTGTTACTGTAGAGAAAGATCATTTACAAAAATTAAAATCACAAAAAAATACGCGAGAAGTACATGGGCTCACTATTGACTAGGAAGCATAAGCGTTTTAAGTATTGAAAATGAAAGAGCCCGAATGTTAAATTTAGAAAAATTAGTGTTGAAATTTTTGGAGATCAAGACCCGAAGAGGGTGGAAATAAGAATACATTAATTTCGCAAAATAATTAATATGAGATAGTCTTCGATTGTAATCGATTGAAATAAAGAGTTTTTCTTAATACAAATTTTATTATTATTATTTTGTGTGTTTATAATTAACATTGACGTCTGGTAACATATATTTAGTGATTAGTATTTCTAATGTAAAATATCTCGAATCTGGAGGGGAGAGATAGGGGGAATGCATACGAATTGGTTACGGGCGTACTCTGGACGTGGGCATCGGGGTGCATTTGACCTTACTTACACTACTGGTAATAACTGCTTAAGATGAGTTATTGATAAAAAATATTTATTTCGGATTCAGCATCTCACAAAACGTAGGAATGGGAGGTTTCAGAATTTTTCCAAGAAATTTCCATCAAGGGCCCAATGTGTGTCTGTATAATGCATAATGCTTTCAAGGAATTTATTTCCTTTCAAACTCATGTTAATATGAAGAGTGAATCAAAAAACAAAACAAGTTTATAGGAAGCATTGCACAGAAGCCCAGTACTGTATTTTGATAATTTAATGAATTTGGATCAAATATATTCAAGTATCATTAATGTTGTCCCGAAGAATTGGCATGATGTAACCAGAAGATACAACCGGTGAGCTCAGATAAGCAAGACCTCTGGAAACGATCCAAGATAATCCATCATGTAAGATACCCAAGCCGTTTATATAAGCAAAAATGGATAATCCATTTCGATAAAGCTAGTGTAACATAGAAAGGAATACATGTTTTTTAGCTACAACTAAATGAAATAAGTTTCGTAAGATATGTACGCATATATCTCTTCTAAATACAGTATAGTCATTAAAAAATAAAAAACTCATTAACCGTGTTCTTAAACTAAGGGGTCTGGGTCAAACACACAATAATAAATACACGCAAGGAAAACATAGGCAGTCGTAGCGCTGATTCTCCGCTATGATGCTAATTTTTTGTTTCATCATGTCTGGCCTCAAAATCACTAATTTATGTATATGAAATTGAATTTTAAATGTACAAGAAGCCGAATATCTCAGAAAAGCCGATTTCTTTCTCTTAGTATTTTCCAAACGCTCATTTTATTTGTATGTCTTTCAAGCTACATTGTCTTCAAATTTGTATAAGCCTTATTATCTAATATGTCTATTTTGCGAGTATTAATAATTTCCTTTAAAATTTCAGAGGTATTTTCATGAAAAGAAAATTTTTCCCACAGTTCAAAAAATGTGAGCCCTGAAATTGTGTTCGATTAAAAAAAAATCAGTGCTTAGCGCAAAAATTGATGAACATTTGTTGAGCGAATGCAAAAATACGACAAACGAAAAAATGCCTTGGGATACCCGGAAGGGTTTTCTAAAACCGATCGTAATCAATATTAACTTGGTAGAAGCTATGTTAATCTGGTGAGAAAGAAACATAATTACCTTATTTAGCAGAAGCCATCTTGAGCGATAACACACCCAGACTAGTTGCAACTATAAATGACTGTGGACCTGCTTTTAAATGACGCTGGGCCAGACTAATCCGTACCCTATAGTGAGAGCATAATCAAACTTAGAGATTATACTAGAGCACTTTTTAGGTCACTTACTAGAAAGGATGCTTTATTACATTTATGATATTTTGAAAGTTGATTTTGTTCTTCTATATCGCCTATCGGTCCCACTGTGCAGCTCCTGCTCTATTCCCTGTTTTCATTGCTTTACTATTCTCATTCACTCACTTACTCACAATCCGGCGGTACAGTCCCTGTAGGATCTGGGTCTCCTCCAACAGCTTGCTCCACTCCCCCCCCTCTCTCTATCCATGGCTCTCCTCCTACACCTTCGCAATACCATCCTTCCACATCTTCCATCCATCGAAATCGTGGCCTCCCGCATTTTCTCCTTTCTCTCGGATTCTCATCTTCGAATTCATGCGTGCAATATGGTCCAACAAGCCAAGCCTTCTCTGTCTCATGACCGTGACGAGGTCTGGCTCCGCTAGCAATTCCATCAGTTCTGCATTGCTTCTTATTCTGAATAGTTCGCCTTCCTTGATAGGACCATACATTGTTCTTAGTTTTCTTCTTCCCCATATTCTGAGGGAATCGTTGGCTGCTTTTGTTAAGACCCATGACTCGCTGCAATATGTTATAATGGGGCGTATGATTGTCTGGTAGATTATGATTTTAATCTACCGGGAGTGTCCTAAACTTCAAGGCCTTCCGCAGAGCATATAAACACTTGTTGCCAGATGTAATTTTTGCTCTGACTTACATTGTCAAGCCATTGTTCCTTGATGACATTTCTGAAGGACCCATATACAGGGAATTCACGGTCTCCTACCTTTACTGGTCCAGGCCTAAACATATCAGTTCTCGTCGACTGCATGTATTTTGTTTTTGCTTCGTTTACCACAAGGCCAAGTAAGCTAGTGCTAGTGACCTTTTGGTCTCGTCTTTATACGTCTGATTGCTATTTCCAAAATCAGGTTAAATTGCACCGGTGGGCGAGGACCTCCTTGCCTAAGTCCCTTGTTTACCTTAAATTCTTCTGAAAGCTTTCCCTGGATCTTAAGTCTGGTATTCTCATTACAAGTTGTTATTTATTTAATCCCTTTACCAAAATATAATTCGTGTAACTTCTCGTTAGTAATTTGTTTTAAGCGTTTTTAGTACTTTTACAATGCATTTAAAAAGAAATCAAAAACGTCCGTAGTGGCGTTCTTATTCTACGTGCATTCCAGATGATAATTTTTTTATTTTAATTGTGGTGAAGTTATGTATTGAGTCAAAAATGAAATTCATAATTAGAATTGATATATTTCATTTAATTCAAGATCACAGCGCTGGGCCGAACTTGATTTCAAGTAAAAAACCAAACAATAAATAATACAAGATTGACGAAATAAATCTGTTTCCGACAAGGTGAAAAGTGAAGAAAATAATTTATTTATGTTTTCATCTCGAAGGAAGGTTCATTAAATCATTGATCTAATCTGATAATTAGGAGGCAATCCTTAATTAAAGGTCTTCCTTTTTAATCCCTCAAACGAAGAGGCATATTTTGGAAAAGATGGCTCCGAGAAAAACAACCCACTTCCGAATCGAAATATTTTATGCAGAACAATGAAAGAAATCATTGTGGATTCATTGTGGTGTGGAGCGGGAGGGGACAAAGAGGGAAGGGTAAATCATTCAAGAAATCTGGGCTCCTTAAATCAGCCAATGTTAAATGTTGCTACACTTTTCTCTATTTTATAATTGAAATATAATGAATATTTCAATTGAATAATAACAGCTCTTGATATCTCTTTCATACTCAGTTACTAACTTTAAAAATCAGTTACTCTTACGGATTTTGTCGTATTTTCCCCGAAAATAATAGACGTTTGCAGTGTATCCAAGATCGAAGGTGGAGGTGCATTCTAAGAAATTCGTTTCATATTCCCTTGAACACGAATTTGAGGATTTTGGGGATTTTTAAAAAAAAAAATTTCTCCCCTACTTTTGGTCATTATCAGCGGCTCCCTTCGGATAAAATGAAAAAAACTCTTGACAGAAAAAAAACATACAAGTGGGATAAATTTCCAACAAAATTTCGGCATGTCCAAATGTTGTTTCGCGTTTTTTGCGCTTTATAAGGTTTGCGCTCCTCTATAGCATCTCGGAATGGAGTTAGAGTGTTGAAATTTTGTATGTGAATTGAGTTGGCCTCGAACTGTTTCTCCAACTCCAGCCATTTTGATTTTTTCCATTTTTAATTTCATTCTTCAATATATCTCAGTTATTATTGATATAGGGACATCACCATTGGAACTAATGTTTGAACAAGGAAAATTGATTTCGAAAAGTAAATTGAAAAGGGTTATACTTTGATATAATTTCATGTAAGTTGATTACAATACTTGTAAAAACTATATATGAGTAGCTCAGTTACAAGCACAGCCAGCTCCGCTCAGTAAAATATTTAAGGAGCACGCAAAAATCAATAACATGTTACCAAATATCATACAGAAGTGACGCATTTAAATGCATTTTTAACATGTTTCTGGCGGTTTTAGAAACGAAAGTGCTTTAGTATTGCGTAGAGGATAAAAGCACCCGACGAAAACAAGGTCTAACACATTTTGTGATCAAAATGGACCTGCCCGTGTTTGTAACTGAGCTACTCATTGTCTATTAAGTTACCGCTCAAGCAATGAAATCGAAATAACTGTAAAAAATACCAGGGTTCTAACAAACATCTCATCCTCAGATTTGATAACGGGCTCCCTTCCATTCAATATTCCGTGTGTTTTATTTTTGTCAATAATATTAATATATCGATTAGTTTTTATGAAAACGAAACTTATGCTACATTATAATAACAAGAGTTTATTACAACATTATCACAAAATTACTTACTTTGCGATGTTTGAATAATCGAGTCAAAATTCAATGTACCCGCTAACCTAGATTCAATTGACAACACTTTCCTTTCTATTACAACAAACATATTTATAAATTAGACTACACTGTCAGAGTATGATAAAACTACGTGATACAATTTATTATAGATTGATAGGCTTTTATTATTTTATTTTATTTTGTTCAACAAGCCTTTTGACAAAGTAACCTAAAAACAGTGCAATTGCAGAAGAATTCGGGCTCTAATCATCACCTTTTGATGATGGAACTCATTTTCAGGAGACAATGGACTATTTACATTTAATTATTTGTTTAATTTAAAAAGTGTCAAGGACACGTGGTAGTAATGCGAATTGAGATGGTAATTCAATAAAAATGTTGATAATTGAGTGAAAACTTATTGTTTTTTTCATTGAATCGGAAAGCGAAATGAACATAATGCATAAAAAAAGTAATCACTTCTCATCACCTGAATATAATGTACGAGGGACACGCTATTTTGCTTTTTATGAGAATTGCCCATATATATTTTTATCCCTAATCATGTATATTATATATAATTTAATCACATGCGATTTGCACTTCAAAAGATCTGATGACAGCATATCACTTTATATGAAGTGTTGGAAGTTGTTAGAAAATCATCAAGAAAAAGGAAGGAATCATTATTTAGGGTGAATAAAAAGTTGTGTTTAAAACAAAAATCAAATAATTATACGTAATTTTTCAGATAACGAAAATTATGTTTCATACTATTTGTTTTTTCTGTTAAAACAAGAGTATTTTCATAGAAGAGTGCATAGAAGAGTATTTTCTATTAGATTTTTTTCATACACATATTTTTTTTTTTTGGGCATATCCATTTTTATTTATTGCCTAAAATTCAATGATTTACATTAAAAAAGTATGAATTATTTGAATAAATAAAAACTGATGCTATCTTTCTAAAGCTTATATCCCTAGCATTATTAAATAATATGTTGACATTCGGGTAAAGGTATTGCTATTAAGACTCAATTTTGAGTAAAAAAAAATCATTCGTTGAAAATATTTCATCCAAGCTACGAGTCCCACGAGAGAAAAGTATGTTTATATTGGATACAATGAAAATATAAATTATACTTTCAATTCCTCATCCCCGGAGAATATATAAATATGCAAATAGGGCCAAAAAAATCACTTGAATTTCGCAAATTAGTGTAACATACCCTTTGTGAACCAAACTATAAAATCAATCCAAATTATGTAATGCGAAAATGTACTTATTTTAAACTGAAAGTTCAAGTTAAGATATCGCGGAAATTCGAGATAAATGGCTTAATGAGAATTTAAGTACGCATTTGAGGGAATTTTAGTACAGATAGCGTTTTGTTTTATTTTCTTAACACTTGCTCCAGCCAAGCGTTGTTTAATTGCGGGTTTAGTCTCGCTCGCGCTTCAATAGCAGCTGGTATATATATTTTTTTTCATCTTATTCCCCCGTTTCCATCATTGTCACTTCTGACCATTTCATTAATGATCCTAACCCATTATGGTTCTTCTAATGGCTTTCCTCGTAACATCCATCCCGTATTGCGGCTCAGAAGAAAAACCTATATCTGCACGTTGGTAAAAACAAGAAAATGGCTTATACGGAATTTCATAATCACTATGGAAAACATTTAGTTAAAAATAATTTTAAGAAAAAATAAATAGAAACCTTAGCAATGAATACAAAAACCTTTTTAGCTTAGAACAAATTCTTAGATAGATTTTACTATTTCATTAAGACATCTGCAAAAAAGTATGCTCAATAATTTAAAAAAAGTTATACATATTGTATGATACTCAAAAGACCCTTGTGATATGATCACTGACTACGAACTAGCTAATATAGTAAATCGAATACGTTGCCAATTTATTTCTATATTTCACGAAAAAAAATTTCAAACATTAAATTAATATCGGCTTGACAAATATTTTTACCATCAATTCGACTAAATAATTAGGACCGTTTTATTGGAACGTTTAACTTGAAACACAAAGGAAGGTTAAAATGTACGATTTCAATGTTTAATAGAGACAAAACATCGGTTAATCGGGATATTCTAAGCCTTCATGACAATAGCGGGGGCTCATGAAGTTCGGAAAATCGTGAAAGTGATTTAAACAAGAACCTAAATTAATGTATAATTAACAACTGTGTAAATAGATTGCTGTGTAATAGTAAATTCTTTTTTGAAAACTTTGCTTCATTTGTAGCTCTATTTCATAGAGACAATTGGTCTGTCCCGAGGTGTTATAATTTGCGAAATAGGCTGTTTTTATTATTTTAATTCTATAATAAAGCCAGAATGCTTTACAGATACAAAAACTTTTTTTTTTTAATTATGGATGTTTTTATTGTAAAATAATATAATCTGGCACACTTTAGGGAAATCGGTATTAGTGCTTTCTGTAACCATAAAAAAATCTAGAAGCATAATACCTACCATGAACAAATACTATCAATCAGAAAGTGTTATGAGTAGAAGATACCTAATTTTATTTTTAGCAACAGTTTTCTGAATTCCTTTCCACATTTTAATTTTGCACTTTTGGGGATAAATGCATATAATTAATGTTTTAACTGAGACACGTTTTTATTTAAAAGTAAATGCCTCGAGAAATTTTTTTTTATGGGTATAAGCTTGTGTTTGTCCCGCTAGAACCACTTATCGTGTTAATAAGTAAACATTATCTATAAAATATCGCGACCCAACAACTCCGTAATGCGATAAGTCGATTATACTGTTACGATACTCGGCTATAGATAATTCTTCACAAACCATTAAGAAAAACAAATATTTAATTAGTTTATTACATTATCATCGTATCATTAGACATATACTGCAATTAACTGTACATTGATGTCAATTGCGTATACATCATTTTAATATGTTTTGTACTACTTCAACGGAACTCTGAAAACACACTCCTTTCGGAAAAAAATCCGATATTGCGGATGATCCAGCGATCACATGAAGTATTCGAGCGTTAAAGCTCAGTGACGCTCCAACAATTTTCTCAGGATTCCAGCTAACACCCACTCGTCCATGAGGAACTTCTGTTATACTTGCCAATTGTCATCCTTCCACCTTTCTTATTTTTCCTTCTAGTACTTAAGCATTATCTTTTTATATCTCACTCTATTCTCAACATCGCCAATAACTGCTGTATCTTGCAGTTATCTTGTATATTTCCAATTCTTAATTTTGAGATCCATTACATAATAACTAGAGGTGGAGGAATCCGCTCTGAGCAACATTATCGTAAATGGATCTTTTATTCAGATTAGTTTTGACTAATTTTTAACTGATTTTTGTTTTGTAATTTTTAAACAAAAAAGAAAAAAGGTATATTTATTTTCTTTTAGTGAAGAAACCACAAAATAATCTATTATAGGGGCATTAGAAATGAAGGACCATACTTTTCAAATTCTATTCGTTGGACCTATATTTTTACCATATTTTGATCCTATTTTCTAAGCAGATTGAACTAAGTTTTGAATATTTTGCATCTTATTCATTTAACTGTATTACTTATTGAGATTATTTACAAATTCCATTGTAAAGAAAATATTTTTAAAAAAAGTTTAAAATACATGGCTCACTCTCGTCGAAAAGCTAAGTTGAAATACAGTAGAATCCCGATAATTCGTAATGTGAAGGGTCCGAGAATGAAGGGTCTTGATAAATCATATTTAACAAAATATGATTTATCAAGATTTTAAAATTATCGAAATAAACAATAATCGGGAGTTAACTATAAATATACAAAATTAAAGCGGAATTTTATTAACATGATGAGTGAGTTCCTTATGGTTACTAAGAATATGACAATTAATTAATATTACTCATGTGACAGAATTCCTTGCTTCCGCAAACCGTCTTTTTTGACTTTTATAATTTTGTACTTTTCTGATGAAGCGTTTTCATTGTGTTCAGAACTCTGAGAGGCAATTTCTCTCTTGTTCTTCAAAATGTATATTATTGTCGATGAAGGGACGTTTTAACCATTGGACACCTCAATTTGTTTATCACCATTCCTATATCACCTTCCACCGTTATAATGATTTATTGTTTTTTCTTAATGGAAAGGTGTTTGTTAGACCTTCTCGGAGACAAAACAAAACTGAAATAAACATTACATTCGTCGAAATGACAGGGCTTGGATCATAGGCGCCGGAACTTAGGAAATATTGAGGGGGGGAGGGGGGGGGTGTTCGAAGGTAAGTGTAACATGATAACATGGGATGGGAGGGGAGGGGGAATGAACGCCACATATAAAGGAGTACCACAGTCATCAGTATCACTATATAATACATACAAATCAAACTGAAAAACCGGGGTTTAAACACGTAAAACATTAATTTTTAATTAAATGACTATGAAATATTAGGGGGGTGTCAGAAAATGCCTTAATCCCTCGGTGCCGGCAACTGTGACTAGGATAGAAAAACCGAAAAGAAGCAGGTTTAACAAACCGAAATTTATATAAACTATTCCCTCTTCCTCGCTTTCCTCACTCTCTTAAAAAAAAAATTTGAGCTATCGAGATTTTTTTTTTTGGGGGGGGGGAATAAGAATTGAAGATGTAAACATGACTTGGAGGACGAAAATAAATATGAATTACCAAAGGGAACATAATGGATTGTTTTTAAAAAGAGATTTTTTTTAGGACCAGCAAGTTCGTAAGAATTATCGGGATAAAAGTATTACCGGGCTACGAAATATCGGAATTTAACTGTATGAAAGTTTTCCTCATCCTGGAGAAAAAAAAAAGTTTCCAAATAAAATATAGAGGTCCGAAGGACTTCTTAGTGTTCAAGAATGACGACACGTTCTCTAAAAAAAATTCCCCATTAACTTCAACGTACTGACTTTAACCATATGGTTGTGTCCATGACACAGCCTCAAATAGCCTTTTATTTTTCTTTTAAGTTGAAGAGTTCAAAATAGTTCATTACGTATCACTCACCCTAGTATGGAACTTTGAATCAGTTCAGGAAAAAATCTCCCAACTCAAAAAAGAACATAGATCTTTTCTTAACAGGAGTCATTCCATTATTTCAGATGATTAAATGATTATGTGGGATGAGGAATATCTAGGCTGCTTCGATGTTTAATGACTTGCGTAAATTGGTGTTGAAGTTGGCTTCACTAATCTGAGTCTCCTTGCGTAATTTATCCTCACCCCCTGCGGTATTATCCAAACTAACACAACAAGAGTAATCTCAATTACTTTTTGATGATTTTATGAATAACTGAAGACGTCTCTTGAATTTGTCCTGGTTTGGCCTTGTTTATCTTAGCTGAATCCCAAGCAATATCCCACTTAAAGAAATTTACCCCATTTGTAAGATTAAGCACCAACACCTGAAGGTGCAACTTTACTCCCGTGTCTACTTTATCAAAATAAATAATATATATTTTTTTTCCAAGGGTGGCAAAGGTGAGTGGCTATTTCATATTCATTACAGAAATATCATACATCCAGTTTAATCAGTACTACGAGGTTGCCATTGCTAACTCTAAATTTCTTATAGAAGCTACGAAAAGCCTTGGCGAGAACACGAGAGAAAGGATGTGCAGAGCCTTACTGGAAGTATGCCAAGAAGTCTTGAAGCAGAAATCTAAAAGACCAAGTAGTATCCGCTTTTAAAATCTTGATGTTTTTAAATGGGATTAATTTTTCAAACAATATTATTTTTATCTTTGATTATCATAGGAAAAATCACCTTTCAATTTTGAAACCTCTGGTATTTTAATAGTTCATGAAAATTTATTTTTTAACGTCTGAAATTCTCTAGGTTAAAATTTAAAATGAGAACAACTTTTAACTGACATTTTGATGTTTCGACTAAATTAAGAAAATGTTCAACTTAATTTAAAATTTTTGCATATTATAAACTCCTGAGACAGTAAGTCATTGATTAACATTTTTTACCAACCAATATGGGTAGTAGGTCATCATAGAAAATTATTTATATTATAATAATAAGATATACTTTAACCAAGAAATAATAACAAAAAAACAGGCAATGTTAGTACACCATTTTAACTAATATGTGCCTCCTAATACATAAATTAATTAAATTTAATGGATATAATTAATTTGTCATAGTTTTACCTCAATATATGATACGTACGGAATATTTGAATTTATAATCATCCTTATTATCATGGATTTACCACAAAACAAAAACATTTTTAAAAAATAAATAAATAAAGTACACACACACACAAATATATATATATATATATATATATATATATATATATATATATATATATATATATATATATATATATATATATACATATATATATATATATATATATATATATATATATATATATATATATATATATATATATATATATATAAATATAATAATAAATAATAAAATGTTTAGCAAACCCGAAGGTTCAATGCCGATACCACCAATCGCTGCCTGCAAACCTCAGTCCACTGACCACCGTCCAAACCCAAATCCATTAGATCACCCTTAACACAATCCTCCCACCTACGTTTCGGTCTACCCCTCGGACGTTTACCAGTCTGTTCAGCGTTTATTAACTTTTTAGGAATTCGTTCGTTACTGAGCCCAACAACTTTACAAGCCCATTTCAACCGTCGCGATGATATCACTTCGATTATATCAACAGGGTGCATGCTCCGCAATTCCGCGTTGTGTAACCTCTTAAATTCTCCAGTTGACTCATCCTTTTTCGGACCAAATATTTGGTTGTTCGTTGTTATAGGCGTTGTTCGTCCTTGAAGGTTAGCGGACACGTTTCACACCCGTATAGAATTATAGGCAAGATAATAGTTTTGTATATTCTGAGTTTTAAGTTTGTGGACAAAATGCGCGACCTAAGTAATGCTGATACAGAAAAATAGCAAGCATGTCCCACCTTCAACCGCGC
The DNA here is from genome assembly GCA_948150685.1 of Rhaphigaster nebulosa. NCBI lineage: Eukaryota > Metazoa > Arthropoda > Insecta > Hemiptera > Pentatomidae > Rhaphigaster > Rhaphigaster nebulosa. The sequence continues at coordinate 40,382,077 of OX411307.1, forward strand.
CTTTATTTCCTCTTTAATTTCGTTTTTTCTAGTAATCATAGACCCCAAATACTTAAATTTCTCAACATGCTCAAACCTAATTTCTTCTATATCTATATCATCAATATCGCTCCTGTTTCTATTTCTAACCATACCTTTCGTCTTATCCGTATTTATTTTGAGGCCAACCTCTTTGCCAGCTTTCATCAACGTTGTTGTATTCAGCTTTATAGTTTCCGCGTCCTCATTTAATAATACCAAATCATCCGCAAACCCAAGCACGAATATTTTACCACCGATCTAAACCCCTTTCGGTACGCATCACCTTTCTAATGACATACTCTAGTGCTAAATTAAGGACAGGCTAAAGGAAATCGCTTTGTTTTAAACCCGAGCGAACTTCAAATTTCTCCGAAAAATAATTACCGATTCTAACTTTATTGAATGTTTCGGTCATGCATATTCCTACTAGATTTACTAACTTCTTCGGTATTCCCTGCTCAATCAAAACGTTATACAGTCTCTGGCGATCAATGGAATCATAAGCCTTTTTGAAATCAACAAAAAGCTGATGAACTACACCGTTGAATTCTAATTTTTTCTCTAATATTTGCCGTAAGGAAAATATTTGATCGATAGTTGATCGGTTCCGTCTAAGACCACATTGGTAGTCTCCGATAATTTCCTCGGCATATTCCGTGATTCGACTAGTTAGGATCAACGAAAATATTTTATAACTTACAGGGAGGAGTGATATTCCGCGATAGTTATTACACTCTGTCCTCGGTCCCTTTTTATGAATCGGAATAAGCATAGATTCTTTCCATTCTTCGGTCATTTTTTCATTTTCCCAAATCTTTTTAACCAAAAAATTTATTTTAGAAACTCCAGCTTCACCGCACGCTTTTATTAGTTTACTGGGAATGCTGTCGATTCCCGCTGCTTTATGAGATTTTAATTTTTCGATGGCTATTTCGACCATATCATTGAAACCTTCTACTTATTTTATTCTAATTTATCAATTATTATTGTTTGCTTCACTCTTACTTTAAATACGTGTAATTTAATTTTTTATGTTTTACTGAATAAATCACGTTCAAACGATCTTATAAATTAACAAGAAGATGGAAAACCTATTTGTGCAAGTCGTAAAAAAGAATGAGATTGTTATTCCTTGTATCACATTTGACAACATTTAGTATTTATTCCCGGAACTTAATGGACTCCGAGCTATATTTTCTATTCAATCCTAGGTAGTTTACTGATTTAGACCAGAGTATGTGGGCTGAGTTTAAGGAGACGTAATGGTTTATGTGTGGCCTACGCTCAGTAAATATTATCGCTTCGGACTTATTGGGATTAATTAATAATTAATTAATTTCCAATTTTGGCAATATTTATTGATTTTTTTTTTATTTTGATGTAACCAGTTTACATTAGTATCAATGCGATAAGTGCTGTGTCATCGGCGTAAAGGGATCTTATTATTTTCGGGTGAATTATAACTTTAAATTAATCTTATTAAAACAAAATTTTAATTCAAGAGTATACTCATGTTATATTTGCTGCGGTATAAGAAATATAGCAAGTTTTAAAAATAGAACCTTGATTGTAACTTGAGGAACATAAGCAGACTGAGAAAAGGGGGATGTATGGTCAAAATAAATATTTATTTTGAATATTCTGTCAGCGAGATAGAAAAAATGGACGGAATTTCTAAAGCAGTCCCAGATGCCAAATTCAATAGGAACAAAAAAATTCTCGATTTTTCACTTTGTTGAATATATAAACGAATAATTCCTTACATAACAGGGTACTAAAAAATCTGAAAACTAAAAACAATTTTGAACCCCGAAAGAAACCTGTACATTTTTTAACACTGGAATAGTTTTCTGAAAACAATTAAAAAGTACAAACAACAAAAAAATATATGATAAGCAATTTAGTTAAAATTTCGAATATGCTCATGTCATTAACAGGTTCTAAATTAGCTAAAGAAACTTGGAGGTGTGTAATGATGTGAAACTGAGGCGGCTGAAAATTGCATTAGGTTTTCAATTAGTTCCACCAGTGGCACGTTCTTCAAACTTAAACTTAGCTCAAACTTGTATGGAACTTGGCAGTTTCTTATATCACTACTATTGGCAAATTAATTTTGACGGAATGCAGGCTAAAAAGTTTAAATTATTGCCGACTCATATACATAAACTTGTGCGCAACTGCGTCTTGGGAATTTCGGTAGCGAATTAAAATATAAATAGCGAGTGGTACATTATGAAAAGAAAAGAAAAGATCACTAGACTGGCAGATCATTCGTCACTAAGATCATTTTTATTCCCAGTTTTTATACTTTATAAGCCTAGTCTTCACTCAATCAAAGCTTCTCTGTTTTCGCTGCAAGATCAAGTTGGATTGGCATTTGAATATAAGTTGGCCTTTAATTTCTCGCAATCATCTTCTAATCTCAATGTCCTCGGGCACGTAATAAAATTTAATTTATCGTTTTACGTTATTATCTGCTCTATATATCTTGATAAAGAAAAAAATAATATAATTAAAATATTTCCATTTGATTAAGATAAAATACCATACACAGTCTCAATTCATTTATATTTTATTTTATTGAGAAGTTTTCGGTGTCCAGCATCATATCCATCTCTTTCGTATCCCTACTCTGTCATAAGGAGGAGTTGTTATTTTGAACATTTGTCCATCGTCTAAAATGTTTTCTATATTATTTCCTTAGACCTTCATGGGAAAGAAAACATTTCGGACCCCTTACGCACTAAGAAATCTCGCAATCATTTTCTAATCTCAATGTCCTCGGGAACATAATAAAATTTAATATATCGTTTCACATCATTCTCTACTTTATATGATATCTTAATAAAGAAAAAAATATAAATTAATACGATTAAAATGTTTTATATAAATTAAATATCCAATAAAAACATTTAAACCTTAAATTGGATAAAGCAGATTCATTCACGAAGTTTTATTTATTAACTTTTTTTTATTTAGGGATGTGGGGTTGACATTCAGGGAATAAAGGATTGGTTGGGAACTCCTCTACTGCATTGGATGCATTCTAAAAGGGACATGAGGAATAGGACATTTTGGGGAGATTTGAGGAATTAGGAGTCAGTTTCTAGTAATGGGGCTCACTAGTTGTCTCATGTCAGTCCAGTTAGTTGTCCTCAGCCTAGTCTAAGGCTGTTTATATGTGTTTGCCTCCTCTGTGGCCGTCCTGTCGGGGTCAGAGACCTGAATAGTAGGTTCGTCGTCTGTTGGAGGTTACCGAAAAAAATTGATATGCCTCCGTTTGATAAATTCAGTAACTATCGTTAGTTCGAGGATCGTATGGTATTAGTCCATTTCTGTACTCTGTAAATTGGTATGTCTCACAATTCGTCTCAGCACGCTGTTCTGAAACTGTTCGAGTTTTGTTTTCCGATATATTAGCTAACATCAGCGCTCCATGAAGATGGTCCGGTCTTATTACGCTTTTATAAATTAATAATTTGAGGTGGAGGAATAGATTTGGCGATGTCAACAGATGGTTTGGTGTTTTAGATTTGGTCTTCACCAACCTGATCTTCTTCTAGCAATGGCGATATACACTATACTGTTTGCCGGCCTATTTGTTCTACCCGCTACCCCAGGGTTGCCCAACCTTTTTATAATAAGTGCCACAATCAAGGGTTCCCTGTGTTGAGGCGTGCCACAACTGTACCTCCCCCCTTTCGCCTCTATCCGACCATCTTCACAATAATCTCATCTACATAGTATAGGGACCTGTTTTTAAATATACAGGCCATCCCATAAGTAATGTCGATTTTTAAAAATCTGTCTGTTTATGTTGATATTACTAATCCCTCCTTTACAATTGAATTGTTTACATATTTTATTTATTTGTTTACGTACTCTTCTATTTATCATGTTTTTGTTGGAGAATGTTAGTAAGTCCGTGCTTAAATTTCACGAGTTAAGCGTCGCTAATTTGTATCAACGGCCGAACAACTGTTTTTCTCTCCTCTCCCTTTTAAATGAAGAACCTTATCTAAACAGGATAGTAACTGGAGATGAAAAGTGGGTTTTCTATCGCAATGTTAGACGGTCGCGACAGTGGTTAGGCCTATAAAAACACCGAAAACATAAGCGAGAGAAGGCTTTTATTTGATAAAAGTAATGATGTCTGTTTGGTGGGATATGGAAGGAATCCTTCATCATAAATTTCTTGATCTTAACCAAACTATCACTAAATATCTCTACTGTGATTAGCTGGATCGATTGAAGCGGTTAATTGAGGAAAATTGTTCCTCACTTACCAATAGACGAGAAATTTTATTCCACCATGACAATGCGAGGCTCCATGTTGCAAAAAAAAACAATGCAAAAAATGAAGGACTTTGGATTCTCCTGACAGCGCCTTTGGATTATCACCTTTTTCGCTGTCTCCAAAACTCATTAAGCAGCAGGAACATGAATTAAGTCGATGAAGTGAAAAATGAAGAGTTGGCTTTCTTTAATTAAAAAATTTTTGTTAGGAGTAACCATGCATAGCCTGCTAAGAGTTAATTTACAAGAACTCGAAGTTTTAAGAAAATTGATATTATTGTAAAATTATGAATACAAATTTAAAAACCTACTGGCCGACCACGTGCCAATTCCGAACCTCCAGCGCGTCACATTGTGGCACACGTGCCTTCTGTTGGGCACCTCTGCGCTACCCTATAGACCTTAGGGAGAGAGCGCTTGTTCTTCTGGAAGGAGAAAATAATATAGTCGGTCTTTTTGGAGTTAACTGTAATATTTAGTCCTTCCAGTTTTTTTGTTATCTCCTCACAAGCCTTCTCCGCCTGTCGTAGAGCTTTCGTTGCGTTTATATTATATTAATATATTAATTGTTATATTAATTCAACTATTTCATTACCTATATACGACAAATGTAAAATACAATTTCATGGATCTTTATTTTAAAAGGTAAAACGCGTAATTTTCAGCTTACGTAAACTGATATTAAACGTTTAGAAATTTTCAAAAGTAGTGGTAATATGTTTGCATACAACAACTATATTTAAACTACTAATTTTAAACCTTCAAACAATTTTAAATTAATGAAATAAAAAATCATTTCCTCAACCTAGATTAGTATTCGTTTTAATAAAATTAAATAAGTTTTAGCATTAACAATCGAAACAATTGATCTTCATTCAAAGATAAGATCAAATGAAATGGAATAGGTCTTAAATCAATGAAGCAAAATAGTTATTATAATGGATTCGAGGAGAAGGGATAAAATTGTTACGTAATGTAGAACAATAATAGAGCTGTGGCAACATCATAATTTTCGATTTCGATGGTAAATAACTTGGTTCTTTCTTCTAACTTTATCCTGAAAAAATAATCGATATACCGGTAAAATTTACGTCAGTTGATCTTTTCCTGAAAGAAGATCAGAATAGCTTTCCTAAATGCATGTACTAACTTACCTCTCAAAAAATATCAGTGGATCCCAGACTAAAACTGCTTGCCTTTAATCATTAAAAAAAAAAATTATCATCAATTTCAAGGATTAAAAAAAAATAAGATCTTTTTTTTTCTACGGAGGAAGTTTTCATCGCAAGATACACTAAAGAATCCGTTCCAGTAACTCCACAGATTAGCTAAAGCTGGAATGAGCCAACTGGAAGATGCAATTAAGAAGGTCCAGAGAGCTCTGGAAGGGCAGTCAACAGATAAAGTGAAACACATCAAAGTCTGGAGCTAGAGACGTTAGGAACCTGGAAAATGGCCGCCTCAATCAAAGCAGTGATCTGGGGAAAGCTACCCAAGCATGAAACATTTCCCACACGATATCACTATGCTAACCCCATCCCATATTTCTGGGTAGTTTTGACTCTCTGACCAAGGAACAAATACATTTTCATACAAATTGCTAATATGCTTATCGTATTCTTAAGTTGAACGTTTCAAAGAAGCAAATAAGTCAACTAACTATCTTAAATGTTTAGCTGATTTCTGTAAAACAAGCTGAAAAGTAATAAAATTAAAAGTCATTAAAATTTAAGTTTACCAAATTAAACTAAATTTCAAATCAATACCAATACCATTAAGTTAAGAAATTGGGATTTTATCGATACAATGGTGTCATACAATACGATGCTTGAATAGAAAAAAAAAATGTCAAGTGTCAATATCTGTAACACGCAAGTGAAAAGTTCGAATCCAAAAGAGTTGGGAAAATTAAAATATTTCATAATATAGTCTTTCTCGACTAATCCCAAATCTATTAAATATTTTAATTTTCCCTTTAATATATTTAGGAAATATGGTCAAAATTGTTGGGAAATTTTAGATTTTGCTTCCCTCCCCCAACAAATTGTTGTAGTAACGTCCCTGACGGCAATATTAAAAATGACTATAATCAATTAACGTCAACTTGGTCTTTCTTTTGTAAATTTGTCAGAAATAATTATACAATAAAAACGTGCAATTGTACGAAAAATATCTTTCGACCGGGAGCTAGACAAATCAGTCACCAAATCGCATTCTGTGGTATGTATTCATTGATTGTATTCATTGAGTGATAATTAGTATTATGAGGCAGGTAGGCCATGATGAACAGATCATGTATTCGTTTTAGTTATTTTATTGATAGATAAGTTGTTTTTACATTTAATAATTAGATTAAAGAATATATTCATGTAATCTATTATAAGCCTTTCCCTTTTTTCCCCTTTCAAACTTTCCCTTTGTGAGCCTTCCCTCACTAATCTTTCCAGTTTCATCTGATGACATGAACTTACACTTTGTATCAGCTTTCTCTACCACCTATCAACCCACCCCTTCCTACTTGCTGGGGGCATCTTTTAACGCTAAAGACTTTTATTTCTCGTATATTTCCCCTACAGACCTTTTATCAGCCGTAATGAAATCACATACGAATTCCACTGGTCCAGTTGGCATTCCCGTCAAATTAATAAAACTTTTTCTCCCTAAAATCCTTCTGGTTCTCTCTCCAAAATTCGCCTCCAAAATTCAGCATTCCCTACCTCTTGGAAAAAAAGCTATTGTTGATCCAATAAATAAAAATCCCAACCCTTCTTCTTCTGGTGAATTACAACCTTTCAAAACTGCTAGAATGACTAGTACAACCACAACCTTCCAATTTTCTAGAAGATTCCAATCAACTTGATCCTCTCCAATCTGGTTTCCGACCCGGCTATTCCACATAATCTGCCTTAATTAAAATTACCAGCGAGGCTCAGGTTGCTATAGATGATAAAGAAATTGTCTGTCCTTGTACTCCTAGAATTCTCCAAAGCCTTTGACTCCATAAACCATTCCATCCGTTTTTCCAAACTAAAAACATTATCCTTCTCTAACAATTTTATCTGTTGGTTTCGATCTTTCCTCTCTCAACGAGCCCAAGCAGTTACCATTCCAAATCAGCTTTTATCTTCCAATCTTACTTTATCCTCAGGAATTGCCTAGGCCCTTTATGCCGACGACTCCCAAATTTATTTATGCTTTTCTCCTTCTGAGCTATTAGTGGCGTTTAAAAAAATTCAAGAAGAGTTAAATCAAATCAGCGCATGAGCAAACTCAAATGGATTAAAATTAAACGCCACAAAGACTCAGGCCATTGTCATTGGTTCCAAACCTCTTCTCAGATTCAATACCAACTTTCCTAATCTACACCTAAATCACCAACCCCTCACTTCCTGCTCCTCCATTAAAAACTTAGGCAAAATCATTGACCAATCTTTCTTCTGGAACCACCATATAGTCCAAATCTCCCGATGTTAAAATTTTACCCTTAAAATGTTTCATCGCCTCGGCCATCTCCTACCCAAATCCACACCTTGACTCATAGTATCCTCCCTCATATTCTCCCATTTTGACTATGGCTGCGTATGGTGTATGTGATATATGGTGTATGATGGCATTACGGGGAATCTCGAGAACATACTGGAGAGAACTCTGTATACCATTGTAATGTTTGCTGAAGGGGCCCCGAGGCGTTCCCCCGTTTCACATCACTACGCCCAGTTAGTGGAGCTCTTCCCCTCCTTCCGTAAACAGTATTTCCTAGGCACATTTCTTTACCAAGTAATTAACAATCAGTTCCCTTCCTATGTCTACAATCTCCTCCAATTCAAGTCCTCTATCTACTCCCAGTCCACAAGATCTTGGCCCTCTGACACACCTTTCTATAGATCTGCATCATTCCAACACTCCTTTATTGCCCGTTCCGCCAACGAATGTCCTCCCTCCTAAAATCCGCCATGAACCTTTCTTAGCCACATTTAAAATCTTCCTTTTCCAATTCCTGCTCACAACTCAGTCGGACGCTGGCTAAGCATAATATTATACTGTAATGCATCAGCTTTGCTACGTACGTTTTACATAAATTTCATTTCAGTGTTCATGTAGATCGTTGTTTACTTTGTAAATCTCAAGGATTCTTTCCTTTTTATTTATAAATTATTTTCTCAACTAAGACATTTACAATTTGATTTTTATGAAATTCGAATATGCTCTTTATGTTATTAAGTTTTTATAAATGAGTTTTAGATATTGATTCTCTTTCTTTATTTATTTTTTCTATATGTTATTATTTTTTCTGTATCATATTACAATATAAATTTATATATGTATTCTTTTTTCAGTATGAGATGTAAACAATTATTTAGACAATTAAGTTTTTGTTAAACGGATGAATGCAATTTTCTTTTCACACTCCCTTGGTTCTTTTTTATTAGTACTCGTTTACATTTCTTCAAAAGAATATTTTATTATTTTTATATTATTTATGATTCTTATTTGTTTATTTTAGTATGTAAGCCAGAATTGTTATTTTTTGTTTGTACGTCATAGTTATTCTTAAGGGACTTCATCCCAGCATAAAGTTTGCTTTCTATTCTATTTAAGCTCGGATTTTGTATAATACCGCCTTCAAAGTTTAATTTGTTTTCCATGGCTTGTCTCGTTTAATATTTACGTAACCAGCCATTGTCGTTTCCCACTGGCTGATGCTTTAAACTAGCGATCCATTGAAGTCACCGATATATCTAATGATGTTATCAATACAGTCTTCCCATGGTCTGTGGTAACAATTAATAGTAAGTGGCACTCTACACTCTAATTAGCCTCAAACTCTCCTCGAATTAGTCGTCATATTAACCACCAAATGGCAATATTGCATAGCGTATAAATTGCTCGATTTACATTAAAATATTAGATTTAATAAAAAAAAAAATACCTGCAATATTCCGCATTATGGATTCTCCAGGGTTATAAAATAAACCATACCTGTAAAAATAAAATAAAATATAAATACAAAATGATGATGAAAATGATGCCTATTAAATAATTGCCTATACAGCTTTTAATTTTTTTTTTTATAATCGCTTCAACATATATTGCTTTTATTTCTATTTTAAAATACTCTACTTGCTTATTTTATTGTATAGCAAATTTTTAAAAAGTTATTTGATATATTTAAGAACTGTGGATTTTTATTCAAAATTATACATTATTGTTATTTTTACAGGCTTATATTAAAATTTATGTTATTGTACATTGCATAATATACAGGCTGTTGATGTATGCTAGAATTTCGTCACTATGGATGTGATTTCGTGTTTTTATTTAATAATGGTGAAGATATCGTTGAACATGCAATAGATGTAAACACAAAGTTGGTAGTGCAGTGCGGTAAGGGATGAAAACAACCAAACTTATTATTATTTTATTTTATATCTTTTGTACGGATGTGCACAATCATCACTATTACCAATCTTCCAAGATTGGCAGATTATAAAAAATAAGTTTTAGAATAAATAATTATATAAATAAAACTCCGTTACAATGAAACAATTCCTAACCCCACTTCCCCCATCATCACTATGATTACATAAAAACTATAAAATTACAGTGTTATATAAAAAATCAGGAATGAAATAGGCTTAAACATTAAGCAACTATTAGTGACTGATAAATAAATGAACTCACAAATTAATTTTTTAATGATATTTCATTTCTAAAAATGGTGAGTTACGTTTATTTTCCACAATAATCCGTAAACTTTTCATACTACAGCTCTTTTGAATATGAGAAGGTTTAAATGTGTTACTAGGATACATAAATTGAGTACCCGATTTTCAATTTTGCTTCGTTTTAATTTTGCTGAAATTTCAAAACTTCTATGAAGTTATTTTAAATAATAATTCAGTAAGAAATTATCTTGCAGTTAGTAGTTACAAGCTGAGCACAGTTGGAAGTTAGTCTAGGAGGAAGTTAAATGTTGACATCACTTAGACAGGCAAAACGGTTTCTTGCCAACGAATCTGCCTCTCTTGGTTGCTTTTTAAGTTATGACTCGGGGAAATTTCTAAGCTAATACTACTTCGGAGCATTGCTAAAATTATGAGACCATCTAGATTTATTATTTATGAAATTGTTAAATTTTCATCATAGCAATTTACTACTCAAAAAATTTAAACACTATAATAAAGTACAATGGATTCGAACTATGTTAAAAACTGCTTATAGTGAATTAATAAGGTATTAAATCTATATTTTACCTCTACCATAGAGGTAGTTTTCACTCTTCAGAGCAAACCTTTGCAATTAAAAAAAAAAAAAAATGTTTCATATACTTCATATTTGTGTGCACACATTCATAGTAGAGTATGTACAATTTCGGTTTACAGTTACGTTTTAGTTACATATGGAAAATTACTTGTAATGAGATGATTAATCGTATTAATCGTCCGTCATTTATTTATTACATACTTTCAACAAACTAATTTTTAAAAAAATATAGGTACATATTACCATTACTATATATTTTTTTTAAAATATTTTATTTAAAAATAGTACTATCTACCACACTCAATGCCAACAGGTATAATAAGAATGAATAAAAATAATTAAAACTAATTATAAAAATATTTAATATAAGGCAGTGGCCCTCGGCTCGCCAACCGACCCTCGCCCCTAGCCTAGCACCATTCCAAGGAATTGTTTCGCCAATTCTTTTACGCTGGACCCTCGCACCTCCCGGCCTTAGAACACCGAGATTTATAAAAATCTTTTTATATTATCTTATCCTTCACAAAAACCAATCATAATTTAATTTCAATAATAGTTCATATAATTATATGCATTACAAATATTACAATTTTTATTATATTTCCTTATAAAATAGCTAATAATATTCTACTAAATAAATATTCTTTATGTTACTATTATTTTATTTTGACTCTCAAGTTATTATTTTGATTCTACTTGATTTAATAACTTATTATTTATTTAAAATATAGTAATTTTTTATTCGTTGTTCGATTTGTTCGACTAAAAAATCGAATAATTGAACTATAATTATTCGGGCCAACCTTTCATTCGTTTTTTCTTTATTATATTTCGTAAACCAAAAAAGGATTTTCGCTGTTCAAACGATTTTCCGAAAACGAGTGTGAAAATGTTTCGACTTATCATTCGCTTTTCTCACTATAACTCGTGAAGGGATGAATTGATTTTCGCTGTTCAAACTATTTTCGGACTATTTAATGGTAGATTAAAAGGAAAAACGCGTGTGAAAATTTTCCGACTTTTCATTCGCTTTTCTTATCTTAACTCAAGAACGTATGAATGTATTTTGGCTATTTGAACTATTTTCCGACTATTTAAAGGTAGATTAAAAGTTTCCCACCCCACTAAAAAAGTTTCCGACTTTTCAGTCGCTTTTCCTCTTATACCAGCCTCTAAATAATCGGAAAATCGTTTGAACTACGAAAATCCATTCCCGTTCCCGAGATATAAAAGGAAAAGTCGGAAAATTTTCATACTAGTTTTACTTTTTGGCTTTCAATACCAGTGACGCAGCTGGGTGAGAAGACCTGGGATCTCCTAGAGCTCTGCTTTGCCATCCATATGTTGGGGCAAAGCTTGAATCGGAGCTCCCTGGGCAGATTGTATTTAGGTATGAATGTGTTCATGATGAACTATTTTATTTTTGCTCAACATAAATTTTCTTATCTTGGTTGTTATTCTGTTTTTATTTAATTGTCTATCTATTTATTTCCATTGTAATGCACATATTTTTTTTTCAATTATAGTCATTTCTTTTGAAGTCATTTTGTCCATTTTTATTTTATTATTATTATTTTTATTTTATTTATTCAATTCATTTTTTTTTATTACTTTTTTTTCTTCACTTTGTATATACGGTATGAATGGTTTCTTACAACCCTAATATCTATTGCCCTTGAGTGTGGTAGCTTATATTATTTCTCAATAAAAATAAATAATAATAATAATAATAATAATAATAATAGTTTTACTTTTCGCATACCTCTAAACAGTAGGAAAATCGTTTGAACAGCGAAAATTTATTCATTCGTTCATTGGCATCAGAGGATAAGAAAATGGAAAGTAAAAAAATGTTCACACTCGATTTTCTTTTTAATCTACTTTTAAATAGTCGGAAAATAGTTTGAACAGCGAAAATCCATTCATCTGTTCAAGAGTTATAATAAGAAAAGTGAATTAAAATTCGGAAAAATAATAAAAAAATTAACATTTATAAAGTACATATATGAACAATTAAAGAAATTCAATTATTATTGGTTGTTGTGAAAATAAGATAATACGAGGGTCTAGGATAAAATAATTTACGAAGCAATTCCTTGGTTTGATGCTAAGCTAGGGTCGATGTTCGTTGAGGGAGAGGCTTCGTTATGGCCAGTCCCGTAGGAAACTGTTTATTTTTTTCTTGGCGCGAGGCTGAAGAAATCTTTGTGATTAGCTGTGAAACTTCACATAATAGTAAAAATTTAACGGAGCTGACGTAAATTTCTAATGAAAACGGTTTAATTTAACCTCTGAGTGACGTTCCCAAAACAGGAGCGTTCATTTCCCGGAATATCATCAATGACAACTCTACCTCAAAGGAAAACTCTTTCCCAGGCTTTGCCTCTGTGCAATTAATAAAAAATAAATTTAAAAGAGAAGCATCTCCGCATTTATACAGAATTGTCTCCGCGCAAAGTTACCCGAGGGTCGGGAAACCGTGCGCAAATGGAGGTTTGATTATACACAAAAAAGGGTGATTGATATGTTTTTTTAACCTAAGAAACTAGACCAGAGGGTGCCCAACCCAAGGCACGCGGCCGGCAAGTAGGTTTTAATTTTTTTATTCTTATATTGTTATTAAAAAAAATTCATATTTCTCTTTCTGGAATGAAAAAGTAATTTGTACACAAGAGCAAAATATTTTAAAAACCAAGCGCCTATACTACATAGAAATAATTAATGTGAATTTGGCGGGATATGGGAGAGAGGGGGTGGGGATACAGTTGTGGCACGCCTCAATATGGGGAACCTTTGGTTGTGGTACACGTTATAAAAAGGTTGGGTACCCCTGAACTAGACAAAATAAGGAAAAGTTTTATAGGTTTAGTGTTACTTTTGATATGAAAATTTCGATGTTATTACATTTTTTCCTTTGTAGCCCTTTCCAAATTTTAGCGCTGTTCCTCCGCTTTCCTATACATTACAAATAAAAATTATTTAAATTAGATTTAAAAAAAAACAAGAAATAATAGATGAAGATATATAATGAAAGTAAAACTCAAATTAGATACTTAAGTTATAATTAGGTGTTGAATGATTCTAAAACAAAAGGATTAGTAAATACAAAATCAAAGGAGTAGTTCTTGTCTCTTTATATTTTAATATGCATTATGTCTCTTTATATTTTTGACAGACAAAACCTGTATTATATTGTCACCATGACATAAGTTGTAAAAGGATCATAAAACAAGAAATAGTTTGACTTATTTCTTTAACTATTTTAATTTATACTAAACAATACTTTGTTAATATTAGGTAATACAAAAATTTCGCTATGACAAATTTTACCGCTTGGAACGACATTTTCGTCAACGGAATATATTTTGGCGCGATATTAATATTCGGGTAATGAATTAAAATTCCGGCGAGAAAGAATTCGAAGGCATTTCTGAATTGGCATTTCTGAGATAATTTCAATGCTATTTTATTTTAAAGCCTCGCTGATTTAAATCTCCTTCGAATAGCCAAAATTCCATTAACTGTGGAACCCATGATAGATTTAAATACATTTAAAAAAGTAATAGATGTTTTTTCAGTACAATTAATGTTCAATGTACAATTTTGTTTTTGCAAAGATTTAAATAGATTAAAACATAAAAAATTACCTACATTTAATTCTAATTATAAATAATTAAACAAGTAAATATTCGACCTATTGCTGGTGTTGCAGACCCTGTTTCTTCTTGTCTTCCCTTCAATCTTTCGGAGGAATCGCATTTCTGACGGTATATTTGCATTAGCTGTAGATTTTGTTGTCTGTGTAAATCACTGACGCGTTGATGCTGATTGTTTTTGTCTTAATCTATCAGCTTGTTGACATTAATTTTGTTTCTTCTGGCTTTCTTTTGTACGTACCTGTGCCATCGGATTTCTATTATTTTAATTCTCTAACGAGCTTTGTTCTGTCGTTCTGTTTTCTTGCCCGAACAGTAAATTTCGATTACGCCGTGTGAGTCGACTAATAATTGATCATGTTCTTTCTCTTGGCATGTTTGTATATATATATATATATATATATATATATATATATATATATATATATATATATATATATATATATATATATAAAGATATCTCACAAATGTTTAACAATTTTTTAATGTCTTAAATTTCACAAAATTTCACTTACTTTAATTACGATACGTGTTTTAAAGTATTTAATGACGATTAAAGTTTGTTGGTCGAGGTTGGATTGAAAAAGCAGCATATATTGTAATAGGCATTTTATGCATACAGGCACATAGCATGACTGCAGCGCGACCTATAGGATCCTAGCATAGCTATGAACCATCGCACAGTAGGTAAAACAGCGACTTTAGCACGAAAAAATTTAAATTTTGAATATTTATTATTGAAATGGAAATTTTTCGTATCCAAGATAGACTAATTAGTGACATTGGACCCCATAGATTATCCTCGATTGTTTATACTAATGATTCTTTAAAAAAAAAAAAAAAAAATCCTTGTGTTTTCTTTCATTATCTGTTTATTCATCGGTGAACGAAAAATTAAGAAAAAATTGCATAGTGATGCGATAATTACAGTAAAAATGGGACTTTTCTTAATTTTTGATACTGTCAAATCATTTCACAAACATGTCCAAATATTTCAGTTGACCGGAACTCCATGTACAAAAATAACGCTGTGTTTGTTTTCGTAATTTACTTCAGATGATTTTTTAATATAAAATCAGTCAAACCATTAAGAATATAAAAGTAATAGCCAAAAGATAGCCAGTAGTGCGCATCCATTATTGTAACTTTATTTAAATAGATTTTTCGCTATAATTTACTTGAATTTACAATAAATAAATATTTATTTTTTCATAGTTACATAGTATCAGTAGCATCAATTTTATCAGAAAATTTGTACTCAATGATGAATAAACACATAATGAGAGAAAACACAAGGATTAATTCTTTTTGTTTTGACATATTTTATTGAATCATTAGTGCAAACAATCGTGGCTAATCTGTCGGGTCCAATGTCACTAAATCGCCTAGTTTGGATACAAAAAATTTCCATTTCAAAATTGAATAGTCAAAATTTGTTTTTTTTCTACAACCCACTGTGCATCTTCTCGAATACACAAATATATGGTGTGAATATGATATCGTTCAGAAGTTATACGATCACAGATGCACCAATGATTATATAATTAGGGATTGATAAATTATTTGCCACTTCTATAAATTGTTAACATCCGCATGATGGTATAGAAGGATCAATCTAATTAGGGATTGATCCTTCTATACCATCATGCGGATGTCAACTAACGATTATATATATATATATATATATATATATATATATATATATATATATATATATATATATATACTTACATGTAAAGAATGCAGAGTACGAATTTCCAAATACGCGAAATGCAGAATGATCGAACAGTATGGCAATAAATTGAAAATTACTTCGGGAAAAATGGAAAGTCCCAAACGCTATACATATTTATACTCGACTTAGTAATAAAAATTTGTTGAAGACACACTTGATCAAAGAAGGGGAAGAACTCCAAAAAAAGAAAAAATATTAATTTATTAGGTTTCGTCTAGAAGCGATTTTTTTTGCTTTGGGTATTAAATAGGTTTTTCTCATATTTTCGTAATCTGTCGAGGAAAGATTATACCCTTCATATATTCAAAAATATTTTATGTTTACATTCCCAACATTCTCTACACGAAATCAAATAAATTATGAATATGGATAAGGAAGATGACCATATGGAGGATTACGGAAGAATATTTGGAAGATTGTATACAATAATCAATGAAGAAGAAAACGAAAATAGCATTGGGAGCCTGATGAAGAGCCAACTTGAGTTCGAAACATCATTGAGAATGCAAAATAAAACAGTTTTGAATATATGAAGGGTTTAATAATTCCTTGACAAATTAAGAAAAATGAGAGGAAATAAATTTACATTTTTAAAAACATAACTATATAAATGTACATATTCTACACATAATAAAAAAATCTGTAAGTTGATTGAAGAAGAATTTTAAAGTTACCTCACAATTTGTAAAATTTACTAAATATGATTTACTGATTCGATGACATATCTTTTAATATAATAATCGTTAATATACTTATATTTAATCATTTGTATGTTTTAGTCAGTTTATTTAAATACATATCAAATTGAGAGAGGAAGAAATAGAATGAATTAGAGAAAAAACCCGTTGTCCCCTATTTTAACAACACAGAGTATTGGAAGTTGCACAATTGGTACAATCATCAATATCAAATTTCTATTAAAAATAATGAGTTAAAAGAGTGGAATAAGGATATAAATTTATACCATCCTTGGATTGGTTTCCATTTTAAACTAAATTGCGACTCCATTTTAAAGTAAATTGAAGTTGGATACAGTCTGAGAGTCCGTTTGTAGGAAATACAACGCTGTATAGTTTTACAATGAAGTAGGAAAGCTTATTAACTCAACACCAAGAAGGCTGTAAGCACGACTGTATCATTTCTTTTTTAAGGTGGCAATTAGTTCCAGAACGTTCTATTAAATTCCCGACCTCTCCGTAGCTGTAAAACACTCAATTCCGGTCATATTATTCTAGGGACTGTTTTTGTTTGATTACAGCAGGCGCGTCAAACTCAATTAAGGCCGCTGGCCGAGTCGCATTTACAAAATTTCCTAAAAATGATATTTTAAAGCTAGGATTCAGAAATATGGGCAGAATATTAAATTAAAACATACTATGTAATTAAGTGGATTTAGGGTAATAACCGATAACATTGCTTTACAAATGTCTTTTTTCACTTTATTTCAGAGCATTGTGGTCCACCAAAAATCACCTCGGGGTGTTTGACGTGTTTGACATCAGTGGATTATAGCATCAGTAAGTTAGTAAAAACCTATTTTTGACTTTAAAAATGTTTTATAATATAAAAATATTGTTTGTTATTATATCTATTAATAATATTATTATAATTTAAAGGCCAAAAATAGGTTCTTCATCGATAAGAACCTTGCTATTTTGGCCGTATATATGAGAAATATATAAACATTATTCGTGATCCAGGAATAGTAAATTTTAGAGTGATCCAATTTTTTAAAACGAAATAATTGAATTTTAGACTGAGGTGAAGGGTATATTGACTTTTATGTAATGAAAACGGTGTCCTTCTATGGAGTGAAGTTATATTAACAGAAATTTTCTATTCAAAACTGGCGTCGAATTCAGGTTAAGCACTTTGAAAAACCCCTGTATTCAAATTTTCGCATCTAAAAATAAAAATTGTTGGCCTTAAAATTTCCCAAGTGTAATTAATTGATTTCCCTGCAAATTTTTTTAAAGATTCAAATAATCGCTCATAAATCAGGAACCCTTCTAACGATTCAAACCAAAATTGGGAACATCGGTAAAAGTTCGTAAACTACAAGGTTTGCTTTTACAGTGGTGTTTCTACGTTTTTTAGTACCAACGTTATCAGCAAAAATCTTCAATTTTGTTTATATATGGTAATTACCTTTTTTAAACAGACCCTCTACGATAATGCAATATTTTTTTATATGTATGGAAAGAAGAAAGTCCCTTCTTTTTAACGAGTTTAAGAACGCCGATATCGGGTAAACTGAATACGAGGTACAGAGCTTTAAAACCGAACGTAATTCTGTGGTTTTTCAAAATTTTGAACACCTTTGGAACTGAAAAAAAAAATTTATTTTTTAGTTTCTATGATTTTTTCAACATTATGATTTTTTAATGTGCTAAATCCAAATCTGCCATAAATTTTGGTGTGAAAAAATCTATAAGGCTTGTTTGCTTGATAAATTAAACACTTTTTTAAAATTTATTTGACCAAAAATCAATTATTTTTTAATGTTTACATTTCTCCATTAATATAATCTAAATATCATATGTTTAGCCGAAAAAACCATGTCTATATCATTTTTCGAACACGAGATATAACATAAAACATTTTCAGCATGTTTAATTTTTTTCTCAGCTCCTAGGGCCCATTGGACAGAACAGTAGGACATGGATCGACTTTTTTTGAAGGTAGAATCATCAAAAAAATTGTGATAAAAATCGGCGACGGACACATCGCGAAATCCCCTTGTTATTTATATTTACCGGGTGCAGTTCAATATTCGGCGTTCAATTTTATATTCGGCGTGTCAATTTTTTCTAGTGGACTCACCTTTCTTCGATCAGAAGTATGTAGACTTTTGCTTCTAACTGTATGTAATTGTGGAACCAACTAAGAGGGGCCCTATTTTATCCTTTATAATGAAAAACTAATTAATTTTAAGATTAACATTTTTATTCAAACAAAAAAAAAGAAACAAATAATACAATCATAAATAAAAATATTTATTGATTTGGATTTTTTTTTTATTAATAATAATCAGAATAAGCAATATACGTTTGTGATGGAAAACCATACATTGGCGTTTTATAATAATATTAATTGTTTTATAGATTTATCTTCGCGCCTATAGGTGTTTATTGGGTACAAGATTGTATAAACATTAAATTACAGTTTATAAACAAAAAAAAAAGGTTCCATACTCTTCGTTTTTGTTGTAATTTAGCATCCAATTTGAGAATAGAATAGAATAGAAGAAGAATTATATCTGGGACTCGGTTTATTAAAAATAACCCAATTGGACAAGTAAAACATAGCGGAGTTGTGCTTCAGCAGTCACAGAGGAAGGTTGGTGCACGATGTTTTCTTTTGATGTGCGCTCCGTTCTTTGAAGTACATAACAACAGTCTAGTCGAGCCAAAGTATTGCACTATTCATAGAATTCGGAAACTTCACATATGCCCGGTATTACGTCAGAGTTCCAACTAGGCAAAGTCCTAGGTGTATAATTGGAGATTGCAGAATTTAAAACACTAAGGACCGATCTGAGCTATGCAAGACAATTGAAGAAATACTCGTTCACTTTCAAAATATCCCGTCTACATTTAGTCAAGCCGTAAACGTAAGTAATCAAAGCCCATCTTACGTGCGACTTTCTTTTTCTGAAATAATTTTACCTAATTCAAGAAGAATTAAAAGTTCTGGATGTTTTAACAACATAACTTAAAAGAAAAATAACCAAGAATCCTGAAGAACTAAAAAAGGTTTTAAAACAGTAATAAAACCAAAGGATTTAAAAATTGGAATTAATCAATTAAAAGCTAAAAACGAAACTTTGATGGTAGAAACGAATTCTGAAGCTGATAGAAATGTTATTTTTTAAAAAATGGAGCAGAATAAGGACATAGTTGCAACTCCAGCTACTAGAAAAAAAAAAGGATGATCTTCCGGGACATGGACGATGACATAACTATGGAAAATATTTCGTATCATCTTGTGTACCAAAACCAGCCGCTAGAAATCAATCGCGATGCCGTACGACCAGCAATTTTCCTAATGAATAGAAGAAGCAGCAGAACCCACGCAGTGATTGAGACTGACGCTGCGACCAGGAACAAGCTAGTTTTCAATAAAATATATTTTGGATACACCAAACACTGGCCGGAAGACTACCTGAGGGTTAGGCAGTGCACGAAAAGCTGCAAAATTTCATAATTCGAAAGAACGATATCAAGGAACTACCATCTGCCCCAAGTGCTTCGGTAATCACCAGCTCATGGATTGCACCGAAGAACAGCTCAAGTGTCCCAACTGTTCAGCATTCAACCAACACATCAGGTACGAAAATAGAAAAATTAATACTTACCACTGTGCTTTAGACAGAAAATGTGCCATGTACTGCTATGTATTGAGAAACCAGGGATGGAAGGAAATATTTCCGATTTAATAATAGTAATTAAACAATGGATAAATTAAATAGATGCCAAGTAGTTCAGTCAATATTAACATAAATAGATTTAATTTTCGAACAAAGAAACATCGGACAGGGGATCATTTTGACCACGACAAAATTAATAATGAAATATTACAGTACATCACAGATATATATCCTAATCTAATTAGTAATGTTTATCAACTGACATGGTACCAAACAAAGATACCAAAAATATGGAAAAAAGGATAATTACGTATTATTTCCAAACGTGACTCAAGCGAATTGCGACCTCTCACACTATTGCCAATAATAGGGAAAATATTAGAAAAAAAAAAGATTAACAATAGACTTAAACACTACCTACAGACACAATACATCATATACAACAACCAATTCGGATTCGCAACTCAAAAAAATACTGTAGACGCGATTTAAAAAATAAAAGAAGAGATAGAAAATGCATTAAACTCAAAATCAAATTGTCTTATGCTAAACCTGGATATATCTGGAGCAAATGATAATGCCTGGCCGCCAATCATATTTCAAAACCTCCGACAATACAAATGTCCCCAAAACATATTTTTATTTATATCTAACTTTTTTAAAGCTAGAACTGTGGAAATTAGGACTTACAATTACAAGTTATCAAAGCATCTGGCTATCGGCACAACAAAAGGATGATGTATTTCACCAATCCTATGGAATATTTTAATAAACTCAGTGTTCGATTTTAAAATATTTCTTTATACCGACGACGTCTTAATACTTGTAACTGGTAAGATCTTCACACAACTACAAGTACTGACAAATCAGATATTAACACTCATGGGAAAATGGGCTGAACGCAACAAACTGGAGTTTAACTTAGGCAAGACCAACTATACAATATTAAGCAGGAAACAAAAACTGACGAAAATTAATATACAACTAAGTTCTAAAACTCTCTCATATACGGAGTAACATTGGATAGGAAACTTAGCTGGAAGACCCGTATTGACACACTGGGAAACAAAACACTAAAAAATGTAAACGGGTTAACGATTCTGGCAAGACAGAAGTGGTGACTGAAATCAGAAGTTCTAAGAATTATGTATGAAAGTGCAATAGTACCAAAACTTCTCTATGCCATACCTGCCTTGGAATCTAGAACGAGAAAGCAAATAAACCTCAGGAAATTAGAAAGGGTTCAAAGACTAATAGGAATAAAAATCAGCAAGAGTCTTCCATACAATTTCTTGCGTTCTCGTGGGAATAATTCCGATAAAATACAAAATTAAAGAACTGACGACAATTTATAAAATTAAAAAACAAAATCAGGACTACAAAGACATTGGATAAAACAACATTGAATTGGAATTAACAGCAAAAGCAATGGTTACACCCTCAGCTACACGCTGAACTAACACACCACATGGAAGTATGTAGACAATGCAGACAATTCTGACATACTATCACTGTTTATACGGACGGAAGCAAACACGAACAAAACATGGGGTGCGCTTTCATATCCCATTATAACCGCATTTCCTATGACGAACAATATAGACTGAGATCACACTGTTAGAATAATCAAGCGGAAAAACTAGCAGTAATTAAGGCTACAGACTACATCTTTAGACAGACAGACCATTCTGACATATCTTATAATATTTACGCTGACAGCAAAATACTAATTGACTCCATAAAAAATCGGGAATTCACGACATACTGACCGAGCAAATCAGACAAAGTATAATTAAGATTATGGATAAAAACATACAAATTTCAGTTCTATAGGTTAAAGTTCACAGCAGGGTCTCCGACAATGAAAGAGCTGACATTTTGGCTAAATCAGTAGATTAACGGCAGCTGCCTACCAATCAACTACAACAAAATATAAAGCACACATTACAAACTGACACAATTTCTGAAAGAACACGGACCATCTAAACACTACTTTAAAAGATTTCATTTGATGAACACAGATTCATGTAACTGCGACTTAGAAACTACACAAACTTTTAAGCACATACTTTTTAACTGTAACTTGTACGAACACCAAAGGTACAATTTAATAAGAAGCTGCGTAGCACTAGTAAATGCATGGCCACGTGCAGAAGATTAACTCTTAGCAAAATATAAAAAGGAGTTAGTCTGCTTTATATCTAAGATGGACCTTCAATCAACAACCATAAAATTTAAAACACAAGCCATCCGATGTAGTTCATTTCAATTTGCTATTTTTGTTTTCTTTAGTTACTGAACTGACTAAAGTTATTTTCCTTGTTATATAAATGTTTATTTGCATTTAATGTTTTATTTTTCGACTGATCGAATGATTGTACTTATTTATTGTATTTTAATTAAATGTTTATGTGTATTCAATGATTAATTCTTAATTGATTGTGTAATTGTATTCGTTCTTTGTATTATAGTCAAATGTTTATTTGTATATAATACCTTATTCATTTTAATTTATATATTCATTTTATTCAAATTTATTATATATATATATATATATATATATATATATATATATATATATATATATATATATATATATATATATATATATATATATATATAAAATAAATTTGAAAAATTTATCCTACAATCAGTTTAATATATATATATATATATATATATATATATATATATATATATATATATATATATATATATATATATATTTTAAACTGATTGTAGGAACCTAGGTACTGATCTTTTTATTTAAGTTAGTATTACTTTTCTTTCTGTAATACTTAATCCTTCATTAAGTACGTATCTACAATATTTCTAGTTGCATGTTCAACATCTGTTTCTGTTATTATTTATTTCAGTTATTTTTTTGTTATATTCTTTATTTTTAATGTTTATCTAAATTGTACACTCGTATAATGCTTTACTGTGACTAAAAAATGTAAATAGAACTTTCCATTCATATACTATACGGTTTCGCATGGAATATGTACATTTTCTGAATAAACTCCTCTTGTACAGAGTTACTATGCAAGAGAAAAAGAAAAAAAAACAGAAACAATATCTGGTCATAAGACTACCAAATAAAAATTAATTAATGTTTACAATATTTCAGTAAAATAAATAGGCAAACAATATAAATTCTTATCTCGAAAAATGTAATTAGGTAATGTGAACCAAAAAAAAAATTTAATCTGAAACGAATTTTATAGAGTTTTTCTTAAATATCTCAAATTTGTTAATATAGTTATTAATTCAACTCTTCTTATACCGTCAGTATCAACCACATTTTTTATGAACTCAACTTATTACTGCTATATAAGAACTAACCAGAATAAAAAAAACATTTATTTAAAAGTTTCGGAATAAATTATTTTATTTAAATATATAGCCTTAAAGCGAATCCAATATAAATTTTCTCGCGGGGAAAGATGGATGGGCCAAGCAACAACCTCAAGGGAAAGCCCTGAGAATATATGGCTTTATTGTAATTCTGAGGCTCCAGTTAATTTTTCATTTTCTTTTTATCTTAGGCATACACAAATTTTCTTGTTTCATAAGGAATAGTTGATTTATCTAGCTTTTCTGATTTGTGTCCGCAAATAGTTCTATTGATTCGCCAACGATTCCAGTTCCTATATTTACTGATTTCATTTAAAATCGAATTGTATAAATTTTCTTCTGTGAATAATCTGGCTCCGATGACCATTGTAATCAATTTAATCTTATCAGTTGATAAAAGTAAAATTGTAATTTGTTTAAATTACAACCGATTACGCAGTGCTGACAGAACTTGTTTGAACCATCCAAGCATTCTCGAAACAGAAGCGGCGCACAGCGGGACGAGTAAGTCACATAACTATTAAATATCAGAAAAAACGTGTCTTCAGTAATAAAAACTACAATTTTCTTAAACTACATTGGCCAGTGTCATCTGGTTTTGTCTAACAAATAAGACTCTTTTCATCAAATAGTGCCCCTAGAGGGGACTGATTATTTTATATTTATTAATATATTCATATAACTATTAATTGAATTAATCTTTGAATACGTTTACGATTTTTGAAGACTGCTGAAGATTTCAAGTCATAGAGGTAGAAGTATTATTAGAACTGATTTGAGATAAAGAGAGTATTTTTATAAGTCTGGTACTTTTGTTTTAATGAGAAGGAAGTAGTAGACGGAAAGATTGCGTATTGGCATCGAACCTTCTGATTTATCAAGCCCAATCAGTATGATAATAATAATTATTAAATTTTTTAATAAACCAAAAGTAACTCACATTACAAGGTGCAGCAAATAAATGTTAAGCTGGCCGATTTAAATAACGTATTTAATATGTAAAAAGATAAATACTACATTTTCATTAACTTTTTAATTAGAAAATTTATTTAATGGCTATTAAAAATATATTGTTTATATTAATGAATAGTAAAACTTAAGAAAATCTTTGATATATATATTTTAATTAATTTTCTAAAATGATGAACGCGATGATACTTTGGTTACTAATAACATGAGAAGCACCTAGCCAAGCCATTCCAACACTTAGAAACACCACCTGTGGTTTCGCGGTCGCAACAACCCCCTGGTTTTACTGTATTATTAAATAGTTGAACAACATACATCACAGTCTCGTGTGGTAAATACTCACCATCTCGGTAATTTACTGCACAGCCTAATGGTCGTAAATATCAGAGGGACCTCATCGAGCTATTTGTTGATACGTGAGAAATTTGTAATTAATTTTTTTTTTTATGCTGAGGACTATGGAAAATTCTATAATTAATTTTAGTATGAATCTAAATGAATTGAATGAAATGAATAATTATGAATAGACCATATAATATTGTTATGTTTTGTTTTTATAATGCGAAAAACTATAACAGATGAGTTTTGGCAAATTATTTCCTTTTTCTTTTTGTTTCGAATATTTATTTAATTTCGCTTCTTGAAGATTAAAAGTTCTAAAGGTAGACTAATCCATACATATATCAATTATTTCGGTACAACTGTATTTTGTATTCATTAACTTTACAGACCATGAACATTACTACTGTTTGTTCAATAACACAACAACAACGAACAAAACTTACTAATGTTTATAGAAATTATTTAATATTTATTTTTCTATGGAAATATCCAGAAGAATAACTTTTATTTTGTGTAACAACATTTAATGATAAGATAACAACAATATATTTGCAATAATAATGTAAGCAATGAAGTGCATTTAATTGTTTTAGTTGAGAAATATATTTATTTATTTTCATACTCTATTTATATTAATGTGATTCTGTATAAGTATGTATCTATATATATTGGAGAGAGAGAGAGAGAGAGAGAGAGAGAGGGAGAAATAAAAAATTTAACGTTCTTTAAAATTGTTAATGACACATTTTCACGTTTAATGCACTGAAAGCGAGTTCCTGAGGAATAACTGAAAAAAAAGTGCTTTATCTTAGCGATTTTTCAAGATGGCAGAAAACGAACAAGACATACCTTAAAATCAAATTTACTCCACTTTTTGCAATCCAAAATGATATATCTACTGAGTTAAAATGTCAATCCCAGAGGTCGGAGATTGCTAATTTTGATCGAACTCAAAGGTTTGATATTCAGTGGACGCAGAATTTGATGCTCAACAACTTCCATCGAATGGGTATTTCTCCCGGAGAACTCATTTCTAAGCTATAGACTCATATATACTCTATCATTTATATCGTATATATCATATATATATATATATATATATATATATATATATATATATATATATATATATATATATATATCATATATATCATCATATATACTCTGTCTCAATTTTTCACCAAGTTGGAAAAAATTACCGTTTCGACCAAGCCACTTAACCGATTTATTATGGTGGACTCATTCGACGCAGGGATCGAATGCTCTTTAATTTGTTATACTGTACATTTTTTGATAGAATGTATCGTTTTGGAATTATGGGCGAAAAAAAATAAAAAGTCCAAAAATTCCGAGGTCTTTTGGCTGCCAAAAGTTCTCCCGAGGTCACCCGCATAAGCATTTATGTATTTTACATTTTTATACGTGGTTACCTCACCTTTAGCATCATAGACCCCTGATTTGCTCCTCTACTGACTGGCCTATATACCATTTTCATATAAATTATTCTAAAGGGACGTCAGAGTCACGATAAATAAATTTATTAATAAGAAATTTTATTTTTTTGGTTTCAATTAAGGAATGCATGTTTTTCATATGATTTTCAATATTCGTCAAATGATAGTAAAAACCTAAATCATAGGTACAGGTAATACCCACTGACGGGGCATTACTTATAATAATAATAATAAAATATAAAAAAATAAATAATTGTAATATATTGCTAAAACCTAAAAAGGAGCATAGTAACAACAAAGGTACGGTCTGTGAAATACTGTCAGCTTGCTCATCTAACTCAGCAGGTTTTCTGAGAGGATCGATAATGTGAGGATTTAAGAGGTTACGGGCAACAGGTTTGTTTACCCGGAGTTGGGAGGCTACCAAAGGTATACACAATCATCCCGGCACCATCCCTCCTTCCGAATAGCGCCGCAGCCTGAATCAGTGCACAGGTGTGAATAGTTTGCGGCAATTTCATCAGGGATTCTAGTTTTAGAAGCATGGAATTTGCGAAAGACCCATCCACAGTCAATAAATATATTGCATAATGTATAAAGCAAGATGTTATTCTGGATACCAAGTTCTTCAAGCAATTATGTCAACCATTTGCGAAAATTGATCTGCGATGAATTTATATTTTTTCGTGAGTATACGAATCAGGAAAATTGTTACTATATTTCAAATGAGCAACACATCATTTAGTCTATTTCGTTTGTTCAAATTGCTGCTATCGAGCGAGATGACCATAATGGAGCTAATAAAAATTTTCACGCCAAATGAGCAACACATCATTTAGTCAATTTCGTTTGTTCAAATTGCTGCTATCGAGCGAGATGACCATAATGGAGCTAATACAAATTTTCACGCCAAACAGTTTGAATAATGGCTTTTTTTTTTTTATTGATAACAGTAGTTAAAAAATGGCATATCCAAAACTTTACAAACAATTGAAAATTGACTTTAAAAAAACAAAAACAATATTACTAAAAAATAATCTATTCCGGAAACAATAATATTAAAAAATAATATTTTTTTCTTTTTTAATGGTTTTTCATTGGTTATTAGAATGTAAATAAATTAACTGTAGTTGTGAGTTTCAGGAGCTCTTGAGGCTTCAAAGTTGAAAGGATTTTCAACTAACAAAGTATCAATTTGCTTTACTTATAAACCAAACCTCAAAACCCGTTTTGGAAATTTAATGAATGCAGAAAAATTAGTATAGAGATATAGTTGACCGTTGATGAAATCTAGGAAAAAATGTTTTGGGATGCATTTATACATAAAACAATATTTTTTTACTGTTAACGTTTGCCACGTTTCGGCCTATGTTGAAGTCCTTCTCAAACCTATCAAAACTAGATACGGGAATAATTAAAATATTTAGTTATTCAATTAAATTAAGATATTAAATGTAATGAAATTACATAGGGGATAAGGTAAAACTAAAATATACTCTATAAATATAATTTTATTTATGTATAATTAATTCATACTTTAATTATTCTCTTGTCTTGTTTTCTGAGCCCTGACGAATTGTTAATATTGGCCTATTCTCATAAATAAAGCGTATACAAATGTAACAAGTGAATAAGCTATTAAAGTAATGGCTAAGCATAGTTAGTTTAATAATGAAATAAAGATATTACACAAAAAAATGTAAAATAATTATATTATATATTATCTGATAACATATGCATTGTTTCAGGAATGCAACTTGAAAATGGACACTAAGGCCCAAAGTTTGTTGTGTGGATGATTTAAATAAATGAAATTGAATTTAAAAGGGTTTTGAAAATATAAAAAAAAATATTATTAATAGGTTTTTAAAAATTATTTATTTACAATGAAGTTAAGGTGGTGAATGGTATTAATTGTTATTATCTATCCGTGACATGAACGATGGCACTTTTTAAATCTTGTTATCTTAGACTGAATTTATGCATATGCAGTAACTATCGGACCTTATCGTTCGGTAAGATATGGCACGTCATGAACACGATGGAATCAAATAATTCTGTTTATGCATTGCGATAAAATATCGGACGATAAATGTATAGTTTCTCTAGTGAAAAACCATACATGACCTATAAAACGCAACGATTAAACTATGAAATGCGTTCACTTAGGCTGGATTTATGCATAAGATAATTATTGGACGATATCGTCCGGTAACATATCATAACTTATTTTTATCGTCTTGTTAGACAGAGGGCAAAAATTATATCGTTAAAAAAAAAATTGTGAAATGTGCTGTCAATCAATATGATTCGGCAGTTGTGAAAATGGGTCGTATGCGCTAAACGCTTGGTTTCATTATGTTCGTAAACGAATAAAAGCAAGAAGATGGAATGTTCATCCTCTAAACCGTTCAAGGTATGTTGACGGTACTTTCCGTAATCTATACGGAATGCTCAGAAAAAATAAAGTTAGCAGGTGGTATGCAGCCCCTCCATAACTGAAGATAGAAATATCGTGCGAGTAAATGAACAATCCTACTCCAGCCCATGTATATGAGAAGGCATCAGATAGTTTTATCATTACGTTTTCTAAGAAATACCACTCTGCAACGATGAATTTATCGTCCAAGATTTTATTGCAGTGCATTAACATAATTATTTGTTTTCATTATGTTTATGACGTGATATCTTACCACAGGACATCGTCCGATAATTATCGCATGAATCTAGCCAGCCTTAGTCATGCTACCAATGGTAAATTTCTCCATGAGTAAATGTCATATATTAATAGTCCGTATAGCATATTTATTACTCATCGTAACTTAATTGCAGTGATAAATTTCAATAAATAAATAAATCAAAACGGATAAGGATTTATTGCTCTTCGGATTTGCATCTGCGTATTTGTACCTATTGCATCTTGTACTACATTATTTTTTAATAAACATTTGAACAAAAAATGGTCCTAACACTAAAAGGTCATCGGAATGTTTTCCAATAGTTTCTCCTAAAGTGACTGTCGTGTCCTATAATTGGACAATACTTGTTTACTTGTTTATAGTATTTGATGGCATTATATTTATAAAGGGGACGCTCAATAATATAGGAGTAATGATTTAAAATTTGTACAATTGGATTTCGTTGAAGTTTCATTCACCGAGATTGAATGGCAGATGAAGTGATTTTCTAACGGGAAATATCGTTCTTCTCAAGAACTATAGGGCTACGTAACAAGAACACGAAGACACGAATTCCTTTTAAAATCAATCAGTCTATTTGGGAATGGTGCCACGTTCCAATCAACGGAACTCTGGCAATATTACAGTGCTTTCAAACTTAGCACGAAACATTTCTCAACCAACATCAATCTAACAGAGGCCATAATTTAGTTTCCTTTATCTGAAGCGTATCCAAAATGAATCCTGAAAATAAATGAGGAGGTTGCTTTACATCTAGTTAGTACCTTATAAACGCGAATACCACAAACTTTCTCAAAGGATGTGGAACCTCATCTCTTTGAGGAAGTTCATGTTCGGTGTTTTCGACGCTGAGTAGGTAGTAGCATGTTATCAAAAGATTTACCAAGAATGTGAGACATTGTTTTGGAATGAGGGGTACTTCAGCCTTTGTAAGTAATAAGCTCTTTGAATTTCCAGCAACTTGATGTTACTTAGGGTATGACATCAATTCAAACATGTTGGCCATCCGTCAGTTTATGGCAATATACGTTAGAGATTTTCATATTGAAACTAACACAACCGATTACGATTTTTCAGGTAATGAAACATCATAAAAACTGGATGTTTTATTGTTGTAAAGCAATCAACAACGCGATCAAGGAATCAAATCATTATCGAGCTTCAGAATAAAAAAAAAAAAGAAAAAGAAATATAATTTTTCTGGTGACACGTAAATTATGGTTCTTTATTCATTTATAAATTTCCATAGGCCTACCTTTGTTCTCAGATAAATTCCAAATTAACATTATTCTTATTTATACTTTTCATTTCCAAAATTAACAAACAATATTAACTTCCAGTAGAAAGTTCAATGAGTTCGAGAAAGCTTTGTCATATAAAATAAGCCTATTACGCAAAATCTTTTATAACTCCTCTATACGCAAAAAATCGTTTTATTATTATGTAAAACCTTCTCATCTTCCACTATATTTCAGTAGCCACCGTTTTTAAGACATATCATGAAATATTTTTAAAATAAATAATATCTCCAATAGGAATGGAGAACAAAAAAGTAAAACAACGGGAAACTGACTCAGTATGGTTGTATTATACATAACCTAATGAATTAGTTTATATGGTTATATATATAAACAGTGAATGCAACTGTAAACAGTTAGGTATGATATAATGATAAACCAGATAAACATTTTTAACCTACATATAAAATTTATACCAACGCCGTTTTTTGAAAAAGGCGTAAGCGCCATTGAGAAAACTTTACAGGAAACACAGGAATTGTTTTTTTCCCAAATAACAATTTTTTTTTTCAATTTTATTCTTTATTTTGTACAGTAGTAGCTAATAAAGGTGTCAGTACATTTATAATTATAATTACAATTTTTAAGGCTTTTAGCATTGGTTAAGGCAAGAGTGACTACTGAGAGTAGTCAGTATTTGGTGCTTACGTCATCAATATTCGATTTTTAGACCTATTCCAATTTTTTTTTTCGATATATATTGAATGAAAATCGATAGAGGTGGTATTTACGTCCCATAATAAATTAAAATCGAATTTTTGGCGCTTAAGCCTTTTAAAAAAAAAACGATGTCGGTACATAATAACGAAAAGTATTGCGTTCGTGAAAAATTTCCAACCCGAATTTTCAACGGAAATACACGTGTCCAGGTCCCCTGAGTCCAAATAACTAAGTCCAAACTCGCTAAATGGTCTGCTTATTTGTCTCTTTGTATGTGTGAAAAGTTGAACGAAACTGGAATTACGTATTTAATAAGTAGGTAAATGCCTGGGATATTACAGCAAGTGCTTCGCTAAAAACTTTTATATTATCGATTTCACACTTATTTAAAATTTTCTCGAAAACGTATAATAAAATAACATTTCTAATATAATAGCTTACGAATATTTTTACGTATAACAAAACTTTTCTAAAATTCTTTTTAGACAAAAAGCTTCTTTTCTTTTCATTCCTACGTGTTCTAATGACATTTCTTCCAAAATTAGAAAAATTACGTGTCATAGGTAGTACAAGAACTTTTAAAAAAAAATTACACTAACTTACACTGTTTGCTAAAATAAAATTTCTCGTTCTTATGTCGAATTTTCACTTTCACGCTGAGTTAAGAATCTCAAAGTCAAACATCGAAGAGTCGAAAAGTCAAAACATATTGGCCGGAAGTTTGCTAAACATTAGAGCAGCCAAATATTTCACCTCAAGCTGAAAGTGATTGTTCAATGAGTTCATCGGGCATTGAAAATTAGTTTTCCTTTTGTAATTTACTGCTTATTAAACAATTTATTATTAAAATAATGTTAACATCTTAGTTTCGATATTTGTTTTACTTAACTAACTGTAATCCAATATTGGAACAAAACAAGTTTTTAGCCATAAGATTCGAACAATTGTGCAAAATTCAGAAATAACTGCTTAAGATCTATTAGTAGATTTTTTAAAGTATTTTTTTTTGGATTCAGCACCTCACAAATCATATGAATGGTAAATTTCAGAATTTTGAACAGAAATTTACGTAATGGTCACACTGTGCAGTGTCAAAAATGTTCCATAGGTTCATATGTCCATGGAGGCAGATATTTCCTATTCACACATCTGTCATGATAAGCTAAAAGGCCCTTATTACAAATCATTTTTCTTAATAATTTTTTTTTTGTACACGAACGGGTGTAAAAAGTAGAGGTTTTCAAGAGATTAGATAAGTCTAACTGCAATGTTTGGGTCCAAATCATTAGTTTTCGGGTTTTCTAATGTCATAAAACGGTGAATTTTTTAGACCATTTCGGGAAAACTGCAAAAATATATTTTGAAAAATAATTAGGAGTTAGGGCCTTTTAACTTATCATGGCAGACATGCTGTCAACCTGAATTGGACTTTTTATAAATTAAAAAAAAAAACCTCTTCTCCATTCACGCAGCTTTGGTTTTTCTCACAAGGCTGATTAAAACAGAAGCCCCTCCGAAAAAAAAGAGCTCATTGAACCAGTGAAACCATTTCTCTGGCTAATAACAACCTTTACATATATACATACCTGCCATATACAGAGCTCTATTTTTTCTCTATAACAGTCAAATAGTGAAACGTGACATATCACGAGTAGCTCTCAACATTTAATGTAGCACGCCACACAGTCCAATACAATGTAAATTAATGTTTTAATGAGTAGATTTATAATTGCACTTTAATTGCCATCGTTAATTTCCGTATTCAGAACAAAAAACAACAAGGCTGTTGAACCCATACGTGTGCTTCCCGTATACTGTTCTTAAGTTTTATACAATATTAATTTTAAGTTATGTCCCTATGTCTAATAACCAGCCCTTAGAGTCAAATGCTATATACATTGTAATTGAGGATATATTAAAGAAAAATAAGAAAACAAAAAGTCGCATCCCATATGGATTGCAATAACATTCCCAGCATCATTTTTTTAGTTATTAATATGGTAATTATTGTTAGTCGGGTCCCATAATATAGGTTGTTCACTATACAGGTGAATTTCCTTTTCAATGTTCTCTTGTTTCCAGTCCATCTTTTCTCGCAAACAACCTTTTTGATGGGCATGAAAAACAATGCTGATGCCGAATCTCACCTCTGGCAGTGAAAATACGAACACAAAACCAACCCCTCTTCTATACCAAAAATAATCAAAACTGCTCTATAAAAGCATTTCTTAGCACAAATGAATAATTTTTTGTTTATATTCGGAACACATCCAAAAACATCAAATTTATAAAGTAATTCAATTATTACCTCGAGCTAGTGTTGTCAAAATTAATAAAAACTTAAATTTGACCTGAAAAAGCTAAATTAAAATTGATAAACAAACTCATTTTATTTTGTAATTTTAAAAATCATTTGATAAAGACAAAAATTATGAAACTTTTTTCTATTATTATTATTTTAAAGCTCATTTATGAAGCAAACAAAAAATTAAAAGAAAAGAAAATGTTTAAAAGTGGGAGTGCGAATTAAAAATCCCATCCAAATATTGCGAACGCTTTCCTTTGACCAACCGACTAGGAGCGGATCATGGTGGCGCACGTTCGAAGTTGCACAATATTGCGCAAAACTGCGCGGATCGCCGTCCAAACAGCCCGCGCTATTCACCTTTGTTTTTTTGGCACATTTCTGCGCGCCCGTAATAAACCTAATAAACGATCTCTGTATCGAAGAAAACTTCAGCAGTAACGGAAAAGCTAAATGCGCATGCACGATAAAAAAATCCAATATAAAAAATGAAATCAGAACCTTCTAAAATGTAATTAACGATCCCAATATCAAAGAAAACTTTAACAGTAACAAAAAAGCGATATGCGCATGCGCAACCGAAAATCAAATTAAAAACTTGAAATCAAACCCCTTGAAAACCTAATAAGAGATCCATTTACCATGGAAAAACTCAACAGTAACGGAAAAGCGAAATGCGCATGCGCGATCGTAAATCCGATAGTAAAATAGGAAATAGCGCCCTTGGTAACCTAATGAACGATAATCGTACCGAAATATTTAACAAATTAATAGTTAAGTTTGAATACCGATGTGGCCGAAAAAAATTTCGGTAGTATCGAATATCAATCTGATGAAATCCACCCTTCCTCTTCCAAAAAAATAATAAATATTTAAAAATAAATAACCATAAATTGTTTTCAGAAATTTAAACTACTTGAAATAACCACAATAATAGTGATCTAATAAACGAAAAGAATGTCGGAAGAATATATCGAAATCATTTTAAAAGTCATTATTTTAATTAAAATAATTATTTTTCTATAACGAAATATAATTAATTCATGTCTGGCTGGGTTACAATTGTATTTATTTAACAATTATAAATACAAATATACAAATATTGAAAATAATTGTCATGTGTAAATACATTTATTTATTATTCAGATACTTTTAATTGTATTTGGAACAGCTCTGCTTTAGATTTGACCAGAAATTCTCAATAACTGTGCTCCCCGTAAATTGTACCGGAACATTCTACTTGATATTCTGCTCCAGTTCCGTTACAACAAATAAGTTATGGTTGCAAAATAAAATACAAAATCCACTGTACCAAAGAATACAGACATTTTTCGAAAGCACTATTGGTGTCCACAGAACGGTTAGGGATACCTTGGTGAGGACTTCGCCCGGCCGAAAGCTATCAAAAGTTGACAGATTTAATGTCCTAGTTTCCGGTAGTATTCTAGTTTTGAACAATTTACATTTTGAGCGTTCAAGAAGGGAAGCGGTCCTGGAAAGCCATTAAATACGTTCCGCACCGACATGGCACATAATCTCATATTCCCCATCAAAGCAACTCTGTAACGACAGTTCCAAACTTTACCATAAACATTTCCCGTTTCAATTGTGTCCTCTAAAAGATTTGTTAACAAACACTTTATCGTATTGAAGCAGAAGCGATTCGATTAGTTATTTTGTAGACTTCAAACGGTTGCTTGAAAACTTCAATTTTCCGTTATAGTTCAAAACAGTATATACTTCTGGCCGACAATAAACAAGAATTTCACTAAAAACGCAATATTTACTTCTTTCTTTTTTTAAGTTTTCACCATCTACAATGCTGGTAATTATGTATCGTGTATCAATTATTACCACAGTAACTATGGCCATCCACCATTCTCGAATATTATTGTATTG
Organism: Rhaphigaster nebulosa; assembly: GCA_948150685.1. Classification (NCBI taxonomy): domain Eukaryota; kingdom Metazoa; phylum Arthropoda; class Insecta; order Hemiptera; family Pentatomidae; genus Rhaphigaster; species Rhaphigaster nebulosa. Next base: position 40,417,401 of record OX411307.1, read on the forward strand.
GATTATTTATTTAATTTAAATAATTAACTTTAAAATAATAGCTATATGTTGTACAGTCATGTGATTTAAAATAATTTTAATACCCTCTGTAGTTATTTCAGGCGAACAATTATAATGGATTTGATTAGTCCTCATGAGGATCATTTTATTTAATATAAATGAATGAATGAATGAATGAAAATACATTTTATTTTCGGACTTTTAGTCCCCTTAAAATAACAGAAAAGTTCAGTACTTGTACTATTTCCCTAGCTTACATACAGTAAATAATTAAGAAACGTTAAATAATAAAATGAAATGAAAGAGATTTTAATAATTACAGACATTTAAATGCTAATTAAATGTACACATATTTACACTAACAAACAATAGACATAATAAACATGAAACTATAAACAGTTAATATGAACATATATATAACTATAGTACTTACATAAATGCGGAAGATTGATGATAGTTAAGGAGGTGGAGAAATAATTAATGCTTGAAGGAGTTTAAGGAAGAGGATTTGCGAATGGAGTTGGGTAAGGAATTCCAAAATGAAGTAGCTCGAAAGGTAAAGGATCTTTTGAAAGAGGCAGTTCTATGAAAGGGTATATACAAGTTTGTAGGTTGGGATCTGGTGTTTAAAGATTGTACAGAGGAACACGGGGTAAACAAATCAAGAATATAAGGAGGCTTTTTGGTTTTGAAGGTTCGGAAAGGATAGATACCTAGGAAGTATTGCCGTCGGGAAACAGGCTGAAGCTACTTTAACTCGGCATACCAACTGGAGACATTGGAGCGCCTGGGGATTCCGAAAATGAATCTAATGAAGTAATTCATTAGTCTCTTCAGTCTCATCTCAAGCCTACCAGACAGTCCCCCATACACAAGGCAGCCATAGTCGAAGTGGGGTAAAATGAGGGAGGATATAAGGAGCTGACGAGTTTTAGGAGGTATAGAATCTCGAAATTTTAGGAACTGTTTAAGGATAGCAATGGATTTTCGGGGGGATTTGGGAAGTGTGATTGTTCCAGGATAGGTTTAGATCAAAAATTACTCCTAGGTTTCTGACAGTGGTATGGAAGGGGACAGATAGGTGGTTGAGGTAGAGTAAGGGATAATAAGGAAGGGAATTGAGAAGATGCTTGGACCCGATGAGGATGGCCTGGGTTTTTTTTAACATTCAGTCTCAAATCATTGCGTACTGCCCATGCGTTGATACAATCTATATCTTCTTGTACCTTTCGGATAGCCTCAAGCATCTCGGTAGGATGGAGACATATAATAACTAAATTAATTTACTAAAGGAGTATTACTTACCAGCTTAAAAATATTTTACTTTAAAGGCATATTTAATAGATTTATGATAGACAATTGTAATTTTAATAACGTTTACGTTTAAAAAAAATTAATTAGATAAAATAATCAATTTAAATTATAAATAATTATAATGATGATGTAAATATGGCCCTTTATAGAAGAATATGGACCTGATGATGGCGAGAGAGCCGAAACGTTGGGCTAAATGAATAAAGAGTTGGTGAAGCTAATTTAACCTTTATTAATCAAATCGATAATAATAATTTTAATACTTTACTAAGCACACGGCAATATAAATACAATAAGGATGTAGAAATATTACAACACATTAATATTACACAGTGAAATATTATATTTATATTCATTTTAGCGGCCAGTGACGATCACTTGAAATCGAACAATGGAACAATGAAGTGGGGTGACTGGAGTGCTTGGAGTGAAGAGCACCACTGACCATCACTCCACTCCATCATTCTATTTTTAACCGACAAGTAGTGATTTATACTCACGTAATTACATATTTTATAATAAATAAAATCCACAAATATTTCAATATACAGATTAATATAACTCTTTAGAATTAATAGGATATAAATAGTGGATCTCCTATAGCTAAAACATTAAATAATTTTATCCATATTAAAAATTATAAATCCATTAACAATTTGTATTTACTTTTAATTAATATTTATAAGTATTTCTAACATAATTAATAATAACAAAAAATTTATATGATTCATATCAATATCTTTTTAAACATATTTTATACGATCAATATCTTAAATTTTAACTACACTGTATCTACTGACCAACAATTCTTATTATTTTTATTATAAGAATATAAATGGAAAGTTCCAAACACGTAGCCCTTAGAGCCTCAAAAATAACAGAAAACAAACAACCTGTCGATATTTCGCCAATTCAGGCACCATCAGGTATCTATTAATTTCTATAAACTGGCTTTTATTAATGCAATAATCCATTACCAACCACCTACCATTATTAGCATATGAAGTATAATTCAAATATGGTGTAGGCCATATTGCAGGATTGCGAACCAGTTTTAATTGAGGCATTACTCCCATTATTACGCGAATAGTAGTATAAAGGGTGCATTTGTTACTAGGCTAGGTTCTATTTTGCATGTGAATGAGCATGATAATGGCCACTCTATATTTAACTAAAACGATCTCGTGTAGGAAAGGATGCAGCCTTTGGGACAGTGGAGTAAAAGGATGTTGCTATTCATGAACGGATAAGGATGGCCATTAGGGAATTAGCAATGACCAATGAAGAAGAAACTTGTCTTAAAAAACAGATATAAAATAAAAATTGATAATTCTGTTTGATAATTTTCAACAGTATATATAGCAAGTCATTCTGATTGCAGATAGGCTACTATCTAATAATTTGTTATTTTTTATTGTTATTTCCTATTAGCGGTTGTTAATAAACTATTCAAGATAAAAAATTTTAAAAAAAGCATTTACCTTTTTTCCAACAGTAAAGTAACTTTAAAAAACTTGAAACTTCTAAGTTTTAAACGGCTCATCGAAATTTCTGAAATTGGCAGCTTAATAAATAATCCTAGAGATGAGCTTGTTGTAGGGTTGGAATATCGAAAGAAAAATATCGATATTCGATATATCGATATATCGCAAAACCAAATATCGATATCCACCGATAATCGGTAGAAAAATATCGATATATCGAAAGGAAATGGATGAAAAAGCAAAGAAGCCTTGCATTAAATGAATATAACGTTATGAAATTTATGAGAAGGTTATGAAATAATACGAATATTATTTATAGAACAATATTTTTTATTATTCATGAATCATTATAAAAAAAGATAGAAAAGAATAATATTTTGTTAAAAAAAAATAAGTATTATAATACATTTTTATCTTGAAGTCTTTTTGCCATATTTCATATATTATATAATTCTACAAATTTTTCTAAAAACTAATTGTATTTTATAAAGTTTCCATGTATGCATTGAGCATTCCCAAAACATTTATCTAAAAACATGTAATTCATCTGATATATATTTCAGTACAATCACCATTTATATTATTACCTGTTTGTCTTTACATAGGAATAATTAACAGTATATGTGTTTCAATCTTATCTACTAATTATTGTTTGGCAACTAAATATTGTTTATTCTCATATTTACCCCATTATATTTAAAAATTAACATGTGCTATATTTTAACCAATCATTATATGCAACGATTTATTTACATTTATAGTATTGTCTATTTTATTTCAATTTGGTGGATGATTGATCCAGATTATTTTTTGTTTTGGTAACCTTAAACTTTTAAGTTTATTTGAAGGATAAGGACGAAAAACCTGGACCCTATTTCATAATAAAGTACAGTTGCGAGTAGACCTATGATTTACTCTGCATATGACACACTGTGAAATGTTGAAACACAATAAAATTTAAAACTAGTTGTTAGCATCTACCTAATGTGCCTCGATTCCTATTCTTGAATATTCTGGCCTGTCTTCACTATCTAGCAATACTTATGGTAGTGTTCTCTTTCTTTTTAATAATTCTCCTAGATCTTATTTTTATTTTAAATTTACTATTTTCATTACAATTATTAGTTCTTTCATTATATATCTATTTTATTTATTATGTCTATGTAATGATTTTCAATTTCATATCGATTTTGAAATTGAGCACTTCTTTTATACTTCTTTATTATTATTAGGATATTTGGAATTTGTCTTATGCTGCTTTAATCTTGTTTTCAAATTTTGGGATATTTCCCCTCTATAATACTTTTCATTGTATTATTTCCATTTTATTTTGTAAATTACATTCTATCTATTTATTTATTCAGTTCAATTATCTATTCACATTAATTATCTATTCACATATCTATTCATATTAATGTTTTGCTTGGATATGTTGATTAATCAAAATTCAAAAATATTTTACACGTATTTTTAATTTTAAAAAATCGATCCAAATTATATCCATTATTGTTGCGTGACATTTTGGTAAATTTTTTTTCATATTTCATTATTCACCAAATATTTTTCAAATATACAAAGTTCGATTATGCAGTTCATCAACAAGTATTTCCAACACCATTGAATCAGAATATGACATTGTGTAACAAAAAAAAATGTTTTATGCACATTTAATTGTATAACAAATATTTATAGGACTACTTTGTCTGTTCGTTTAGGAAACTGGTTTTCAAATTTTAGTTACAAATTAATGTGCATTCATGATTTGAATTTATAAATAAATTATTTTGTAAATAAGAAATAAATATACTAAACACAATTAATAATTGATTCCTACTTGAAATAATTCGTTATGGTCCAACTTATGAAAATAATTATGAAACGATGTATGAAAATTCCCTGAAAAGGCATACCTTAAAGGCGATTGGCGCCAAGCATAACGAAATTAGTAGTTCATATGCCAAGCGATGTTCAGAATAATAGTAATTGAATAAATAAATAGACAGTTGATTCTTACTAATAGTAAGATTTTGTTTTATTTTCTTCTGATTTAGAAGTAGATGGTGTTGCAGAAATACCTGACCCTGATGGAGACGAAAAAATTTGTGCATGGAAAGCTTTGAGGTGTGACCGTAGGTTGATGTGCTTCCCGAAGTCCGAAATATTTTGTGACAATATTTACACTCCGCACTTTTACTGTCTCTCGATTTAAAATGTTTCCATACTTCACTTTTTGGCGGCGACATTTTAGTTTCTATTTTCACTTGTATCACCACACTAACAACAACAACAACAACAATGAACAACAAGCAACTGACCGTTAGTGACGCCAATGAGTTATAACAGTAAGGAAGTTATAACAGCTCAGAGACAGAGTCTTAGATTGATTAAATAATTAAGCTGTAAAAGCGTGGAAAAATTAAACAAAATTTTTTTCTATCTACAGTTTATTTGTAAAAATTCGGAATCCAGGCTTTAATTATTGTTTATTAATGTGAATGTTTCACATACGCCTTAATAGTTAAAATTTTTATATACTTCTACAATATCTTAATTTTAACGTATGGAAAGAATAAGATAACTGTTGCAATGAAGTATTTGCGGATTAGTACCTAAATACTTTGATTCCATTGTATTTATCTGTTTCCTTATTTGCGCCATTTGTTTGGAAAATTATTATTCTGTTGTTATAACTAATACTATTATGTCCTGACCTAAATTTTGTTTATTTATTTATTAAATCAGTGTTAATTAAAAAAAAAAAAAAAAAAAAAAAATACATATTATATTGTATAACTGTAGAAGGAAAGTAACTGTAATTAAATGACAATATGCTATATATTATTTTACCTATATTGTAAAGGTCGGACTATAATAATTATGGTTGTTGTTTTATTTCAAATTAACCAAATTAACACTAAGTGGGCCAGACTCAATGGCTACATGTTGTACATTAAAGCCAATAAAGAATTATATATATATATATATATATATATATATATATATATATATATATATATATATATATATATATATATATATATATATATATATATATATATATATATTTCATCCTTAAAAAAAAAAAAATAAAAATAATTAAGCTGTAATGTTAAGTACAGCTCACGGATAAAATTAAAAATATGATAAAGAATAAAGGAAATTTCTAATTAAAATAAAATAATAAAATTTAAAATATCAAATCACCGATATATCTGTGCAAAATATCGATATCTCGATATATCGGGTGTTAGGATAACGATATAATATATCGGTTTTTCAAATCCGATATATCGATATATCGCGTTCCGATATTCCAACCCTAGCTTGTTGTAATACTTATTTGGCATCATGTAATTTTTCAACTGTTATTGCACTTTGTAGCAAACCTTGGGTGCTGTCGCAGCAATCCTATTTTAACAACTGCGATTCAAATTGAATTTTACCAGAATTATTAGCGTTTAATTTAATTTTCCTTTTAGATTTTTTGTAATTGTAAAATATTTATTAATTCATATTAGAAAGTCCCATCTCCTTATGATTTTTTTGGTTATTTGTATGTTTTTGCGAATAACATGAAATCATATCAGTTCACCCGTTTTTCAGAATGAAATTGTTCCAATCCTTTATTCTGACTTAACTTTTGATGTTTAACTCGAAATGTTTGAGAAAACGTAATAAGTTCATTTTGAAGGTCATTCCAGTTGCATCTAATAGTTAATTTAATAAATGGTAGCGAGTAGATACTCTCTCACAATTCCAGTGAAGAACATACCTACTTCAGCAACCTAACAACCCTGTCCACGCGAATCTTGATTTCTCCCACCTTCTTTATTTGGGGAGAATCATGCCTTACCTTGATCCCATCCCACCTTAATTTTTCCTTACCATATCTTTATATCCTGGCTAACGGGGTGATGAGACCTGCCAGTCTACAGAAGACATCTCATCTAAGGGAGAAAATCTTGACAGAAAATCAAAGGCCCTCCAAGGTTAAGGAGGGTTGGATGCAGGGTCAATCGCCCGGTTTCGGAAAAAACGTATCGATTACGAAACCTACAACCAGCCTCGGAAATAACTGTCTTAAAAAGGTAACGACTCCGGCTTTGTTTAAAGGACTACTACTTGCTACATTGAATGTACGGAACTTGTACAGACGAGGTGCCGCTCAAACGGTGGTAAATGAGATCCGAAGGTACACCTTCGATATGATAGCTATCCAAGTAGCTAGGTGGCCTGGAAATAACGAGTTGACCATAGATAGATTTACCGTGTTCAACAGTGGAAGGAATGGAACCGGCGGCACAGCCTTCATTATGAGCCCAAAGATGAGAGAGTCAGTCCTGAGCATCACACCTGTCAATTACCGGATTAGTGTGCTAAGAATAAGAGATCGACGTTTTAATATCTCGATCATTAACATGTATGCACCTACGGATGACAAGGACGAAGAAATGAAGAACGAGTTCTATGACCTACTAGAATACGTCCATGGCCAAATCCAAAAGCATGACGTAAAAATAGTAATGGGGGGCTTCAATACCAAAATTGGAAGAGAAATTTCGGCCGATAATCGGAGTACAGAGCTTATATGATATAAGCAGCAATAATGGTCTGCGATGCATACATTTTGCAGCTGCAAAGAATCTAGTTGTGAGCAGCACGACTTTCCCACACGAAAAAATCCAAAAGTACACATGGACCAGCCCAGGGGAGAGATGGAAGAACCAGACTGACCATATGCTGATAAGCAAAAGACATAAAAGTTCAATACTATCGGTTCGGAGTTTTCGAAGAGCAGATTGCAGCCGGACCATGCCATGATCCGTATAAAATTCAACCAAACACTTAAGAGGCTCCTAAAAACTGAAGCATGATACAAAAGGGCAAGATATGAAGTCAATAAATTAAAAGATCCTGAGGAAAAATCAACTTTCAAACTTGAGCTCAAAACCAGATTTGAATCCCTTGACCTTGAGAGAGTTTCCATAGATAAACACTAGAGAAAAATGGAAAATGGAATAAAAGAGGCTGCTAAAAAAGTGATCGGAAAAACAAATGGTTAAGAAATGGTTCACAGACCAATGCCAAAGATGTTGGATGAAAGAAGGAAAAGAAAAGTGACCCTCCTTAGTAAGAAAAGCAAGGAATTTCGGGACAAGTATAAGTCAACACAAACAGCCGCTAATAAAATACTTCGATCAGCAAAAAGAGATTTCAAAAACAGAGACTCACAGACATTGAAGAAAACTGGCAAGCTGGAAACACTTTTGAATTGTACGCTGGCATCAGAAAGGAACGAGTCGGTTTCAAAGGTAGATACACTCAGACGAAAGACAAGAACGGAAAAGTAACGGCAGTTAAAGGAGAAATGCTGGGGATACAGAAGGGCTATTTGGACTATATGGAAATCCTCAACACGAACGGTCAGGTGGATGAAAATAATGATCAGGACCATGCTGATGGCTTGACAAAGGATGAAGTACATCAACCTGACTTACTAGATATGCAGTTGGCCATCGATCGATTAAAAAGACATAGCTACAGGGATCGACGGCCTAACTAGTGAGATGTTCAAGGATGGTGGAGACCACACAGTAGCTGCAGTGCACCAACTCATTCTAAAAATATGGAGGGAAGAAAAGAAAAGGAAAGAGAGTGGGATCACAGACCTCAATAGTCCAATACTAAAGAAAGGATCCACGTCTGAGTGTGACAACAACGAAGGGATAGCATTACTTTCGGTAGCATAGATCCTGACTTATGTAATGCTTAACCAAATTAACCTTTTCTATGAGAATGCGCTCGGTAAGTATCAAGCGGGACTTCGGCGAGGTAAGAGCACATCGGATCAGATATTTATCCTGAAACAAGTTCTTGAGAAAAGATGGGAAATGAAACAAGGTGAACTCGCCCTATTTCAAAGCAGCCTAAGACTACGTCGATAGAAACTGTTCTTTGGAAAATCATGACAGAACTGGGATTTCCAGAAAAGTTAGTGCGAATGACAAGGGCTTCGATCAGTAGTTCCAAATGTTGAGTGCTGGTTCTTGAAGATAACGGAAGGCTTCGATGTGAAGTCAGGACTTCACCGAGGCGATTACCTTTCCCCTGGTATTGGAGAAGGTAATGCGGGAATGCTGCAGTGTGCACGGTGGAGTACATTTAAGAATGATGCACAAATGCGAGGCATATGCAGATGACGTAACGGTCCTGAGAAGTAAGCAGAGATATCCAGGCGCTGGTCTTCTCACTGATCGCAGCTGCGGAAGATATAGACTTACAAGTAAACCAAAACAAAACAAAATATATGATTGTAAGCCAAAGTATACGTCAAGAAGAAATCATAAGTTTAGGAAGTCAAACCTTCCTGAAAGTAGACAGTTTCAAGTACCTTGGAAGCACAGTAACCTCCATTTACGCTCAGCTCAGTGAAGTCGACCAAAGAATCCTCAGCGCGAGAAAAGTCTTCTTCTCAGTAGCCCATTTCCAAAGATATAAGAAAATTGGGTTGAACACCGCGCAACAAACTGGAAAGCCATCGCCCAAGATAAACAGAGGTGGAGGAATTTGGTAGAGGTGGCTAAAGATCTTCAAGGTCTGTAATAAGCCAACCGAAAAAAGAAGAATATATGTATATATAATATATGTTTCTGGCAATCTGCTCTTCTAAGGCAGGTGGAGGTTCCAGAAACCGCATTTACTTAATTGACTGATCTAATTTATTCTCTGTTTGCATCGGTTCCAGAAGGGAGCCGATCAATCAAGCTGTATTTTAAATTAAAAAGACTAGAGACCACAGACCCCCCTGATATAGTCACCAGGTTGGGATATTATAAATATCATTGGAGATGCTTTCCAAGGATGTCGCCGTAGTTTACTAATTCACTTAATTAAACTATATAATGCCATACAGGGTAAATGGAATTGTAGCTTTTGATAGAAGATCTTACTTTATTTAAGTTACGTTATTAATTAAACTGCTGTTAATAATTCACAACCTGAATTAACTTCATTATAAAAATCTATGGACTTTAACACATGTATTTGAGAATATTGGGAGAACTTGCTTATTTAAAATCTTACTCGGATGCCACATAAAATTAAACAATAATGTGCACATTTGAATGAAAGGACTATCACTTATCTTGTTGTTGCCTTCGCCATTTCGGATGCCGGCCGCTTCGCCACTTCGCCGCTCGATGGTCTGGTTTTCTCTCTGCCGCCAGACTCACGGACTCCGTCTCGGATGGACTGCTCAGCTGGACCCTCTCTTTCTACTCTTCGAACCTTCCTCTTCTACCTTTTCCCCAAAACTCCCCCACTTCTGTCTCCTCTGCCTGTTCTCTCTCTTTTCTCCTTCTCCTTCTTGAAAGCTACATTTTGTCTCCACTCTTCTTTTGGGCCTTCTGATTGGTTGACGCTATAGAAAGTTTTGAAGAGGCCTCTGAAATGTTTGAACCTTTTTCTCTGTTATTCCTATTTTCTCTATCCAAGGGCGATAGGGTTTATTATACCTTGTCGACCGGGCCTATCTCTAGTTTTTATGGTGCTTTCAATTTCGCTTATCTTTATGACTCCTTGAGTGGTCTGTCGGCGATCTCGACCTAGGTATAGACCTCAAGGATCCCGAACCCGCTTTTCTTTATTTTATGCTAAACTATAATATTGCTAAACCGCGTGGCATCTCTTTAATTTATCCCTTATTTGATTACTATTATTTAGTCTTAATTATTTCCTTCAATCCCTGTATTCTCAATACATAGCAAATAATTGAAAAAAAGAGGCAAAAGTTAAGCGTTGACATTATTGTTGAGATTACCACTTGGTACCTAGTTAAACTGCCTACTTAGAAGAGCTCATGCTCAACCGTTCTTCGATGTTTTTTCACAGCACATTAGGCTCGCCATATTTATTCGAAAAAAGACAGATTTTTTAAAAAAACTAATCATCCTAAACTTTTTTCGTTTAACGCCTGAAATGTATTTCTAAGTACAAAACCTAATTTTTGATATACAGGTATCAGATTTATCAAAGAATGTTCCTATATATTCCGTTCAATTTGGGGTTCAAAAAAAAAAAAAACTGTACCACTACAACCCATGAAGGCTCTTGAGTTCTGTACTTTGTAAGGACCATACTCTTTCTAAGCCAACGACTAGGATTGTGCAAGGAGGTGATTTGGCCGAGATTATGCTCAACCACCAGGTTTTTCCCCAATTAAGGGTACCCACTTTATAGAGGCTGGGTGAGCACCAGGTGAGCTTCGTGTCCGCACAGGGTCGATCCACGGCAGATAACAGAATACATAATAATTTCTCACGCCCAGTCTCGAATCCGGGAATATGAGCATTGGAAGCATAGTTCCTTACCACTGAGCTACCCCGCTCCCCCTTGAGGGGTTTGAGGTTAAGGAAAGAAAAAATAGTTGGTATTCAACCATATGAAAATGTAATTGTAAGATAAAAAAACACCTTTATTTTTTATCATTAACTATGTATATATTTATGATTGAAAACGAAATTATTGTAATCAATTTTTGACAACCAAAATTGTAACCTTGAAGCACAGCAATTCAAGATGCCTTACCTTAATTGAGCAACAATAGAAATCCATTGAATCAAATGAATTGTATAGATATTTGTTTACTTTGTTTATGTTTTAAAATATTATTATTTTGAAAATCTGCCACATTCAAGGGTAAGATTAATCGTGTTTAATGTTGAAATATAAAAAAATATTACTTATATGGGATAGATTGATGAGTTACTAATGATAATAAAAAACAAAATGTCCACTATATCAAAATTTTATATTAAAATTAAATTAAAATTTACAAATTGGAATAATAACTATTCATACCTCGAGGTAATGTCTGGTAAATTGCTGTGGTGAAAAAAGAGAAATTTAACATAAATGTCCGGACAGTTTCAGCAGCTTGTCACAAAATTGGGGATCAAGTCTTAGAAGAGCCTTCAGAAATACCCTAAGGCCTGGTGGACACTTGGACACCTGCACCTTCTCAAGGGAGGATAGCGAAGCTTGAAGGTAGAGTACCCAATCCTCAACAATTTATAATTATTATTGTTGTATTTTTATATATTAATTAACTTCTATATGGAATCAATCTACGAATTTTAAGAGAAAAGATATTTTACTGATATCACAGATTTATCTAAGAGTATAAATCGCGCATTTACGTATTTTCCCAGTTTAGAAATTATAATAAAAATAAAAATAGATTCCATTTGCCGAGGTATGTTATTCTATGTATTGCATGCGCACACGCACACGCACATATATCTGAGAAAAATACACGAGAAAGAAATAAACAAAATATACATTGGGAAAATAAAACTGATATTTGAATTTTTCTAAAATTGACATTTTTGTTTAATAGTTCGGTGTTGTTGTTTTTGTTTCCAAATATTGTAAACAATTTTATGGATCCTCGTTTTACTGTTTGCTTTATTTTCTGATATAATTTAAAATATAAGAGCGGCAGTCCACTGGAAACGTGAACGGCCGAGTACAGCCGAATACGATCCGACATACAGAGAAGCATTAGAACGCTGGTTCAATCCAATGATGATGTAGTCTTCTGGTCTCATTCGGCCGAACAGTTTGTATTGTGTTAAAGCAAAATGTCAGGATGTTTCATTTTAAATCCTATATTCAACAACAAGAATTATTTTAAATATGGATAACGGTGAAAGCCGTATGAGGATGTGAAGATAGGATTTAAAATGAAACTTCAAGAGATTTTGAATCAACATAGCATACAAATATCATTGTCTGAAGATGGCAATAATGTCCCAGGAAACGTCACAAAGTTTTTATAAAATGATATAATAGAAATAAGAGAAATATCTTTACCTGGTGGCAAATAATTTGGGTATTAGAAACTCAATCCCGTGGAGAAACCTTTTTTTTTTTCTTTTTTTTAGAGCTGAACCACGTAAATTAATAATCTCTAGATTTCCAATAAAAGCATTGCTCAATGGAACACCCTAATTCAAACTAATAGCGTAGAAAATTCTTTTAACGACACACTGTCTGAAATAAGTTAGCGTTTATTTAAAGAGTGGAAATTTTAATTGCATCATAATCTCTGGAGAAGGGAATAAAAGTTAAAATTTCGAATCCGTCTTTATACTTTACCCGTTTCATTTAATTAGGTGTCATTTTCTGCAACAAACCAAGCTCATTACTTAAGACTTCATCTTGGCAACTCTTCAAAGATAGGACCACAGGAAATTGCACGACAGTTCTAACTGCCTCAACATTTACTTTAGAAACGGTAGAAACTCTTAGTCTAGGAGCTTGTGGAAGATTTAGGTCACCCATTTAACATACACCTGGAAGTAATTTTAAAAAATATGTAAGTAATGTCTCAACACAAAACTGCGCGTGTGGCTGTTGTAAATTATAGCGAACATTCCGAAAATTTAAATTGAAAGTTGGTAAATTGTCGTCAAAAATTACCCATCGAACATACGCCTGGAACTGGTCTTATTTTCTCCCAAATATTTTTTTGATTTCGAAATCGAACGTCTGGCCACTTTAAAGTGTAGCGAAATCAGTCCCAGACGATACAATAGGAAGTAAAACTTACTTTTACGCTCAATGTTGAGGTACCTACTTCTACTAAAAAATTTAACAAGAACTGCATTTAAATAGAAAGCAATTTTATTTCATCATTATAACTTTTAATAAATCCGTTAATATCGTTAATAGTGATAGTATTATAATGCATCCCAAATATATTGCTGATTCTTATTGTTGGCCAGTCAGTAGAGGGTTTCTACGATTATAAATGTGGGGTAGAAGCTTTTATTTTTTTAAATTGTATATATCGGTATATAAACATGTAAAAAAACAAAAATGCTAACATGAGATACCTCTCAATTTTTGGAACTTTTTTGTGTATTCGCCTATAATTTCTAAATGGTGCATTATAAAGAAAATGTGGTATAACAAAGCGAAGAACATTGAATTATACATCGAATGAGTACCACAACACAATAATTCGGTTAAGTGATGTGGTCGAAAACCACGATCATACAATGGCGATTTTGTCCAACTTTGTCACATACTGAGACAGAGTACTATATATGATTCTTTAGCTTGGAAATTAGTTCTCTAAGAGAAAACTCATCAGATAAAAGTTATAGAGTACCAAATTCTGCGTCCACTAAGTCTAAATATTTCTAATTCGGTGATGAATACCTCTCCAAAGTATGACCCATATCCATCCAGGATTAAATTGTGTGCATTGTATAAAATCCCGAAACCGAATATTCGACCCATAATAATCCATAGTAACCAAAAATTTCATTTATTCAATGTGGGATCGTATACAAGAAAAAAAAATTTGCATTACAGAGGTATATTTTACGAAGTAGTTGTATTAAGACAGTTTAAAAAAAACATAAAATAATATTTAATTGTTATAGCTCTTAATAAAGCTTTAGCTGGAATCTAAGTTGTTATTAACCGTTGCTTGTTACAACATTTTATCTATGGAAGTAGGAATTTATCTAACTTACTCGGAAAATTCATTGGACGGCTCGAAGTTCGTAAGTTCATGTGTTTGAGGGTGTAGAATTTGATTTCAAGCCATTTTTTTGACATGAATACTATGAAAGATATTAATAAAATAATATTGTTTATTTTAATGATGAATTCAATTAATTCTACGGGCTCTAAAATTTTTGTTTTAAATTCAAGTTAGTGCAGAGGAAATATTGAATTCAGCATCCTGCATACTTCTGCAGCATCTTCTAGTATAAAATAATTATAATTTGGAACGAAATAACTATTTACTTCTTTTTTTTTATTTCTTTCTCATTTTTTAAGGAATTTTCAACTTCACATTTCAATTCATTTTCTGAAAGCAAACTTCTATCTTCCTGCGACATTTGTTTTTCTTAATCTCCGAAAATATTATAAAGTAGCAAAATCTGGAAGAGGCAAGATTCTTCTTGTGTCGAAGGCACTGTGACATAGTACTTTTAATCAAACTGTTAGCCTGAGGTCGCGAAATTGATTAACAAATTGTTAAATAGGTCTTTACTATTATCAATCATAGACTAGAATAGAACTATTGGGACTAGTAAAGTTCAACCTGCCTTCTCATAATACTCTAATATTTTCACTTTTTTCCTTTACTATCAAAGATATAATATCACATACGGATATTACTAATATTTTTATACACAGTAACCAGTTCTGTTCTCAGATTGGTATACTTCAAACAAATATTCTACAAATATGTAATTTTTCTATTTTTCTTTTTTCAATATGACTCTAACAAAGCAATGCCTGTTTAAATAAGTATTTCACGTGAAATAAAGATTATAAAAATATTTTCTTTACCAATAGATATAGTATTGTAAGCATTGCATTGTTCATAAATTGAATTATTTTTTATCTAGTTAAAAACGACATATTATTATAGTGAAATAGAAATATATATAAAAAAAAAATATTCATTCAATATTTTTGTAGATTTTTTAAAACCATATTCTTGCTACATTTGTTAATTATATGCTCGGAATTATCAATATAGTGCAATATGCGTTACTTTGTACAAATATGGATTGATGAAAACCCGAATAAGCTAAAAAGAAATTAAATAAATAGCAAATAATCTTAGTCACCCTAAGTTCAATGTTCGCGCGTGCTATTAAATCTTCAATTACAAGCGATGTGGCAGGTTGGGACAAGATCTGAAAACTGTTTTTAGAAGTTTAAACCATTGTTAACAACGGGGGATGAGTAGTTCTTCGAGCGTATTGCGTAATGGAATTGTTAAGATATATATATATATATATATATATATATATATATATATATATATATATATATATATATATATATATAAATATAAACAATATAAATATATATATTGTTAATAATTGTTAACATAAACCATATTAGAACAGCAAGTTTGATCAGTTGTTAACAGTTTTCCGTCTCTGAATTCAGTAATAATTAATGAGTGAAATCAGAATAAATCAACTGTAATTATATAAGCCTGTTGCATAATCATTGAATTTAATTGATCCGGTATGACGCGTGTACATAGCAATAGGAAGGAGATCGCAATTTCCGATATTCGGAATACCTAGTGGAGGTACAGTGTCACTGATTAATTTTGCATAGGATAATTTTATGACAAAGTTAAATATTTAATTAAATCAAATTAAATTTGTATTTTATAAATCATTTTTCATAATACTATTATATAAAAGGAAAGACCGTTTTTTATTAACTAATATCTTATTCTTCTGCTGCAGACTTGTTGATCTCACAAATGGGGAGGAAAACCATATTACACTCAATTTTAACACTTAAAACAAGTAATAAAAATGTTTGGAAACCTAAATTGCGTTGGAAACCAAATTGTGTTTGTAACCTTTATTACCGAAACATATGATTTCTTATTTAATTCTAATATAATTTTTGATGTAAGTTAATAATGACCTTCAAGTAAAGTACCCTTTTGGGCTCACTAATCTTAACCAAAATCTATAAAATACATTCATATCGATATAAAAGTTCTATTTACCAAGTTTGAGATGTTTTACATGATATATTAATATCATTTTTGATGAAAGTTTATTATGACCTTCAAGTAAAGTACCACTTCCGGTTTACCAATTTAGACCAAAATCTAGTATATTATTTAAATCAGTATATAAGTTATAAATACTAAATTTGAGAAGTTTTGCATAGTGTTTCAATATAATTTTTGATGGAAATCAATTATGACCTTTAGGTATAGTACCACTTCTGGTGATCAAGCAGTAACCAAAAAGGGAGGTTCACAACTAGATTTTACAACAATCCTAAATACAAAATTTCAACTTTCTACGGCAAACCGTTTTTGAGTTATGCGAGATACGAACGTAAGTATGTACAGACGCCACGACGAAACTAATCAAAATGGATTCAGGATGGCCAAAATGGATATTTCCGTTGAAATCTGAAAACCGAAAATTTTCGCGATTATAATACTTCCTTTACTTCATACAAGGAAGTAAAAATCATCGTTGTGCAAAGCCCCCTGAAAAAAAAACAACGTATTTTTGGCCATTGATAATCTCTTGAACGTGTGAACTAATTCTGTTTTGTAGTTCAATTAATTGGATTTTTTAATACTAAATTTATATACATAGTTCATTTAATCTATATAAACTCAAATCAAGCAATAACGAAGCATTACCGGGTCAGAAATTTTATAAATCGTGTGGGTCCATAACCAGCATTAATACACGGATGAAAAAAATATTAATATAAATTTATTTTCGGTGTGTTTCAAGTAAGTTGCCGTAAATTGTCTTTGTTTTTGTTTTATGCTTTATTAAAAATGATTATCATATCTTTACATAATATACTTATCGACGTTTCGGGGAATTTCCCCATCCTCAGGACAACCCATTCTAAAAATTACAGAACACCATAATTTATGTTACAGTTTGGTTTTGGTTATTTATAATGTGAAATTATAATGTTCTGTTATTTTTAGAATGGGTTGTCCTGAGGATGGGGAAATTGCCCGAAATGTCAATAAGTATATGATGTGAAAATATGATAAAACATAATATAAAAAGGAAAAAAATTGACATCATGAAATATACCCAAAATTAAATTTATTTCAAAAAAGATTCTTCCATAAATAACAACAAAAAATTAAGTTATTTATTTTTTTTCATGGGATTTTGATTAGCTTCAATAAAATTGTGGTTAAATAAAAAAATACTATTAGCCTAGCAATCCAAAGACCTCTAGAGATTGACCATAAACAAGTCCTCATCAATGATATTCCATTCAAATGAAAAGCATAATTTTCGACTTGAGAATGGCATAGTCTAGTTTATATTTCGAAGGTAGTAGATCGGGTTTGCATAAATGGTCTATTATTTAAATGACATTGGATTTCCATAAGCGTTCAAATGTGATAATATGCAGAAGTGCTTGCGGCCATATAATACAAGGTACTGGAAACCTGCCAAAGTTTTAACACATCCCTTTAGCAATATTTCATGCAGATATTCTTTAAAAAAAAATGTGTAATCCTAGCATTAAATTAAAAACCTTAAATTAAAGAAAACAGAAATTGAGAAAAGATAGATTTTTTTTTTCTAGAAAATGTGTGATTAATAAACATCTGTTTCACCTTCTAAATACAAGGGATGTCAGGTGTTATCCAGGAATCGATCAAGGTAAAAGATTCATACGCTTAATAATATTGTTTTATTTATTTCACAGGCGGATGTTATTATTTATTTATTTCATTTCCTTCCCAATTCAACCTTACCCATCCTTCCATTGCCTCGAAGACCCTTCCCTGATTGCTTCCCTTTTGGTATTACCTAGATTCGGTTTTTCTCACCCCAAACCCATCAAGTTTTTCTTCGCCCCTTAACAAAGTACCATCTGCTATCCGCTCAGATTTTCTTCTATCTTCGTCATAGCTTTTAGGCGATTTATATTCACATGTTTGTTAATATATTCAGTAGTTCAATCAAGTTTTAAATATTTACTTTTATTATTTTTCCTTTTGCTTTCCTCAATCTCATCCATTTTAATAAACGAGATAAAAATATAATTTATCACTACCACCTCTCTAAAGAACCAAAAATGTCATAGACCATACCTCTGCGTGTAACCCTAGGCATGTCGTCGCAAACCATTTATTGACGTTTCGACCAAAGTAAGGTAGTTTTCAAATGTCATTCAAAACGTTTTTATATCAGAAAAAAAAAATCAGTTTAAATTACTGTACTGAAATAATATCATTTTTCCTGCATTATCAATTTAATGCGTAATCTTATCTAAAACCAAATATTTTCTGATGTAAGACTTTATTATTTATTAGAATATCTAATGATAAAATAAAATAAGAAATGCTGGCAAAGTATTAGCGATAGTGCAGATTTTTCAACAATATTTACATTCTATCCCTAAAAATCAAATATATTATCATACTCGTCTATGCCACTGTTATATATTTCGATATTCCCTCGCCACTATTAAGAGTTGAGGGTAGTGGAGCAGCACTTGGTGCGTTGCCAGCTGTTTCTCTTAAGTACCCAAAACCCTTGCACTACTATGCCAAGTCTTCTTACATGCATAAACACTAATGCTGAATTACTTATTTAAAGTTATGTTAAACCTTTTAAGTAGTTTTTTCTTAACTCCTATTTTATCGTAATCTTCCTACTTCAACATTAAACCTATTGTTGAAATATTATAACTAGGACATTAATTTATCAATTATAGCAGATAATGAATTAATTTAAAATATCGGTTAGCGAACAACGGTATGCGCTACTTTAAAATTAAGTTTACATTATTTTTCAATGATATTTTTTAATCTTATTGAGTGGTAAAACCGTGTTACCGTGGTAGCCCTGCGATGTGGACATTAATTACATCTTCATGCTCCACCGTAATAACATTGAGACGTAGTACAATGCAGAGAATAAATTAAATCTATATGATATATGATAGATGATATATATATATATATATATATATATATATATATATATATATATATATATATATATATATATATATATATATATATATATATATATATATGTAGATTAATAATTAACAAGATTAATTAAACAGGAATAAACTGGATGCAGTCAGAAAGGGTCCCTTTTTTATTAAACGAAGCATTTCTTCAAGTATTTATGAAATAGAGTGCGATAAAAAACACAGCGCTACAAACTATTTTCATAGTTGTAAGCTAGTGCCTTACTCTTTTCCTGTAGGAAATGAGTCTCCGACCACCGGAGGTGTAAATTAATAATTAACAAGATTAATTATTAATGCAGATTGTTTACTTTTAAATGAAATTGAACAGCTGCTTATTGGCTTTTGTTATAAATGAAGGTTATACTAATCAGCAGACTTGTTGGTAAAATATATCATAGTGATATAGGGAGTAAAAGACTTGCATACAATTCTATTTTGTTTTAGGTAAGCTTATATATTTTGTATTGTATGGACATAATAACAATATAAT
This sequence comes from Rhaphigaster nebulosa, assembly GCA_948150685.1. Taxonomy (NCBI): domain Eukaryota; kingdom Metazoa; phylum Arthropoda; class Insecta; order Hemiptera; family Pentatomidae; genus Rhaphigaster; species Rhaphigaster nebulosa. The sequence continues at coordinate 40,437,243 of OX411307.1, forward strand.
TGATTGTATTAAAAGTTACTGAATAAACTATTTTGTTTTAGCAAACGTTTACGGTCGTATTCTTACTAAATCGTAGAATTACATTATATATATATATATATATATATATATATATATATATATATATATATATATATATATATATATATATATATATATATATATATATATAGAGAGAGAGAGAGAGAGAGAGAGAGAGAGAGAAAAATAAATAAAAAAACTTTATTCTGGGACAAAGTCTATATATATATATATATATATATATATATATATATATATATATATATATATATATATATATATAGACTTTGTCCTATATCTATATCTATATATATATATATATATATATATAGGACGTTATACTTATATATAGGACGTTATATATATATATAGAAGGTTATACTAATCAGCAGACTTGTTGGTAAAATATATCATATATAAAAATATAAAATATTTGGTATTTTATATATATATATATATATATATATATATATATATATATATATATATATATATATATATATATGGTATAAATATAAATTGGTATAAATATATATATGGTATAAATATATATATATATATATATATATATATATATATATATATATATATATATATATATATATATAGGTATATAAATTGGTATAAATATATATATGGTAAAATATATATATATATATATATATATATATATATATATAATGCTTAATGGAATAATGTATTGATCAAAACTTAAGTTTTAATTTTGAATCATTAGCATCATTATTTTATCGTATTCTTCGAAAATCGGCAGATTTGGATTCAGCACATCAAGAATATCGAATAATACATTAAAAAAAAAATGTGTTTTAGTTCCGAGTGTGCTCAAAATTTTGGACAAAATTACATTTGGGTTTGAAGCTCTGTACCTCCTCTCCAGTTTGCCCGATATCGACGTTTTTGGACGGATTTTTTTTTTCTGTACATATAAAAAAACCGGTGCATTATCTTAGAAGGTCTGTGTAATAAAAGGTGATTTTTTTTGCGGATAACGTTGGTTTTAAAACACATAGGAACATCACGGTTAAAACTACTCGTCTAGTTTAAGAACCGTTACCCATGACTTAAGTTTGGTTTGGATCGTTCAAAGTGTTCCTGATTGATGAGAGATTATTTAAATCTTTAAAAACAATTGAAGGGTAGAACCTAGGCAAAAGTTTTAGCGCAAAATTTTTATTTTTAGATCCGCACCAAAATTTGAATATAGAGGTTTTTCAAAGTGCTAAAACTTAATATGACACCAGTTTTAAATTCTGTAAATATACTTCACTCCGTAAAGAGTACTGTTATCATTACATATATAGCTATTATTTAAATGTTTAAAAAAATCTGAAGGACATTTAATTTCAATTAAAGCATATTTAAGGCCGTGTTCAAAGTGTTATAAGTAATATAAAAACTATGTAAATATATTTGTGATCCAGAAATAGTAAATTTTAGAGTGATCCAATTTTTTATAATGAAATAATTGAATTTTAGAGCAATCTGAAGAGTATATCGAATTATATTGAATTATAATGTTATTCCTTACAGAGTGATGTATATTAACAGAATTTGTTTATTCAAAACTGGCGTCATATTAAGTTTTAGCACTTTGAAAAACCCCTATATTATTCAAATTTTAAGATGAATCTAAAAATAAACATTTTAGGGCTAAAACTTTTCCCTAGGGTCTACCCTTCAATTTTTTAAAACGATTTAAATAATTTCTCATAAATCAGGAACACTTTGGACGATTCAAACCAAATTTGAGGCATCGGTAAAGATTCGTAAACTATGGGATTTGCTTTGACCGTGATGTTCCAACGTCTTTTAGAACCTACGTTATCCGCAAAAAACTTCAATTTTGTTTTTATATGGTAATCCCATTTTGTAAAGAAGAAACACTTCTTTTTAACGAGTTCAAGAATATCGATATCGGGTGAACTTAAGAGGAGATACAGTGTTTCAAACCCAAATGTAATTTTGTGGCTTTAATAATTTTTGAGCCCACACGGAACAGATTTTTTTTTTTTTTACGATTATTTCACCATCTAAATTTGTTGATGGGCTGAATCCAACTCAGCCATCATTTTTGGTTGGAAAAATTCTATAAAGCTAGTTTAATAAATCATTTAAACACTTTTTTAAACTTATTTGACCAAAAATTCAATAATTTATAATGTTTATATTTTTCCTTCAATATACTATAAAAATCAAATTTTTAGTTGTAAAAAATACTTCGATACCATTTTACAAACGCAAGATATAAAATAATGCATTTTCAGCATGTTTTATTTTTTTCCTCTTCTCAGCTCCAAGGGCCCATTGGACAAAGGGAGGATATGGGTCGACATAATTTCAATATATATATATATATATATATATATATATATATATATATATATATATATATATGTGTGTGTGTGTGTGTGTGTGTGTGTGTATTCATGGTGCACTTCCCTTATCGGTCCCTTTTGAGAGCTTCAGGTTTAAGTACCCGAAAATGACTTTTGGCCATATTTGAAAATTCATATTAAAAAGGACAAAGTTTTTTTTTAAGATACAAATTTCTACAAGTAATACAATTATTAAACTATACAAGAAAAAAAAATCAAAGGTTAGTCTGTTTTCCTTAATAGACTTTATAGCGCTAAAAGTCTCGATTTATGTTAATTTCGTTCTACAGTTTTGCTTTTTTTTAACCACTTTCCTCGCAACTTAGGAGATGTGTGGTGGGAAAAAATATATATATGAGCCTGAAAAATGTTTTAACCGTAGTTTTGAACTCACAAAATGATATGATATAGATTGCTGGTAAAAATATGATTAAAATCAATAATGTCGAGCAGCATGGTCTGGATGATTTTAAATGGATCAACCGCAATGAGATTTTCCATAAAAGATTAAAATTATTCTTTCCATTAACAATAATTTAATAATTAACATGATGAAAAAAAAAATCAAAGATCAAACCAAAAGTGATAAAAATGAAATGAAAAATAAATTAAAAGAAAAAAAGGGAGAGAAAATAGAACTAATAAACTACTCCCATCCTTCCAAAAGTTTTGGAAAAACATTAGAACGGCCTAGAAAAGGCACAATCAGCTTCCTATATAAATAGATGCGGGAAAAAAAGGCTTTTCATTACTATTTCATATTCATATTTTTGTGAGATTAAAATTTCGTTCAAAAGCAGGTGAATCCGTTGAAGAGAAAAGAGAATATATATAACCGGAAATGTCACCTCTTTTTCTTTGATTGCAGCAATTGCTGAAATAGTTTTATTGCATTAAAGGAAAAAAATCAATTGAACCATATCATATAAATGCATGAAAATGAATTTACAAAAACAAAGATTTAACTGATCAAACAGATCGCGTGGTAAATTTTTTTCCCATTGATTTCAGCCTCTCTTTTCTTATATGTATATATATATATATACATATAAACGGGAGAGGAAGGGGAAGTAGAAGTTACGTATGTAACTTTTCAACCTAAATAGGAGCTAGCAACTGTTAATGGGAAATGTTAGAAATAGATTGCAAACTACCAATCCATTCCTAGCTCAAAAAAAAAAAATCAAAGAATTATTAGCAATTCAACATCCCGGAAGGAGAGAACCACCAAATCGGAATTTACTTTTATAGTATTTGGGCTTCTTTTCGTTCTCTTTCACGGTCCGCAGCTTCTTTTTTGAGTAACTACTCATTTATCCCTACGTGCTTGAATGGACATTATTTCAGAACTAGGCCACTTTGAAAAATTTATCAGGAGTCTCGGAAATCAAATGTGTGTTTACGGACTAGAGATGAGCAATACTCGAATTACTTTAATTTTTTGAGTAGTTTTCAAAAGAAATACTTACGAAGTACAAATAGTACTTAAGATTTATTTTTTATTACAAAAAATCCTCAACCGTTGATCTGATGTTGAGTACTTTTCCATTATTAAAATACTCCATCGTTATTTAGGGAAACATTTTTCATTTCAAATTTCGTCGATATAAGACGAAATCCATTACTATTAGGTTATTGTAGTACCAGTTTTTTTAAAATAGTATCGATTATATGATTTTATATATTGATTCATTTAACCTTTCCTGATTTCAACGATATTGAGGTCCACTAATATGTTTTCGGTTTCGCTCATTTTGAAAATACATTCGATTTTGAGGTTTCGTGCTCACATATCAATTTATTTAAATTTACCGATATCTTCGGTATTGAGGTCCACTAATATGTTTTCGGGATCGCTATTTTGGAAAATACAATCGATTTTAAGGACCCACGCTCACATATCGATTTATATAAACTTTTCTGATTTCTTCGATATTGAAATCTACTAATAAGTTTTCGAGGCTGCTCTTTTTGAAAATACAATCGATTTTAAAGTTCCGCTATCAATACTGAAGAAATCATAAATGTTTAAATAATTCGATGTGTGAGCGCGGGATCTTAAAATCGTATGTATTTTCGAAAACTGTGACCCCGAAAACATATTAGTAGACCTCAAAATTGGGAAAATCAGAAAAGTTTAAATATATCGACTTGAGAGCACGGAACGTTAAAATCGATTGTATTTTCAAATAGAGCGACCTCGAAAACATATTAGTGGACATCAATATCGAAGAAATCAGAAAATTTTAAATTAATCGTTATGTGAGCGGGGTGCATTAAAATCGACTGTATTTTCAAAAAGAGCGACTCCGAAAATTCAGTAGAGGACCTCAATATTGAAGAAATCAAAATGTTTATATATAGGCTGATATGTGAGCGCGGGACCTTATAACCGATTGTATTTTCAAAAAGAGCGACCCCGAAAACATTTCAGTGGATCTCAATATCGAAGGAATCAGAAAATTTTAAATAAATCGATATGTAAAATCTTATAATCGATAGTATTTTAAAAAACTGGATCTCTAATAACCCGATAATAAAATCTGTAACCATATTGTTAGCCGCCAACATGGATTGATCTGAAAAATTAAGTTCGCTCATGACTGCCAAATCTGCTAAAGCAAGGTGTTTTAAAAACAAAATCGTTACTGATAGCCAATCGTGCAAACACAAAAGCATGTACCACAAGCGAAATTTTCAACGAATGGGTACAGATATGGAATAAAAAACAGCGAACATTTTCAACTGTCTATTGATAATTGTACGGCCCACAACAGTACCACTTCGCTCAGAGATGTTATTGTTCTGTTTTTGCCACCCAACACAATCAGGTCCTAAAAATCTAGACGTCCGCCAAATTGGAATCACGATTCTGTAGTTTTACCAGTAAATATAAGAATAAACACGGCTGAATAGGACTTCAATGGAAGTCTTAAGCCAAAAAACGTATAAAAAATAAATAAACAATATTTATTAATCTATACCAAATAATAATTAGTATATAACATTTATATACAAATAATGCTAATTAATCCTATGTAAAGACAAATTGATAATTGTATAAATGATGATTGTAATGCGATGTATATCAAATAGATTACACGCTTTTAGATGAATGTTTTGAGAATTCACAATATACTCAGAAGCGTTATAAGATAAATACAATTTTTAGAAGTTTGAAGGTTTTATTATTGGAAAACTCATAGAAGACTATAATATAACTTTTTTTTTTTAAGTATAATTCTTTTCTATCTTTTTTTATGATTCATGGCTAATATTGTTTTATAAATAATAATAATTATATTATTTCTTAACCTTCTTCACAGTTTAACATTATATAATTTGATGCACTTTTCTTTGCTTTTTCATCCATTTCCTTTCGATATTTTTCTAGCGATAATCGGCGCATATCGATATTTGGTTTTGCGATATCGCAAAATATCGTATATCCATATTTTTCTTTCGATTTTCCAACCCTAATTGAGAGAGGGACAGTCAATCAATGTAGCTCAGTGCCTCCAATCGCGCCTTCTTGTAATGAAAGAAATGTATAGTATGGGAGAGTATTGCGATCGTGAAAAATTTTGATTCCGGGTTTTCAATGGATATACATGTTTCAAGGTCCCCTGAGTCCAAATAGCCAAACCTCGCCAAAGTGTCTCTGTGTATGTGAACAGCCTAGCTCAAAAACGAAAAGTTATACGAAACTGAAATTACGCATTTAAGGTAGGTATATGCCTGGGATGTTAAAGCAAGTTTTTACCAAAATAGACTTTATATCATGGATTTTACATTTTTTTACAATTTCCTCGAGAGCGGATCTAACGATTTTGACCAAAGTCGTCATATCAATTTACAATTAAATGGTCTTTAATAACAGCTAGGTCTAATAATAATAACCTGACATGGCTTAAATGCTGAATTTTCCAAATGGCTTGCTTTGGTTAATTTCAAATAATTAACCGCATCTCATTAGTTAGTAGTAATAATAAATGGATAAATGTAGACTATGAAAGAATTTGATAATTAGCTAAAGAAGAAAAATATTTTCCCAGGCTAAAATCAAATTTCAGGAAATAAGAGTAGTAATATAGAAGTACAATATAGGGGAGGGGAGTTGAATATTAAAGAAAACGTAATATCTAACATATAAAGTCGTATAAAATAATGGAGAGTGACGAAAAATACCTAACTTAAGTGATTGTTGTAGTTAATAATTTGTACTATTATATTATATTTAAAGGAAACTAAATTGAATTTCCATGGCCTAATTGAGCAGTAATTAATTCCTACTCAAAGTAAGATGTTAAGTGAAAGTTGTTATGCACGAACCGCACCAGATTTTTTTAAATATTTTCTTTACTTAAAATTCTGCATTTATGAAATTAATTCTTCGAATTCGAAAAAAAAAATCTTGTTTACAGCCAAACAAAAAAAAGGTAATAAAAAAAAGTAATAAAAATTCAAAAAAATTATTTAACAAAAAATCAGATGATAATGAACTCTATTGATATAAATAATGCTTATCAAACTGAAAATAAAATTGGTTCGGGCTGTCTTCTCAAACTTCTTTAAAATTATCAAGTAGAGTAAAATTTGTTATTTTCAACAGCCCCTGATATTAATCAGGTTATTCATAAAACGGATAGAAGAACTGCCCTGTTGTCTCAGGGCGTGCTCTACCGCGAGCAAATATTGCACAAGCTGCAGATATCGAGCTATCGATTTAGTAAGGTTGACCATGTGCTGAGGAAGTGGGTTTTGCCGTGAGTCTACATAATTCATAAGATGTCCCACTGGAGAATAATTTATAGGATATCCTCATAATTTATGAGGCAGAGACAGTTTTGAGTCGGGATTAATTATGTTAATTAACCTCATTAATATCTTCCATAATAATAAATCGTTAAGCTGTTTACTGAAAAATTTTAGCCTCTTGAGGGCAACTGAGTAGCAAACAGAATGAAGGTGTATCATCCGGTCTAGAAAAAAAAAATATCCAACCTTTTCAGTAAACCAAGCTTTTGTTTGTTTGGTGTTGTTTGGAGGGCGTAAAACAGACATGTCATCAACGCCCTTTGGTTTATTTGGATTTAGATCTCGTTTGGGTAACCCACTTATCCGAAGGTAACAGAGTACGCAACGGACCCATATTAGAAGCGGCCAGCCAAAGACCAAGAGACGACTATGTCACACATGCCAAGCGGTGGTTGAATTGTTATTTAGGGCACACCAAGCTTTTTCTATTGTTAAGTTGAACTGTGTATATCAATAATTATACCCTTAACTGATTGTAGTATTTGTCAACAAATTTGAACCATATTTTCGAGTAATAATTTTCTAATCGCCTTCATCTTACAATTAGTTGCATTGTCAATGAGGATGGTATATTGGAAGTTGGTTGGAATATCCACTTTATATTGATAAAATTTGATTGAAAATAACGGAGTATAAAAATCCAAAATTTCGGATGAATAGAAAAATAATAATTTATAAACATAACGATATTTGAGCTATAACCATTTTTAAGAAAAAATAAAGAGTCTAAACTGCTTGGAAGATTGGACATCTAAAAGTCGGGAAGGTTATGGTTTGAAATTTCCTGCTGAAAAGCTTATTTAAATGCACCGATACAAGTCGTTGACTTTTGCTGTAAAAGCTTCAAAATGGATACAATAAAAAATGGATTCGTGGAAAATACATCGAGATAGCATCCATAGATTTGTATTGAAAAACTTTGTTGAGCAAACAATGAACACCTTGGTAAAATGCAATGATAATAAATAATGACACTATTGAACAGTTCAATTTACAGTTGTCATCCGCATGATGGTATAGAAGGATCAATCTAATTAGGGATTGATAAATTATTTGCCACTTCTATAAATTCGTTTTATTGAAAACTAGTTTCGAATGTTATACATTCATCCTCAGTTCAATTTACTATTATACGTGTGAGTTTCACCTCTGACCAGGCATATGTTTTTTCTGAAATCACTTAAATAATATCAAAAACATAACTGTATGTACCTGAAAAGATTATTATCTTAGACTAAAATTATGAAATACGCTTATCAATCTATTTTTAAATGTTATATTATTAAGAATATCATAATTAGTAAGTTATGCTGATGACATAGTGAAAGTGAGACATTTTATTTTAAAAAAGATAATAAATAAACGAATGAATGGCTTGATAAACTAAATGACAAGGCGGGGGAGTATATCAAACTAAATTTTAATGAAAATAAATCCAAATTATGTAACTTAAAAAACGAATATAAAGTATATACGTTAGAGGGACTTCTTAAATATGCCTCAAAACAATGGACAAAAGCTTCTAGCTTGCCATTTCGACGGAGTAACAAATCACCCCATACACAGCGCATTATGTCCCAGGCGAAGAAAGTTAATAGAACCGAAATGGAAACGGTTAAGAAGTTAGAGGGAAAAGTTTGCCGAGAATGTTTGTCAGGGGGTCATATCCGGAATGGCAATGAACCGGGGAGCTGGAGGGGGTTGGGACTGTCTGCCTCGAAGATAATTTAAATGACGCCCCGGTAAATTTAGCACCTGCCCTCGCCGACATATACCTCTCCCTCCCTCAATTGAAACAAACTCCGCCGAGGGGGAAAAGAGTTGGACGATCGATTTCGGAAAAGTTCCGACAAAGTCAATTTGGATATCGGTGGGTAGCTGTTTTAGATGAAATCTCGAAACTTCAACGAGAACATCTATTGAAAGTTGCCCCTGAGAAGTCAGGCTTGCATAAAAGCAGCCCTTACCTCCACGGATTCTGGAACAAAGCTATTTATTCATGGAATAGGAATTCTCTTTTCTTTCTTCTCTGCATTCTGTACATAATAACTTGTAGCCTCTCTCCTGATACCAGCTATAATTATTTTTACAATTACAACTAAGAACATGGACGAATCCATTATAATTTCAACTCACACTCAGAGCGTCAAAAATCAAAATTAAATTGACAAAAACTCCCAACATTGTAATACAACGCTAATCAACATTTTCGTTCGCGATTATTATTAATTTATTTCAATTAAGATCTAACAGAATGCATAGGGACATAACTAAAATAATAATCATCAAAAAGGTGATTATTTACAAAAATTTGAAATATTTATTATTTAAAAAAAATGTTTTTCTTTAAGGCGTATAGTCTCCTGGATTTTTACTTCCTTGTACGAAGTAAAGGAAGTATTGTAATCGCGAAAATTTTCGGTTTTCAGATTTCAACGGAAATATCCATTTTGACCATCCCTGAATCCATTTTGACTAGTTTCGTCGTGGCGTCTGTACGTACGTTCGTTCGTACGTACGTTCGTATTTCGCATAACTCAAAAACGGTTTGAAATTTTGTATTTAGGATTGTTGGGAACCTCCCTTTTTGGTCACTGCTTAATCACCGGAAGTGTTACTTTACTTGAAGGTCATAAATGATTTCCATCAAAAATTATATTAAAATACTTTTCAAAACTTCTCAAATTTGATATTTACAACTTATATATTGATTTAAACAACATACTAGATTTTGGAGTATGAAATAACATACTATGCAAATTTTTATTGGTGCTTTTATTGTATTTAAGCGAAAGCTAATGAAATTCCCTACAAAACTAAATTAAAATCATTTAAATCGGACCATTATTAGCTGAGATATTGCGTAAGGAACTTCTGAGACTGATTCTTCTGGCGGCTAGTCATCCTGCTTCCTGACTTATTTATTGGGCTTCTCATTTCCTCGTATCTCTCTGTTTTATTCTTCCTTGGATTATTTCTTTACTTCCTTTAGCTTCCTTAGTCTTTCCTTTTTTTTGTTTCCTCCTTGAAGTGCACATCAAATATTTCCTCTGTATCAGTTCACATCACAGCCTACTTGCATTGACAGAGTTTTTTAAATTAACACTCTCAGTTAGTTCAGCACTCTAACGTCGACCATCTTGTGACAAGCTTCAAATTTCTTTCCCTTTGGTGCCTACTGCTTCATGTTTTTTACTTGGACAGAATAGAAATTTTTGAAATATTACTAAGTGGAAATAATAAACCATTGTGTAATAATTTGCAGCGTTTTATTACTTTTTTCAAGTGTTAAAATTGAGTCTAAAATACTAGTTTTCCTCCCCATTTGTGAGATCAACAAGTCTGCAGCAGAAGAATAAGATATTAGTTAAGTGGGTTTTTCCGCTTAAAATGTCGAAACTGTCCATTTCTAATGCTTTATCCAGTGATATTGACAGTTTTATTGTTGTCATGGAACATGAAGAAATATCTTGGAAACTAGTTGCCCACTGAAGGAAAACGACATACAATAATGGAATGAGACCTCCAGTGACAAGAGTGTGTGTGTGTGTGTCAATAGATGGATGACGGGACGCCGAGTGTCGTTTTTACTGCAATCTTCGGAAACTAGTAACCAAATTCAGTACCACATTTTGAGCCACGGATTTATAATTTAATAGACGTACAAGGAAGTCATGTTTTGCCCACATCAGATATTTTTATTTTACCAACACCTCTTTATTATAACAAAGTTTTAGTTGAATAGAACCATTTTCAATTTTCACATCTTTTTATTGTTTACATCAAAATTAATACATTTCATCTTTGCGAAAATCGAACTGCTAATTTGTAATACGAAATTTTCAAACACTAAAAATGTTCTATATTACAAATTTTCGGAAAGAAAACTTATCATTTCGCTTCTTTATAGAAAGTTTCACAATTTCTCAATCATTCGCGATTTGATGCATTTTAAGCCACGCAATAGATTGTTGCTATTTTATATAATGTTTTGAAATTTACGCTGCATCGAAAAATTATTGCTCTGTGGGATTGTGAATTAATAGATTAAAATATATTTGTGTATAAAAGTAGCGTTTTTAATTTTTACACTTTTTGTTATAGCATAGTTTATTAGATGAATCCCATCTTTATTACTAAATTTGTCGGATAATATACTTCTCTTCCCACCTTTGAGTTCGCATGTCCTAATATTATTTTCATACAACGTCGCGGTAGTTTATTGTATAGTCATTCCATTTTATCATAAAATTAGCGAGTTCCTTTATCATCGTATTAAAGTTATTTTAAACTGACAAGAAAGTTGTAAGTTCCAAAAATATCGCAAACCATTTTATACCAGTAAAACACTGTACATCAGTAAAAATTCTATTTTCAATCGGAAACTCAGTGGCTAAGCAATCGGTAATATTTATTCCCTTCTTACCAAACAGTGTACGTCAACCTTTTGCATAGACACGATATGTAAATCGTATCGTTTGCTAACGACCTTAAAACATCGGCTTTATTAAGGTTTCTCACGTTCATCGTCCCTGTGTTTAAATCTCTAATTATCAAATTGCGTCATGAATCACCTGAACCAGCTTCACTCTATGATTGAGACGGGTAAATAAGCAGGACGATGAGTTTTTATTATGAAAAATCCACGAATATTAATGTTGAATAGTTAATATAAATATATTTGAGTAGATCGTTCAAGCCTACGTCACACAAATTTCAGCAAGCCTGGGAAAGCCGCTCTCATTGTTGGTCCATCGTACCTAGAGGAACTCGAAAAGCTCCTCCAACCATTGACATTTCTGCCGCCCGAGGAACGCTTTCCAACAGGGCAATCAATGAGTCTGGAGCGAAACAAAAAGAGGTAAACTAAGTAAAATTGTATACATTAAGGGATATGGATTACTGCTTCCCAAAAGAAATTTTTCGAAAGAAAGAGGGCTCATCCGGCCTCGCGACTGATTCCATTAGTTATCCTTCCAAAAGTTACCCATTTGTGGATATTAAGAGGACGGTACATAACAGCTAAAAACAAAATTCACATCAATTTTTTTTTATTTTGGGCGTATTTAATATAAACTCAAGAAATATTAAAAATAGAAGCGTCAAAAGTATTCGGAAATACAAATTTTATAATAATACTTACTGCAGTAACAACATATCAATCTTTGCACATTTAAGCGTTTTAGGCATTGATTTAACTAATCAAACAAACGCCTCTTGTCCGATTTTGTTCCACTCAAGAATTAATTCAGCGTTCAGATATTTTCATCTTGAATATCATATTTCCTAATTTCTCTTTCAAGGTTGGTCCACAAATGTTCAATTGAATTCAGATCGGATGATTGGGAAGGGGTTTCCAAAACTTTAGGGGCATTGTACAGCAGCAAGTCCTTGTAGATACTATGATAATTTGTAGATAATTTGATTCAACACCCATTTTTCTGGCACTTTCTTAGAAGTTTCTTTTGGGAATGTCAAAATATTTGAATCTATCCACAATTCCGTAAATGAATACAAAGTTACCTACCCCCTTCGAAGAAAAACAGCTCCAAACCATCACTGGATTTGGACCCTCCGTTTTCTACCGTCAGCTGCATGTTTCTTTCTTTAAATTCTGTGTTTGGTTTCCTCCAAACCATGATTCTCCCATCAGAACCATGTATTTTAAAGCGAGACTCATCTGTAACCATTACATCATTCCGAAATTCATCAGGCTTCTATAAAAAAAACGGAAACACTGTCCTTTTTCTCTTATCGACTTGACTGATGAAAAGCTTTTTTCTGGCAATTCTTCCTTGAAAATCATATTTTCAGTTGCGACGGACAGTTGAAACACTTATTTTGCTTCCAGAAGTTCAACAAAATTCAGTATTAAGCTTGGGTATGCACATTTGATGATTTTTTTCTTATTTTATTAATTATGAGTCTTTCATCACTTTTTCACCATTATAACCCGATTTTCACTTCTATATTTTTTTATTATATCTCCCACAGTAGACATAGGCTGTTCGTGTGCTGTGAGGATGTTTTCACAATTTCTTTTCCTTTTTTTTTTTTTTTTTTTTTTAATGGTTTCACCCTTTTCTCGTAAACAAATTATCCAAAGCTGAAACAAACAAACAAATTATCAATAGTTGAAATTTTACTTTTATGTCCCATTTTAAAAACTTCTCCTTTCCAGGTTGGATTTCAGTTAAATACTGGAGAAGAAATATTTGAAACATAAAATTATGTTGAAGATTAGTGGGAATGTAAAAAAAATGGATACAAGTAAAAAATAGGATATTATGATTTCCGAATATTCTCGTACTTATAACTTTTAAACCTAACATGGTTTTAAACAATATACTTTTTACTTATTTGGCGAGTGATTAGTACCTTATTGTTAAAAGGTTCATTCCGAGAAAGCCGATTAGGTCGTATTCAAGCTCTCCACACCACCCAAACTGCAAAAGATATCCCTCTGAACATAAGGGCCAATATATTAATCAACCTTTCCTGATTCATGAGTACAATTACGGTATGGATGGAATTGATGTTCTAGACCTTCTAGCTATCGGCCGAGAATTAGAAAAGAAAAAGAAAAAATGGTGGTGGAATCTTTTAGCAAAAGAACAGGGCTGGATGGTGTGTTCACAAGGCTACACGAAACAAATTCTAGAAAATTCTTTATAATCAAATTTCGATTTCTGACAGGCAGTAAGGAGCTAACTGAGACGATGACGGACATTTTCTCGTCAGTTCATCACAAGATTGGTGCAAACGCTAGGCCTAAGTAAAACCACCTCACCATGGAATATCAATGTAAAAACTTGGTTATTAAATTTTATTCTTAGACAATGTTATATTTTCCTTAATTGAATGAATTTAAATGTTTATAAAAAATTATGTTACCCTAACCTTTTTCTATTTTTCCCAATAATACCTACCTTTACATAAGTTGAAAAAATATATATAAAAATGTCTGCCAAGTAAGTCAGTGTAGGCTCCTCACTTTTTCTATAGCCTACTTAAGGAAAAACAAATGTGCAAGGAAAAACTAATTTAATGTTTTAATTATTTATCTCGACATATTTTGGAAAATTACGCACAAAAAATTATAATTCAAAATGTACATGCGCGATCAAACATCCGATTCGAAAAAATGGATCCGAAACCCTCAATTACCTAATTATAATCCCTATATCGAAGACAACTTTAACAATTAGAGTAAATCTAAATACGCAAGCGCGATCAAAAATCCGATTAAAAAAGCGGAACCAGAACCTTCGATTATCTACTAAACGATCCCAGTAAGGAAGAAAATTCAAAAATAAACAATTAATCGAATGGCGCATGAGCAATCGAAAAACCAATTTAAAATATCTAGTGAGTCCCCTCACACCACTTTCCTTACCACATTAAATAAAAGTAAAAAATTGATATGTCTTAGCTAATATTGGTCCGTTAAGATAATTTTTTTTTGTTTAATATATTTAATATTGTAGAAATTTAAATTATCATTCAAATAAGTATTAGGAATGTTCAGAGGCATAGTTTTTAAATTATCAAAAAACTAAAATAAGGTGAACCGGTTTCCATTGGAACTTGAGCACAATAATTTATAACGTGCGTTATTAAGTTCAAAGTTCAAAATTATCTCTGCTAATACTGGTTCGGTTTGGACGATTTTTTTTATTTTTTAAATTTGTTTATTTGATTTCTTTTCTCGGAAATTCAATGAATTTTCAAGACAGATGGTAGTTGTCATTCAATAAATGTGTACATTTTGAGTTATGAGCGGGGATGTGCTGTGATATATATATATATATATATATATATATATATATATATATATATATATATATATATATATATATATATATATATATAACACGAATGAGGCGAAATCGTACGAGTCTATTTCGAAATATAGATATAGAGCTATAAAATGAGCCCGCATTAAAAAATACATCTTTTTTGGAATCTAAGGAGAACCTCTTTTGGGCTAAATTCAATGCGATTTTCGGTCTACTTTGACGCGGTCATCTTTTAGCCTCTGCAATAAATCCGCTTTCGATTCCCCGACATGCCAGAGCGCTTTGGACTGCCAGACCTGTATATCCTTAGTCATAGGGGACATTGCTTTAAAATGAGCCAATATTCAAAACTATATCTTTTTCGGAATCCCAGGAAAACATTCTTTGGGTTAAATTCAATATGACTCAGTTTGGAGCGATGATCCCTGCTGCTTTGAAATGCCAGGCTTCATATCATTATTCAGAAAGATCAGAGCTATAAAATGAGATCTCATTCAAAAACATATTTTGGGAGATAAATTCAATGCAATTTTGAGCGACTTTTACGCGGTCTGGCGCGACGAACCCGCCCGCTTTGGACATTCCAGACATGCATATTTTAATTCTGGGAGGTTATAGCTTTGAAATCAGCCCTCATTAAAAAAATAATCTTGTTTGGAATCTCAGAAGAACCTCTTTTGGGCTAAATTCAATGAGATTTTTTTTTCGCCTTTGACGCGGTCTGCCACGATAAATCCGATCGCTTTGGATTCCCATATCTGTATATCATTATTCAGGGAGGTCATAGGTTTAAAACTAGCTCTCATTCAATAATATATCTTTTTTGGGATCTCTTTTGGTTAAAATTTTGGCTATTTTGGCCGACTTTGAAGGCTTTATGGACCTGGCCGCTTTGGACTGCCAGACCTGCATATCTTTATTCGGTGTGGTCAGGGCTTTAATATGAGCCTTAATCCAAAAATAGATCTTTTGGGTTAAATTCAATGTAATTATTGGATACTTTTACCGGTCGCCATTTTGTATTCCGACCGATCTGGGCTGCCAGACCAACTGATTCTCGCTTAGCACCCTAGACTCTACCAATTTAGAAACTTGTTAAATTTAGATCGTTCGGGTTCAATTGGTGTGTTGTCAGCTGTTGGACTATTAATTAACAAGTGCCGAATGTAGGCTAATGACCGAGAATATGCACCTCTAAAGATAAGAGCCTTTTATTCAAAACTAGGAGAGAATTAGTGCTATTAAATAAAACATTGGTGCGAAAATTATAATTCCAATTGAGTGGAGTCGTAAACATCTCCAACAAGAGCGATTAAGATTTATACCACTTGAAAGCAGAATTTCCAATTAATGCCAGCACCTAGTAACCAGTTTCCAGTAATGAGATATTCCATATACGCGTCATTCTTCGAAAATGGGAATATCGCAGTCCATTGAAGAATCCGGTCTTTTTTGATGCAACTGGCAGACATTTTTTTTTTCTTTGTGATTTTTATATAGCACGGTCTTAAATTGTTTTATCAGGGGTTAGCTTTCATGTTTTGTACATATGTAAATATGTTAAAAATATTTTTATCATCAACATTGTTTAGCTGCCAGAAAACCTAACCTATCTCTATCAGAATAAATTTGTGTGCAAACAAGATCAATATTTTCAGAAAAGAAAAACGAATTCGTCATAGAAAAATATCGCTGACAATTATTTAAGTTAATTGCTCGTCCCCATATCCTGTACCTCACCGTCTCACTTTTTTTTTTTTTAAACGAGCGCCAAGTAAACTCACAATCTTCTACAGCTGAGGAAAATAGTTCGCTCCAAACCAATTTGCAACCGATGTTGAGAGAAAGCTCCATTAATGCTGTGAATGTGAGATGTTAAGTTAAAAAATGAGCTGTGTTTGGTGATCCTTACACCCACACCTTCTTATAGAATAGATAAAGATAGTTAAACATTTCATGAATTTCTATTGTAGTTCATCAGGTTTTAAGGGATTTGATGTGGTGTAATTATGGAGGATCTAAAGTTAAGGCCTAATCAGTAAACAATGAATTAGCACAAAAACGTTACTCCATCACACCTCACTCACATTTTATACATTATAAAAATTGTATTTCATTCAATATGTCTCTAATTCAGGTTCTTTGTTAATAAGATAAAATAAATGGTAATAATAAATTAATAATTAATTAATTTGTAACAATTTAATAATAATAATGTAACAATATTTTAATAATAATGTAAAAATTTAACTAACAATTATTGCAACTACAGATATTTTAATAAAACAATAATTTTGTTTATTTGATTTCAATTATTTCCTTGTTGATTTTATTGATATATCAAATATCAAATCAAAATATAAATATAAATATCCTCATATAAACTTTTGTTCCAATCTACTAACTCTAAAACGTTGAGAATGATAAATTTTTCATATGATTAGCCATACTTCGATATAAAATAAATTATAGAATGTATTAAAACCAAAGCAACAAAATAAATAAATAAATAATAATAATATTGTATGTCTGTATAACGCAACCGAGTTGATTTTGATGAAAATTGTTGATTTATATGTACAAAATTTAAAAAAATAAAAATAGTATAATTTAAAAAGGAAATTTAATCCAAAATATTGGTTATAAAACATTTTGCACTAAAAATATAGCAATTAAAGCGAAATCACTGACATATCAGACTTTTTCGTTTTTTTATTGGCATTTTGGCAGATTTCTACGGTCCCGTATCTCAGCAGCTCTTCCGAATTTTCCATTACAAACACAAAAAAAATTGCAGAACATTTAATGCTTTTTAAAATTGGTAATACAACTTTTTACCTAAAATTTCGCTGGAAGCGAATTAAGGGTGCCACAATAGGAAGGAGTGGAATTTTGCAGAAGCATTTTGCCAACTTAGGTTTATCGTTCTCCCTATTTCACTTTAAAACATCAAGTCGGACATTTTCTTAGTCAGTTCTACATACATGTTTTGTTTTTAAAAAAGTTAATCTTAATTTTTTGATCATTTAAATATGAAACGTCTATTTAGTAGTGGCTGTTTTTCATAAAAAACTATAATAAATTTTTTACTGCGGTAAATATTGAGACTAAAAATCTGATATTTTCTCAAAGAAATATACATGAATGGCAGCTTTCCAAGAAAATATAAAGGTAACAAAAAAATGTTCGTACAGTGGCGACTTTTTTCCAAGCCAACAATATATTTATTTAAAATAAATTTTCATTTGCCTAGATAGTTGTTGGCAGAATCAATCAAATAAACACATAGTCTTCTGAATATAATATAAACTTCACATAATTATATAATTATAATTATATTAGCCTTCTTGATCATCCTAAGTTCATTTTATCACCCCTTCTTTTTTACTAAAGTATTTAAATTCATATTTTCATAAGGGACGATAAAATAGAAAATGAAATAATTAATAGTGAACTTTTTTTTAAAAGGAATTATTTATTCAATTTTCTTATATTAAGATTAGTAGCGTAGCCAGAATTTCGTTTCGGAGGGGGATGGGGGTCCATCTAAGAATCTGCTTTAAACAAACCCACCCTATCCAGGGATGTAACCGGGCCCACTCTCTATATAATATTTTTTAGACCAAGGTATATTATTTATAAAATAACATTCAAATAGGTTCATACAATTATTTTGCAATTTCGGGGGGTGAGAAAGGAGAGATCTGGACCCCCTGAAATCCCGCTCTGGCTACGCCACTGATTAAGATGAAGAATGAATTATTATATAATTATATTTGGTTGTATTTCCTTCATCAGTTTTCATATATGTATTATACTATTATCAATCAACAACCATAACATTGCATAATTATATATCATCATAAAATAACAATGCTTAATGAAACAATAGGATGTGTATCATTTTCAAGTAAAGTGGCATTTCTGAAATCTGAGCAAGTTAGAATTTCTTGAAACAAAATGTTTTGTGACTACGTCCTGTGTCAACTTACTATGTCGCAACAATACATCTGAACATCTTGGTGTAGTTTATTTGGCAAATCGTAGTCCTTGAATTTTGGCAGCCCATAGCACTTTAAGATATGGGGTCCTCCATATTAGAGAATTCATGCTCTGAACTAGTTTAAGTTATTATTTTTTTTCAATATTTGAAAAGTAAACAACGTTTAAAAATGTTAAACATTTACAAGAGATATGCCAGGGCCCATGGTGGTTAAGATTGCGCTGATTATATATTTATTTAATTATCTATTATGTTACAGTATTAAGATCCTGTACTTTACCACCTAATTCCATTTCGTTACCGACACGATAGCCTCCTAATGGAGAAGTAATGTAATGGAACTTTAGGTAGGTATTACACTGACAACTTATTTACTCCAACTAACTATCAAATGCAATTAACTGTAGAGAATTGTATACATGACGACAACATTTCAATAAAATATGTGGAACGAATCACTTAATTAACTTGAAAAAACAACGGTAACGTAATGGAGAATTAAAAAAATACGCATTATATTTTCATGTGAAGGTGCACCTGCTAGCTGTTGAGTTAGGAAGAGAGTTGCGAGATTCTCTGACAAAACCTACTCTTTGTAGAACTCCTTTTACCCCTTTGCTTCTTTCTACAAATCCTCCTCTAGCTTCCCACCAAACTTGGTACTGTAAAATATATAAGGTAATGTAATGGATATATTCACGGATACAACATAAATCTCAAAAAAATTCCCTAAAATGCATTTTAAACAATATTTTTCATCATTATCGGCTAATATAGGTAATAACAAAAAGTTACCGGGAACCAGGCTTTTCGTATTTTTATTTTCAAGATTTCTGTATGGTTTTCAAATTTATTTTCAAATTTACAACTTAGCTCTAGGACGGCAATGTAATGGAGCTCATTTTAATACAAAAAAAAAATTATGGCTCATTTAAATAAAGCCACTCAAAGAACCCGGACATGAAGTGCCATTTTATATGAAAATGACCCATATAATAAACATCAAATAAAATTTGTAATATGACACATAGGATATAGCAAGATAATCTTCTTACAAATTCAGAGGCTTAAAAAGACCAGTAAATAATACATTTATAGCTCCACAAAAATCAAGTAAGTTTTAATCATACATTATATGTAATTGATCGAGCGTAAGCGATGAGCATAGCTCCATCACCAAGGTCGTATTTTAATTTTTTTTTTAAATAATAACATTACAAAATTGAAAAAATAAAATAGCGGAGGTGGGAGAAAAAAGTTGAGACCCCAAAAGACACTTCTCTTGCACCAACTCAATTCACATACAAATTTTCAACCCTTTAGTATTAAGTGACAAGGTTTGAGGGTCTCAAACCTAGTCACTTAATACTATTCCTTACTTTAAATTCATTGGAATATCTTTCGCAACATCTTGATAAACAGGCTCCTCTAATAACACACCGGAATTTCTAATAATACTCATTGCGTAAAAATCTTTCAGCTATCCTTTACTATTAGTTATTGTTGTGTTTTTAATTATTTTGATAAAGAAAGAGAATGGAACTGGAAAATTAGAGCTACAGTGAAATCACATAGCGAGGGGGAGGGGAATTCGGGGGCTACGGTTGTTGGGTACTAACAGCTGGACCTGCTTTACGTTTATCGCCTACGTGCTGGTGTTAATGGTTCAATCAGTTGCCGTACAAGAGTTTTCTTATAGATTACTGTTTGTTCTTTTTTTATTATAATAGTGATGATTAAGGTAGATATAAATTTTAGTAAAAATATAAAAAAACGAAACAAAGAAAAACAACAATGAATTACAAAGACGAAGATAAGTCCGTAAATTATATAGTTAGAGTAACATGTACATAACTAGATTATTTTTAAATTTTTTATTTTTGATGAGCTTGGGACGGTGGGAAAAATGTAAATGAAAAAGAGAGGAACGCTTGTTATCACACTCAAGTAACAAACTGCGGAAAATTTATTCCATTCAAATCTCAGTAAAATGAATAATTCTCCTTTAAATATATTAGATTGTATTTACTTCACCACTTTTTAAGAATTACAACGTTCGGCCAGATTTCAAGCCATCTTGAGGTACATTCCAGAAAGGTCTCTAAATGTATTAAAATTACACAACATTTTATAATATTCTTAATTGACATATTTTGTGTTATTCTTGCATTTATAATCCATTTCATTGAATATATTCTTGTTATCAATTTATACTGTATTCTTGTTATCAATTGTTATACAACACTATCTTTAAATGTACACCAATTGGTTAATTAATCATAAAAATTATTATTAAATATTAAATTAAGTTAAAATTATATAATAATAATTAGGATTAACGTAAATTAAAATAGTTTTAATTTATTATGTTAGAATTATACTTGTCCAACATGTGCCATTATGATAAAACTTAAAAACACTTACTTGTACATTTAATTAGGGATTGATAAATTATTTGCCACTTCTATAATTTATCAATACCTAATTAGATTGATCCTTCTTTATCATCATACGGATGTCAACTGACATGTATATTTGTTTAGGATCAAGTAGTTTTGTATTTTTTATTGTAATGATAGATCTTAATTACTAGTAATTCTTTGAATTGTAGGCCTCGCGAAGAAATCTAAATTCTGTTCTTTATTGCAGCTATTTTAAAATAGTCAGCCAAATTTGTCATTGATGGAAAAGCCAGCTTTGTTTTCATGGATTACTGGACATCATAGTTTGTTCAAATTTAAATCTCAATATATATTTTTGTATATTTAATTATAAAGTAGAAAAAAATAAATAGAAAAAATAAATAAAGTAGACAATATTTTTTATCTAGACAGTTTTGATGTTGCCAATTTATTTACCAATGTTAATAGCCATCAGGCAATAAAACTAATATAAAAAAATAGGAAATGGATTGATATCACTAATAAAAAATATTATAATAAATTACTGATGTTATTATAATAAGAAAATACATACTGACATTTTTTTTTGAGTCCAATATTCCTGGAATATTAATAAAAAGGACGAATACCTCATTAGATGTAAGGAAGGACACAGAGGATGAACTATTTACTTCAGGCTTTAGGCACTATAAAAGGGTTTTTCAGGGAAACTCACTCTATAGAGTAGGCGCAGTGTGGAGGACACGTTCGGTAGCATCTTTATGTATCATCACCGGAGAAGCGTGTGAATTCGGACCATTTCAGATCTTATTGAGGTCAAAGGATTTTTACCAGGTGTATCTCCAAATGGAAGTCTGGGGATTTCTATGAGATACGTGAGGCCGTACATTTTCGAACGCTGCGGAAGAATAATAAGGTGGCGATTAGTCCACCTAATCTCAATAAAAGTATCGATTGGTTAAACCTAATACTTAAAAATTAAGTGTTAGTTGTGTATTGATGTTATTCTATTCCCTGAAATAGGTACAGTATCAGAGTGCTGTAGGCACAGCTGATGTTGGTTTAGGGTCATAGAGCATAGACAGAACACACAGTGGAAGCAATAGCTGATAGTAAGCTAAAAGATTGATTCTAATCAGTGCTACTGTCAACATTCAAGTTCGTCATATTGCTGGAACGTTGAGATCGAATATAAAAACGTCTTCAATTAGATTTTTTGAAATGTATTTTCTTTTGATATGATCCTAATATTTGAAGTATTCTTCCCCTATCCTTATCTAATACTTTATCATTGTATCACCGTTTCTTCTTGTTATCATTTTAATTTAGTAATAAGATATATTTAGCATTTTCTTATCACATAACGCCTCCGTTAGTTTACAAACATCAATTAAAAACTGTACAAACAATAATCATACGCGTTATCGCCTTTACAATTATTATAATTTAATTCTCACTCTCATATAAGAAATACTTAAGGAGAGTATTTCTCTACTCATTTCTTTGGGTGATCTTTTTTTCGTTGTTTCTTTCCGGTCTTTTCTTCCAGACCTGATCCCCTCTTCCATCAAAACCATTTTAACTACATAATTTCAGTGATGAGCAGGATTGTTTTCCTCAATTTAAAGTTTGGAACTCACGAGTCATTAAATATTTCATGTTTATTTTCAATCCATCTCAACAACTAGAAGTCAATAATATTTAAAAAATTATCATTATTGTTCAGAAGTAAACCGTTTTACTACACGACAATCAACTTATTTTAGTCATTTTTAAAATGTCGGTCACATTTGGGCATCAACTTTTTTGTAATTTTTTTTTGTTGAGAGCCTGTTTTTTTCAGTTCTTAGAAATATTCATGGTTATCTTAGGAAGTTACTAACGTGAGCATACACGATCATCAAACTAGCCGTTGAAAAAAAAATCTAGGGAGTGAGGTCAATATGTCTAGGAAGTGAAAAATGTTAAAGTTTTTATTTCAACATAAAATGTTAACTCTAAACGGACACGAATTGTTAACCAATGAATTACAATATGACACCTTATTAATATTAATAAGAAATTCGTTTCTAAATATTGCATCGATATTTTGAACTGCACTAAAAATATGCTTAGGGCAGATATTCTTTTTGCTCTATTTGTGACTTGCTTTTGTACAGTAATTGTCGACAATGTTTTGTTAATTATATATTATATAATTTCCTAATATCAGGGAAGATCAATTTATATTATGATTTAATTCTTTCTGATAAACAATTGCCCGTGACAATTGAGGAGTATTCTATCAAAAGCTAATATATTCACTTCTCAAAAACAAAGATTTTTTTGATAAATTAATATTTGACACCTAAAAATTATTCATTTTATTTTAAATCTTTAATTTATCTCTGTCATATAGGTGCTACAAATCAATATTTTCAATAAAAAAATTGCCTTACCTCCATGAGATACCCTCTAATAATTTTTCGTAATAATTTTCCTAAAGTGGATATATTAAATTTTGATAGGAAACTCCTCAATCAACTTTATTATTAAAAAATCATTTCTATAATACTGTCATCTGTAGATGACACTATTATAGAAATGTTTTTTAATATTAAAGATAATTGTCATGGGAAGTTTTTTTTCAAAAATAATGAAATCATGATTTATTAATCATGTTTTTAGACTTGAAAATGGACCAAGCACAGTCCGAAACGTCGTCTATGTAATCAATAAAGAAGTTTGAAGGGTTAATAATTTTTCCTGAATTTTAGTGTGTTAATAAATTCAAAATTATTATTTTGATGTCATTAAATTATTTTACAGCATATACCAATTGGCACAGGCTCAATTTAGTAGTTAAGTTGAGTCGATCAAGTACTTACGAGTTTAACTTACAGCGTAATTATTATTATGTCAGTTACGGCGTTGTATCTAATTATGGATGTAAATTCTTGAATAAAGATGTAGAATGGGATAGAATAAATCCTAATATTTCGCTTTGTTTAGTCTCGACTGAGGAATATTTGTTACATTTAAAGTTCAATAAAACGCTTCCATATTTGATATGAGTCAATAGGAGGTAGATTCTAACAGTTAAATTAATATTTGATCGAACTAATCCGACCACATAGAGCTACCCCAAAGCAGAATTATTTACAATTAATCTGAATTTGAAATTGCCCCCGTTCGTCCAATTCTCTCTCTCCTCTTCGTGGAAGCGTAACTTCATCATTATTCCAGTCCGTTTCGGCCGCTCCTTGTCAAGCGGTGGGTAGTTTGGCCCTCATTCAGCCCCTATCTTCGCCGCATCGCAACTTCAAGTCATCTCTCACCAGCCGATACCATTCAGCCTTTCATTACTTTCTCTCCCTCAATCCACCAATCAACCTGCTTGTTCTTCAACTCTTTGGATGAAATAATTATTTTTTCCGAATCTCTTCCACCTAAACCTTAGTAAACTGTAACTTTGTTTTGGAAAATAGAAAAAAAAAAAAAAAGTCTAGGCAGCAGATGTATGGCTGCCCAACAAACAACGAGAGAAGCATCTTGAGGTGGCTGAATCAAGAGTTCACTCAGCGATGGATACGGGCCCCATAGCTTGGCCAGCAAATCGAATCCTAATCAAATTATGTCGGGGCCTTACCGCCATTTAAACTATTACATCTGTGGCCTTCCGCTCGCTACGCTTGCTCAAGAGATAAACAAACCCCCAACGGGTCCTTTCCAGATAAGGAGGGCCTTAACGTAATTCATTTATGTAATGAAAACATATATTTTTCAAAAGCTTCGCAAATTTATTTGTTGGCGAGCTAATTTCCACATTCACGGTCGGTTGATTGTTTATACAATTGGTCTATCTCTTGAACGAGCGTAGTGAGCGGAGGTCGACAGCTGTTATCTAATTAAAGTAGTGATAATATAAATTACGGTTAGGCCCCAACCTCAACTAATGAGGATTCGTTGGTTTGAGTATATGTTGTTGGCATGCGCAGCGCGAAGTACAACGAGGTCTTAAAAATCAAGACCTCCGCCATATCGAGGTAAATCTGGAGATTTTCGTTTATATTCATTGATTTAATCATTGGTTAAAATATAGCAGAGGTTAGTTTATGGATATAATAGAGTAAATATGAGAATAAACAATATTTAATCACCAAACAATAATTATTAAATAAGATTTATACACAAATAATTTTAATTAATCCAATGTAAAGACAAATAGGTAATAATATAAATGGTGATTGCACTGAGATGTATATCAGATGAATTACATTTTATTTGATGAATATTTTGAGAATGCACTGTAAAATCTTGTCGGAAAAATCATAAGATAAATACAATTATTGTAGAAGTTTGAAGGCTTTATTATTGTAAAATTTGTAAAATAATATAATATATGAAATATGGCTAAAATCCTTCAAGATAAAAATGTGTTATAAAAAATGTTTTTGGCCAAAGTATAATTCTTTTCTATCTTTTTTTATAATAATTCATGGCTAATAAAAATATTGTTTTATAAATAATAACTATATTATTTCATAACATTCTGCACAGTTTAACATTATACCCATTTAATGCACTTTTCTTTTCTTTTTCATCCATTTCCTTTCGATATATCTATATTTTTCTAGCGATTATCGGTGGATGGCTTCGCGATATTGCAATATATCGAATATGGATATTTTATTTTCGATGTCCCAACCCTGGCCCTGATTCGTCCCTATTGGATTTCTACTTATCGTTCATTTGGAATAAGAGCGACACAACACGAAAAAGTGAAATTTTAAGGGAAGCGTTTAAAATTTTCCGGTTTATCGCTCTTTCCCACCCTCAACCATTAGGTAAAACCAGACACAAAAAATACTAGGCATTCGTATTGTAATAGGTATCTACAATTTTTTTTTATGTCAAACCCTCAACATCTCTTCGATATTAGACTAGCTTCGATAAGTTTGGTATACCTTCGGAAAGCTGAAGAAATGAAGCAAATTTTTTTTATTTTTAAATCTCCGAGGTCAGTGCTTGGAAATGCATTGCGTGATTTGCTATAATCCGCTGACGAAGCGATATTTGTCTACATATTACTTGCTATCTTACAGGAAATTCATGGTAGATTCCGAATATTGTAACAAAGGTTGAGAAATGTTTGGTTACAGTAGAGAAATTTTTTGTGGGATAAAACTTGGAAAACCCTTTAAAACATCATATCTCGACAAGGAATTGAAATATAAGGGCGGGGTTTGCGGCGCTAAACAATATTTTTGGTAGACTATTCCCTCCCTCAGTTACGGATATTTTCTTCTAGGACACACTGTATGCGTGCCTAATATTCAAATAACGGCCGATACGAAAATATATGAAAATTCAAATATTTAGGTTCTACGAAATTAAAAGACACCCACAATGTGTTTTTGAGTATGTAAATTTGAGGTTTTACATGTATGACATATACATCATACTGAATATATATGAGCCTTCTATTAAACTCTATCTACGGAATACAGTGACGACTTATGTAAAGAGTTTATCCCTGTCATATGAATGCGGAACCACAGAGAAAGGAATGAAAACAACTCATAGAGCAGAAGTCACCATAAATATTGTGTATACTAAGCCGACAAGGAAACTTCCTACAAGTTCAGTCTTCGGTGGGAGGATAAGATCGAATCCTATCTTGGATATATGGCATTTTGAGAATTTATACGGGTTCTTTTTCCATATCAAATTCATCAGATTTATTTTCCTGGCAAATTGGAAAACCACCATCCAAGACATCTTATTAAAATAAATATGACGAATGTTCGAACGTAATAATAGTCTTAGAGGATTTTATAATAATGGTTGAATTTCGAATATCAAACCGATATTGAGTTCTAAAGAAATTTATGAGTAATAATGAGCATTTATGATCATTATTCCTATCATTTTAACTCTTTAACAAGAACTTTTACAATTAAAGTATTAAGATAAAAGTTCTACACAAAAGAAGCTTCTGATGAAAAGTTCCTTAAGAACTTATATCATTAAAAGTGTTTGATAGAAGTTCTGTTAATTTAAGTTCTAGCCACAACCTTTTTTTTTTTTTTATAAAAGTTCTGTTAATAGATTTTTCCTGCTAGAACATTTTAATTATAAGTTTTCACATACTTAAGGGACATATCTTGAGAGGAATCTTCGGAGGATGTGATAAATTCGGGAGAGAGCAGTATTGTTGAAAAAAAATGACAAAATCTTTTAGCAAAATTCATAGATAATAAATAAAATTCGAAATAAAAGAGCAAATAGAAAAAAAAATTACATTTTTAATTATTTTATTTAACATTTAATTTTTAGTTTCAATAGAAAAATTGATTTAATTTTGATTAAATCACCTACAGAATGTTAATTTAAAAATATAACATTTTAAGATAAGAAAACCTTTCAAGCTGCAATTTCATAAGTATTTTTCACATTTAATTGGGAACTTTAATAATGAAAGCTTTAATTATAATCTCATTAAAAAATTCTAACGAGAACTTATTATAAAAATTCTTAAGTTCTCAAAGAATTTTTGCTATATAAGTTCTGACCAAAAGGTTATCGTAAAAACCCATAATAAAAATTTTAACATAGTTCTTACATGAACTGTTTCAAAACAATCCCTAAGAAAATATTTATGTTACAACAATATTTTTTTTCAAAATAAAAGTGCACAGTTATTTTGGAGCCCTGATATTTTATCATTTTATACTAATTATTCCTTTACAATGAAGAACCAATTTTTTTTTTATATGAAGAAGTTTAGTATATATTGCATTATAAACACCTGTTTTTTTAAATATGGTTTTTATACGAATTGGGACATGATGCCCCTTTTTCTGACATCAAATCCAAAGGAGAAAATAATTATAAAATATTGACTCACTGCAACGAAAATAGAGACAAAATTTTAATCAATTTTTGATAATAAAAAAAAATCATTCAAAACATAAAATTAATGAATATATGTAATTTTTACAGTTTTATATAGAAACCTTGATACCTTTCATCAGAAATTATTTTCTTTATCCATAATAGTTCCTATGCACTTATTATTAGGTACTATGTATAAACTATATAGTGTTTTTTTATTTATTAACTGTAATAGGTCTTTTGGTCAGAAATATTTTTTTATTTCTTCTGTTACAACTTGTTATTGTTAAGGAACTTTGTCCGAGAATAAGTTTTTTTTTTCTTTCTTTCTACAAATTAAAGTTCCCAAAATTTCTTGCTAAAAGAAATTAGCTATAAGAAATAATTTTCAAAAATTAAAACAAAAAACTCTGGGAATTAGGGAACAAGTGAACACCCTATGAATCGAAACAGAAGCTGTTTCAATGATAGATTTAAAGATGCTCTACAAATAATAATGCAGCTAGTAAAGCTAATTTGGTGTTTTGTATAGGTATTCCTGAAGAAGATGGAGTAATATCCTGAAACGTTTAAATCTATACTATGAAGAAATATTGTGTAAAATCAATGAAAAGGAAGTTCATATTAATGGTCACTTTTTATTACTAACAAGGGGAGGGTACGGGCCTGGGATCACCGACTTCAATGAAACCTTTTTTGGTTACGAAAAATACAAGAAACTTTCCGAAGGTTTTTGACAATGCGCCGCCCTTGGAGCCGAGAAAAAAATATTTTATATAATTTCAACAATTTTTTATATTATTGTTTTCTGCCTTTCCTCTGCATGGCTTTCAAGATTCTCATATACCAAGCGATTTATTTTTTTGTGTAAAATAAGAAAAATTTTGCCAATTGTATTAAATGAGTTTAAATGTACAAAAAATAACAAGAACCAGAAGACGCTTCGAGTGAAGTAAAAAAAAAAATTAAGGAAAAAGCAAGCCAGATTCGTTTATAGCATCATTTAAAACCCTTATATGAGAATTTTCATTGAAATAAAAAAATAGAAATTTTTGGACTAGATTTTTTTTTAGGATTATTTTATCCTGTCGATGTCTGACGTCCACTAAAGCAGCCACAATACCTCAGAGTTTTATCCAGATTCTATAATATATTCTATAAGTCTATAATTTAATTAACTATTTCCTTTATTCGGTAAAACTCCGGAATCGTGATCCCAACATGGCGGAGGCCTGGATAATTAAGACCTGACTATACTTCGAACTGCGCATGTCCACAACAAATACTCAAATAAATATTTACTCAATAAATAGACTTCCGCGATTTGTGTTATAGAATTTTTTATCTATAATTCAGCATGGTTATATTTATTGTGGGTAATCTTTATTTAATTCTGTTAGTATTTGTGAATATACTTTCATTGGTTTTTTTTTTATCTCTTGAGCGAGCCTAGCGAGCGGAAGTCGACAGCTGTAATCTAATTAAAGCAGTATTAATTAAAATTACAGTAAGGTCACGACTTCAACTGATAAGTACAGTCAAGCATAAAAATCTAGACGTCCGCCATGTTGGGGTTACGATTTTGGAGTTTTACCAGTAAATATAAAAATTGGCAATATTCAATTACCAAACATTAATTAGTTGATAAGATTTATATATAAATAACGTTAATTAATCCTACGTAAAGACAAATAGATAATAATATGAATGGTGATTGTATTGAGGTGAAATGAATTACATGGTTTTAGATAAATGTTTTGAGAATGCACAATAAAGTCGGAAACGTTATAAGATAAATACAATTTTTTGAAGTTTGAAGGTTTTATTTTTGAAAACTTGTAGAAGAATATAATTTAAAAAATATGGCTAAAAGTCTTCAAGATAAAACTGTTTCAACTTTTTTTTTTGCCGAAGTATAATTCTATTCTATTTTTTTTTTTATAATGATTCATGGCTAATAAAAATATTGTTTTATAAATAATAAGTATATTATCTCATAACCTTCTTCACAGTTTAACATTATACTCATTCGATGTACTTGTCTTTGCTTTTCATCCATATCCTTTCGAAATATCGATATTTTTTATCGATTATCGGTGTATATCGATATACGGTTTTATCGCAAACATAGATATCGATATTTTACTTTCGATGTCCCAACCTTAATTACATCTTTCAGATAATTTAAGAAAAGTTATTATCACTTCACCTGACATTGAAAGGTAATGTTAAAATGTTTTTGTAAATTATTGATAATACTCTACTAGGAAAACTAATAATTTAATAAGCATTATAATTTAAACAAGCAAGGCTCACTCTATGTTAGAGTACAGATTTTATCTATTAGGTCACAAAATAACAGTTTGAACAGATTTAAAACTATTAGGACTCCATTTGTATGAGTCAAGCTTACATTACCCAGGGCCATATAAATAAGTTTTGAGTTTTCATCAGGTTTACAAAATAATATAAATATAGAGTTTTAACACACTTATTATATTTTAATTAATAAAAAAATTAATTACAATTTTATAATTACACTTGACAATTTCGCCGATTAATTTCTCACAAGGTGAGCCAAGGCCAATTTACCATCTACCTCATGAATGATAATCTATCACAGTTACTCACGAGATATTATTTTTACAAAATTATTTTATTAATAGCTATCCGACTACCTTAGTTATAATTTCTATTTTCAACTTACTCTGAGGTTGGAGAATTATAAAGAATTTAGGTAGGAGAATTTCTAAATGAATAAGAAACAATTCGTCAATTATAAGTTGCCCTTATGAATTAACCATTGTCTAGAAGTAAATTCGGTTAGATTTTCAGAAAAAAAACTTCTGCCTGTTGGTAGGTTAATAAATAATGAGAGAGCAGAAGTGTTGAGTTAGTGATTTGACCCTACGGGAGAAACCTGCCTATGAACCCTTCCAAAACTAACTTAACTGTCCCATCCGAAACTTCAGACAGTTGGCTTAAATGTCTCAGACATGCAATATTAATTGCAGTGGGGCACCCGACCCTAACTAGTCAAATGCATATCTCAACTTTCGATCTGTTGTGAGGAGACACCGGTAGAGCGCTATTCAACTCGCACAAAGTCTGAATTTAAATCAAGCATTAATTTAAAATTACTTTACAATTCAATACTAATTTAATATTAAAAATGTTTTTAAAAATATGGTGCTGTGCGCGCATCACGCAACTTTCACTAACCAACCTGTAATAATTATACATTTAAAAAAAATAATTTTAAAGAATTCACATAAAGACTACTTGAAATATTTTCAGCAGCATGCACTTATTCACGTCTTTTCCCACAAAAGGTAATTTAAAATTACTTTACAATTCAATACTAATTTAATATTAAAAATGTTTTTAAAAATATGGTGCTGTGCGCGCATCACGCAACTTTCACTAACCAACCTGTAATAATTATACATTTAAAAAAAATAATTTTAAAGAATTCACATAAAGACTACTTGAAATATTTTCAGCAGCATGCACTTATTCACGTCTTTTCCCACAAAAGGTAATTTAAAATTACTTTACAATTCAATACTAATTTAATATTAAAAATGTTTTTAAAAATATGGTGCTGTGCGTGCATCACGCAACTTTCACTAACCAACCTGTAATAATTATACATTTTTAAAAAATAATTTAAAGAATTCACATAAAGACTACTTGAAATATTTTCAGCAGCATGCACTTATTCACGTCTTTTCCCACAAAAGGTCATTTAAAATTACTTTACAATTCAATACTAATTTAATATTAAAAATGTTTTTAAAAATATGGTGCTGTGCGTGCATCACGCAACTTTTACTAACCAACCTGTAATAATTATACATTTTTAAAAAATAATTTAAAGAATTCACATAAAGACTACTTGAAATATTTTCAGCAGCATGCACTTATTCACGTCTTTTCCCACAAAAGTTAAATAAAATATTTTTTTACTCAACTGCAGTACGAGAATTCTGTAAGTTATATATATTTAGTTTTACAAGTTGAAAAAATTAACTTTAAAAGTTTCCGTTAAGTTTCTATGGTAATTCCATTTAGTTTTCATTAAATTATACAAAAATAGAAATTATTTTTTCGTCACACTCAATTACCTTCTACGGCATTATATGTCAGATACTGATTTTTCTAAAACCTTCAGCTGTCAGATGGTATATTATACTGGCATTACTCGTATTTCCACAAATTTGTATTCAACCTAGAAAAATATTTTTCTTTGTTTTCTCCTTTAGTTAATCATCAAATTCTTTCATAGTTTATATTTGTCTGTTTTTTATTACTACTAACAATATGTAGAGCAGTCATATCACCAATATTATTATGGTTAAATAATTATATTTCATAAAATAACTAAGTAAAATATTATGGATTTAAGGAAATGGGGATAGCCATAAGCCATAAGCTACACACATGGTACATACAGTAGAAGTGGTTCCCATGTCTGTAGCGGGCTGATGAAGCATGATTGTTTTGAAGAATAAGGATATCCTGAAGACGAAGGAGTACTTCGAAACACCGTACAGAGGGTCAAACAGCGACTTTTGCACGAAAAAAATCCGGTTTTGAATACTTAATATTGAAATGGAAATTATTTGTATCCAGCGTAGACTAGTTAGTGACATTGGACCTGAGTGATTAGCCTAGATTTTTTATACTAATGATTCAATATGAAAAGTCAAAACAAAAACAATAAATCCTTGTATTTTCTCTCATTGCGTGTTTGTTCATCAATGAGTACAAATTTTCTGCTAAAATGGAAGCTACTGAAGTTATGTAACTATGAAAAAACAAATTTTGATTGATTATATTTTAAAATAAATTATAGCGCAAAATCGATTTTAAACAAGGTACAGAAATTGTTGGATACGATTCGATATCGTGTGGCTGTTATATTTATATTCTAAATTTATTGTCTAATTTTCAATTCATAAATCATCTGCGAAAACAAACACTGTAATTTTTTGCTCAGGGAGTTCCAATCTACTGAAATTCTCGGGCCTGTTTGTGAAATGGTTTGACTTGAAAAACAATTGAATAAAATGATATTCTGGAGTAAATGTAAACTGTGTTATTTGTGGTCACTTCGTCTCTGTTCGATGAACGACAAACTTAAAATAAAGACTGTATTTTTACTGTAATTATCACATCACTAAATAAATATTTCTTAATTTTTCGTCCATCGACCAAAAGAAATTTCTCTCTTCACCAGGGCATCAGGACGATGGAAACAAGATACCAGAGATGCTGGAATCCATCAATGTCATGCGACTGATACTAGTTTTTAATAAGAGATGGGGGATGCTACAGAACAGAGAAGGAAAAACTTAAAAGTTTTTGTCAGTATATGACATCTCATGCGATGTATATTTTATTCACATAATCCTCAGTAATGTCTTCTCAAATATTTAAGCTGGCAATTCCTCTCCATTTAGTTTTTCTTGAAAACGATTATCGCCTGGAAGCTTCCTTATTTCAGGTTAAATAAATATATCTTCGTTTAGTATGTTTTAGTATATTTTTTATTCAATATTCCTCAGTAATGCCTTTGAATCTATTTAACACGTTTTAGATGTTTATCAGTTGGTGTACGCATGATGGTATAGAAGGATCAATCTAATTAGGAATTAATAAATTATTTGCCACTTCTATAAATTTGTTTTTATTGAAAACTATTTTCAAATGTTATACATTCATCGCAAAAAACAATTACTCACAGGAATTACCGGTGAAACCCCGATCCTTCCCCCTAAACCGTACCATTTACCAACAAACACCTTATCAATCTTCCATTACAGTCATTTCCATTACTAGTTCAGTACGAGAAGAAACCAATATAACCTATTCCGTTTGATATAATCTACTAAACCTTGACGAGTACCAACTAGTATCTGATCACTTGCCTTAATTAAATTCATAATTCATAAACGTTTTGTAATTCTAATTTATATTACATCTAATTTAATATGTATAAGTATATGTATTTTGACGTCATATAATTTAATATGTATAAGTATATGTATTTTGAGGACATATAATTTAATATGTATAGTAATACCAAACTGTTTTTCAAATTGCTGATTTTTGTGTGTTTTTAGAATTGAAGATGAATGTATAACATTTGAAACTAGTTTTCAATAAAAACAAATTTATAGAAGCGGCAAATAATTTATCAATCCCTAATTACATGTTTATATTAAATAAATCTTAGATTGTAACAATACGTCATCTCCTTTATTTTCCCACCAACCCGCCCCGTAACAAGAATTAGCTTATCGGTTTCGGATTTAGAACTAAAAAATACTTCATATACACACATTTTCATCAATTATATTTCAAAAAAAGTTGAAATTTGTAGTCCTGTGTTATCTGTAATCTCATTGAAAATATTTTTTTTTCTATTATTGTTCTAGATAATTTAAATCAATTACATCGTTTTTTTGCTGTGATTTGGCAGCTTATTAGTTGAATATAAAGTTATTACATGAATATAAAGTATATTTATATATTAGTAAAAAGCTTTTAATGTTAATTGACAACCAATTATCCAGCGACATTTTTGAATTAATTTATTTACCACTTTAGACAAACATATCAATTAAAATTAAATTCATGTAGTATATTAATACATTAAAGGACTGATTTTGCAATTAATATTACCATGCCATGTTTTTTTTTTGTTTTAGAACGTTTTTTATTTTTTAATTAAAATTTAAAAGTTGCCTCAAGGCTAATACATATATTATCATGTTATAGCATAATAACCTTTTCAATGTTACAATCAGGTGATTATAGTGCCATACAATGTTATACCAGCTGTTTATGGATTTTTTCGGCTAACTTCTGTTGTAAATTTAAATTGGTACATTAATAACACGGTTTAGGCAGTATGATACAGAGCTCAAACTTAAGAATAAATGGCTCTAATATCCAGTGGATATGAAACATTAGAATCAACGTTAAATTTGTAATTGCAGAGATTTTAACATGGGCTTCATGACGTTCATCAGCGCAGAAAGCATCAGAACTCATTCGTTTTTGTAAAGCAAATCGGGCATGGATTTCTGAGTGGGGAGGACCGATAGACGATAATTATGTGTGTACTATAATTATTAATATAATTGTATGTATGTATTTATTTCTTAAAGGTTAATCAGTTCTTAATATTTTACTCTACTGCCCACTAGGGTTGGAATATCGACACGCATTATATCGATATATCGGAGTTGAAAAACCGATATTTTCTATCGATATCTTAACATCCGATATATCGATGATATCGATATTTTACAACGATATATCGATGACACCATATTCTAAACTATATTACAGTAGAATCTCGATAATTCATATCCCGGTAATTCGTATATCTTGATAATTCGTATGGATTTTCTGGTCTCTTGAAAATCTCCCTTTCTTTGGTATAAAAACACTGCAATCCGGTCCCCTCGATAACTCGTATTTATTTCCGTTTTCCTAGGAATGTAAACGCCTTATAATTCGAATTTCCCCCCCAAAAAAATCTGGTTAACTCTTAATCTTTTCAAGAGGAGAGGTAAGTGAGAGAGGAATCGTTTCTATGAATTTTGTCGGTTTACCCTTTTTTTCTATTCAGCTCTCTTTTAAAAAAATTCTAAAAAAACCTGTAGCCATACTGTTAGCCGCCAACATGGATTGATCTGAAAAATTAAGTTCGCTCATGACTGGCAAATCGGCGAAAGCAAGGTGTTTTCTAAAGAAAAACGTTACCGATAGCATATCGTGCAAACACAAAAGCATGTACCACAAGCGAAATTTTCAACGAATGGGTACAGATATGGAATAAAAAACAGCGAAAATTTTCAACTGTTTATTGATAATTGTACGGCCCACAACAGTACCACATCACTCAGCGATGTTAATCTTCGGTTTTTGCCTCCCAACACAACCTCTAAGCTGCAATCTCTAGACTAGCCCATAATTAAACGATTTAAGACCTTTAACGCAAGGAAGTAGAGATGCAACTCTTAGAAAGCATCGAGGATGGGAATCACCTACCTCAAAATTAAAAAACTCCCATAACTTTTCGAGATTTTGCTTATTTTGACGAAGATTTAGCGGGTGCAAGACAAAAAGTTTTATTTTATTTTTGTTAGCGTTCTGGAATGAATGTTTAATGTTGATGAAAGTTGACTCATTTTTTCATTTTTTTTTTTTTTGGTTAGCGCCCCCAGGACACATCAGACCAAAAAATTGCCCGATATG
Source organism: Rhaphigaster nebulosa (assembly GCA_948150685.1). Taxonomy (NCBI): domain Eukaryota; kingdom Metazoa; phylum Arthropoda; class Insecta; order Hemiptera; family Pentatomidae; genus Rhaphigaster; species Rhaphigaster nebulosa. The sequence continues at coordinate 40,473,832 of OX411307.1, forward strand.
AATCCAGTATTAAAATTTCATTTTCTATCAGAATCCGTAGAAAAAATTACCCTTTCCCATTGGGAATTCCAGAGTTAGGGTCGCTGGAGGAATACTACGGTAGGTTACAAAGTCTGAAAAACTAACTTCAGGTTACCCGATTGAGATTCCCCAAATTTCATTCTGATATTCTAAACATTCTAGAATTTAAATGGGGCGGATAAATTATTAGAGACATCCTGTATGTTTTATAAATTATTAATTATCGAGGGCATCTCAATTTTAGGTATTCCCAAAATGTTAAGTTAGAACTTAATATTAAATGAACATTATATGAGCTGACAACATAATTTGTTTAAGCTCTCTGCATTAGAAAAAATGTATAACCTTAAAAAAATGTATTCAATATGAGTTGATATTTATTGTTTTATATTTTTAAAAATGTTTGTTTATATATGTATGGTATGAATGTGTGTGTGTGTGTGTGTGTGTGTGTGTGTGTTTGTGTGTGTGGGGGGTAAGTCTAGTTACAGAAACTTTTTCGCCAAAATCTACTTACCAGAAGTGTGACTTTATATAATCGATTTTACATATGTTTACAATTTCCTCAAAAAAAGGCTCTAACGATTTTGTTTAAACTCGTTACATCAATTAACTATTAAATGGTCTTTAACATCAGCTAATTCTTAAATATAAACTATGAAAGAATTTGATAATTACCTAAAGGAGAAAAAAGGAAAAATATTTCCTCAGGTTGAATACAATTTTTCGAAAATATGAGCAGTAATATAGATGTGTAATATACCGTTGGAAATCTAAAGATTTTAGGAATAATAATATCTTACATATAAAGCCGTGTAAGGTAATGGAGAGTGACAGAAAATGAATAAACTGAAGCGATTGTAGTAGATAACAATTTCTATTGTTATATTATTTAATGGAAACTAAATGGAATTTCCATGGAAATTAAATGTAAACTTTTAAAATTTATTTCAAATAAGGAGGTAAGTGATATTGCCTGATGCGCGCACCAGAATATTTTTTTTTTCTTAGCTTAGTATCAGCGAAGGCGAACCTTTTGAGCTCAGTATGGTAAAAATCGAAACAATAAATCAACTTGGGTGCCGTGTTGCAGGCCAAAATAGTGATTCCGATGAAAAAGAACTTGTTTGAATGAAATAACAAAACAAAAAAAACGTTTTAATTTTAGCCAATATTAATATAAAATATCATCGATGAATAACAGATATACTATATCAAATTTACTGCAGTAAAAAAATGGTTATAGCTGGGTAGTTGGGTCCTTCATGGTAAACAATGAGATATTGTTTTCGAAATTAAAAAAAAATATTTATTTTTAATGAAAAATTTGAATCAGTGAAGTTATCAATTTCCTGTAGCCAATATATGTTTTGAGTATTACTTTAACCATTTGAGCATTGAACGTCATGTAATAAAAAAATTCAAGAACATTCAAATGTCTAAACAAATTGCCATTTCAAGATAGGTTTGTCAGCACGCAGAAAACATACTGCTTTTCCAAGAAAATATTTAAATTCACTGTTTCTATATTCGAAGCATAGATAAACACATTATAGAGATTTAAGCTTAAACTAAGAAGTGCCACGCTAATGTGTTTCTGTTTAATTAATGTGTGCGAACAAACTTTAATGTATATTTGTTTGTCCGTTTGTACAAGTGCAAACAAATATCACCAAATCCATGCGGTGTTGCCCTCGATCCTCGATAATTGTATCCTCTTAGAGAATAATTGGCCCCTAGAAGATTGAAAAGATACAGCTCTACCTATTGGTACGATTGTGTTGTTCTTCGTGAACTGCTTTTTGACGGATTACGAGATTTTCTGTAGTTTTCGGTAAAGTAAGAATGGAAACGGTTGATAGCTTACTGAGTCTACCGCGCGATCGCAGGAAGTCCAGAAACAGGACCACTCCTACTTGAGAGCCATCAAATAGAAGGATGGATCCTCCTTTAGGTTAGTACCCTTCAGAAGGCCTGGAGAATATGTGAAGATTACTCTATGTATCATTCATGAGTCAATCTTTTCAAACACCTTCCTACTCTATTATATAGTCCTGAGACCTTCAACCACTAATAAGCAGAATCAAGGGATGCGAAGAAAAAACATGACACAAGAAAACAGATATTAGAGTATAAAGTTATATAGAAAAGAAAAAAAAATGCAATTACTAAAACACCTTAAACAGTATCTCAGAAAAAATGAAAATGGTTAAAATGAGATAGGTATGCTAAAAATGATCTGTTCGGGACTAATATAAATCCAAAAATTGGCAATAAACCACGAAGAGGGCGAAAAACCTGAATGGATAACAGAATAAATAAATATTCAACGATTTCTTTACAAAAAACTGGTAAACGATAGCCCAATATGGACAATGGTGTTGCGAATTAGTTAAAGCAGTAGAAGATTACCAAGAATAAAAGCATAGCCCCTAAAGATGAATTCATTCATTAAATTTATCCCTTCAACTAACTTCCAAAATACCTATCTGAAGATAGTACTCAACACTATCTTATCACTTACGCCTTTGACAACCTTTCAAGACGTAAGTGTATATATGTATTTATGTTTGTTTATTTTGCCATCATATCACCAAAATATGCACTTATCTAATGAGAAGTGTAGAAACGCAATCACAATTATGTTTTATTTTATTTAGTTATAATTTTAATTTTAATTTCTTTATTTCGCTTATTTATTTATTTTTATATGATTTAATTTATTTATTTTTTGTCTGTTAATAGATGTTATGAATGGTTAAAAATAAAACTATAACCTATAAAATATAAATATTGCCTTTCAATTATATTGTAATATCTGACTATAAACTAATTTTATATCTTAAAAAAAATAGACAGTGAAAATAGATAGGCATAAATATATATATTCTTATTTAAACGGATACGATTATTTGTTACTGCTAGCAAAATTTTAAGAGAATATATTTATGTATACAGAGTGTCCTTTTTAGATGGCCCGGCTGAATTTCTCTTGAACCGATAACGTTATAAAAAAAAATAAAAAATACGTATTTAATATTTTTCAGTCTAGTTTAAAATTTAGACCTGTTTTTGAAAAAAAAAATAAACGGGGTCTCTCAGATTCAGTACAACTTTAAAATTTGAAATAGAAACATATGCCTTCCGATATATCATTTAAACGTATTTTTGAAACTGAATTCAATGGTGAAACCAGATTTTAAATTGGTCAATAAATTACAAAGTTATGGTACAAAGTTTAAAAAATATAATGCATTTTGTTATCTATTTTTAATAATAAAAAAAATCCATACTACATACAACCAGAGGTTGGTGAACCTACATTTCATGTTCGAACTACCTACCCTCTTCGACGATGCAAAGGTTGGCTCTTCTTAGCCACTCTTCGCTGGTGCTCAGTGCGATGTACTGACTCGATGGATCGACAAGCATTTTCCACTCTTTACTACAGTTCTTCAACAGATGTTGCAGGGTTATGATTGGCATAAACGCTGCCAATCATATTATTTCTGTTTTTTCACTACATCTTTAAAACAAACCTTTATTATGAATTACAGCTAAAAAGATAACAAACACGATGTGACCCAATTAATTTCTGTATAACAAAAAAAAAATTTAAAGGCAATTTCAAAGAATTAATACCGAAACAAACAAAATGTATTTGTAATATAACTTTGTAATTTATTGACCAATTTAAAATCTGGTTTCACCATTGAATTCAGTTTCAAAAATCCGTTAAAATGATGTATCGGAAGGTATAGGTTTCTATTTGAAATTTTAAAGTTGTACTGAATCTGAGAGACCCCGTTTATTTTTTTTTTCAAAAACAGGTCTAAATTTAAAACTAGACTGAAAAATATTAAATACGTATTTTTTATTTTTTTTATAACGTAATCGGTTCAAGAGAAATTCAGGCGGGCCATCTAAAAAGGACACCCTGTACGTATATATATATATATATATATATATATATATATATATATATATATATATATATATATATATATATATATAAATATATATATATATGAATTCATTTTAACTGAACTGCTCCTTCTTTTCAATTTCAGGCATTTCACCATCTTCGATATGATTGTGCTAAGTAGTGAGCTAATTGTCGTATTTTATTTATTTATAAGTATAAATAAACGAAGATTGAATTTTTTTTTTTCAAATTATTTCTTTTGGTGGCGTCATCACGTCACCTAATAAATTTAAAAATTGATCTTATGATATTAATTTTAAAAAAGAAATGAATTTTAGGACTATTTTAAGACCAACTTATTATTATTTTTTTTTTTTTATTGAATCCAGAAGTAATTTTCAAGTTGATTGACCTCAATCAATATATTCTCTTTCAAACAGATTAATTACAGCCGGCTGGCAATGAAAAGGGTATTTCAATTAACCCTCTGCCAACTTTTTCAAAGAAGCTAAACGTAATTTAAGAAAATAATCCCATGATAAATCTCTGAATGAAATTGATCCTATAACTGGAAAGCAAGAGTGCTGGATCGATTAGTCAAGTTTAATTGAAGTTCTTGATGGCTTGATTAAGACAACTCCCTCCTGTCTAGTTCATGCCAAGTGAGCTGTATACTGCTCCCTGTAAACTTCAGCACCAGGACTCAAAAATAATTAGTTTCTGTCATAAAAATATCCTTGATTCTTTAAGCGATAATATTGTTAACAGTTTAATTATGGAAGATATAAACTGTACGAGAGAAAATTAAAATGCAATTTAAAAAAACAGACCTAAAATATTTTACTTCATTAATTTATTACTTCATTTGGAGATGGTCCGGGTGGCAGTCAAAAATAAAATAAAATAGTTTAACTATTTATTAAATGCCAAGGTTTCGACTCACATTTTGGGTCTTCATCAGAGCTCCTCAACCTTGGGCAATTATCAGTCTCTTTCTGCTGACCAATGGTCGAGGAGCCCTGATTTACAATGTGGGTCGAAACGTAGGCATATAATGAGTAGTTACCACTATTTTATTTTATTCTTGACCGCCTCCCGGACCACGTCCTTCTTATATATTCAATTGTTTTTGATTTCGTAAAAGGTAGGGAAAGAGTCATATTCTACAAACTCTGTGAATGTCATACAAATTCCTCATTCACGTAAAATTCCTTTCTGTAATTTTTAAAAAATATTATTTTTGTCTAAAAGCATTCCAATTCAATCGCAAGTATTGAACATAAAAAGGGGATTGGGGCAGCTAAGTGAGTATGGCGCTGTTCTGCTATCTCCTAATCCGGCTGTGGCATATAATTATTTATTCTGTTATATCAGCCGTTGATGAACCCAGGGGTCGGGAGAACCTTCTGGGGCTCATCCAGCCTGTATAAAGTGGATGCCCTTAATTGGCGAAAATCCTGGTGGGTGAGCGTGATTCATTGATATTCTTTATTTTTTTTTCCAAAAACTAAACCACTCACAGCGTTTTTTAGTTATACTGATTAATATGAATACGAGTATAACGAGAATGACCTGTGCCTACTTATAAATCGATAAAGCTTTATTCAGATAGATAAAAAAATTCGTTCCTATCTAAAGATTACGTTAGGCATAAAATAATGACTAACCGAGGGCTGGATCTCGATAACACCGGTTTCCTCCACCCACGAAACCCTGTTGAGCGTAAATTAACAAGATCAGGCTTATGCTACACTCTCACACCGCTGCACGCTGCTTCTACAAGCTCTAAATTTGTACGAAATTCTGTAACTTGTATTTATTGAAGTTAAACATATTTTACCATAATTTTTATTTGTTATTATACTGCCTAAATCATGGTATGATCGGCGGAAAGAAAATACATATTTCATCTCCGAATTTTATACCCATACCACTGCTCGTTTTCAGAGATAACCAGAGATATAACAATACGGTATGACCTAACAATAAAACTCATTTATTCAATCATCTACGTTATTCTATCAATAAAGGTAATTAAGTTTGTTTCGGCCATGTTTAGTGAGCTAGACCAATATATTTGTGCAAAGGACCTCTACCACAATCGCAGAAACCAATATCCCTAGTTCAATCATGGCATAACATCGATTAATACATTTAGCTGAATGTGGAATTCCCAGAACAATTCATGTTACAGTAAATACTTGTTGCAGGGAAATTGATGTCAACGGTGATTTATTGTAAACAATTTTCTCGCTGCACAATAATATTTGTCGACGATTTCCCCATGGTTAAATCAGTTGTATTTAAATACGATCAAAGATTAAATGTATATTTTTATACATCAATTTAATTAAAAAAATATAAATGAGCGAAAGTTTATAAAAGTAAATTATGGAACCACAATACAAAGAATATACAATTAAGTCCTATCTTTCTTTTTTAACCATTTTTTTTCTACATAGGTGTAAATAGGCTTTAGATAAACTAAAAATAAAACAAAAAAATTCCTGAAAACATTAATCTCATGCATCTTGAAAAATAAATTAATCATTTGAGGTTTCTCTTCCAGCATTGATTAATTTTTTATTATTTTTTTTTAATATATTGGCTTTGTTATAATAATATAGCTATTATGTGTAGGAATAAAAACAAAAGAATAAAATGACGAAACTGATATATTTAAAAAGACATATTTTACTATAAAATTAATTTTTTTTTCTTCTCGAGACCGAAAGTATTTCTAAGGGAAAAAAGAAAAATTAATTATTTTGTATTTATAGCTACATCTATTGTATATAGAAATAGCTATAATATATCTATATTATATCTATTGTATTTATAGCTATATCTATGAGGCAGTGTATTCTACAGGATAGATCTCAAGATTACATGTTTGGATTGGAGTAGTCCACAAGATACAGATTGTTCAACAGACTGTTGAAAACAGACTGAAATTTGAATTGAACTTCCTCATCGGCAGATTCTTCCTCGCCCTCCCCGGACTCGGATATGGCTAAGGCACGAGGCTTAAATTTTTTTCTTCTCGAGACCAAAAGTACTTTTAGAGAAAAATTAATTACTTTGCATTTATATAATCTTTGGGGCTATGCATCTTACAGGATACACACCAAGTTTACTTCTTTTAGTTGAGAATCCCACAACATACGGATTATTCAACATTGAAAACAGATTGAAAATTGAATCGTTTACCAAAAATATATATATATATATTATTACCTTGTCCATAACATAATACAGAAACATAAGAAAAAGATTTATTTAAAAAAAAAAGACAACATTTTTTAGATGAAATAACATTTTGTTCCCTGCCATTGTCTCTGGCAACAGATAAGCTCATTCAGAAACCTTCCACAAAGCATTAGTAATGCTTTGGTATCAATAACTGGTAATACAATCAATAATTTTGTCTATATCCTTCATTCATGAAGTAGAATGATACCAAAAGTGAATCTTCTAGAAGTACCGACTAAAAATGTAAATGCATCTCTCAGGATACCAAAACCAAAAAATATACCTCCATAATTCCTGAAAAAAATTACTCACATGCATCTTGAAAGATACATTATTCCTTTGAGGTTTCTCTTCCAGCATTGATTAATTTTTTATTATTTTTTTTAATATATTGGCTTTATTATAATAATATAGTTGTTGTGTATAGGAATAAAAACTTTTTAGATGAAATAACATTTCCTTCTCTGCCATTGTCTCTGGCAACAGATAACCTCTTTCAGAAACCTTCCACAAAGTATTAGTAATACTTTGGTATCAATAACTGGTAATACAATCAACACGTTTGTCTATATCCTTCATTCATGAAGTAGTATGATACCAAAAGTGAATCTACTAGAAGTGCGGACTTAAAATGTGAATGCATCTCTGAGGATGCCAAGACCCAAAAATATATCACTACAATTATTCCTGTAAAACAGATCGGCTGCCGATGGTTTCATTGTACAAGATAAATCCACCAAAAGCATCGATCGACTATTTCCGATTTCAACTATTTCAACATTTACTAATCAGGTATTTTAAAAAGTTTGAGAGTTACTTATAATATAATAAAATTCTGATTAGAATAGTCTTCCGTGTGCTAACATTCTATACATTTTCTACAATACGCAACTATAACAAATAAGTACAACAAACAACATAAAACCAGAACGATTGTTAAAAGAACAAAACAGGAAATAGTCTAAAGGTGGTAGGAAAAAAAATATTACTACGGAGTAGACGAAATTCATTTCCCTAATGCAAAGAGACAAAAAAAAAATAATAAATAACACACACGTTGAAACTCCGGGCCAACTTCAAAGTTCTCACAGAGGCTACTTCAATGAGACTTCCACTTTTAGGATTATATTTTATTATGGAAATCATGGAATAAAATTCTCTTATACTTATATAATAAACTACTTTTTTCATAATAAAGTAAAAATGAAGCAAATAAATTCAATTATAAAACATTAAGTCAGTAGAGTTTTTGTTTATGTTTTTTCTGTTTATCGAAATTTCTTTTAATTAAACAAGTTCAAAGTTTTATCCGTAAATATTATAAAACATCTAGTGAATGAATATTAACATTTTTAAATATATTTTTTTACGATGTAGTTTACGTCATATTATATCATTTACTATTTATTAAACTTCAATAGGTGTTTAGTATTATTTTATCTCTACATAAGACATGTGAGGATTTCAAGTAATACCCCCCCCCCCCCCCAAAAAAAAACACAAAAAAAATAAATGTTTGTTCTAAGAAAACAAAAAGAATTATCAAATTTGTATAATTTTTGTAGTTTAATTAACACAAATGTAAAATAAAAATCAAAATAATAGAAAAAAAAAAAAAAATAGCCACAGGCGTTGATGACCTAGCGGTTTTACGCCCTAAAACCCAAACAAACAAACAAACAAATTAACACAAATGTTTAACTTATTTCTATGTGAATTTCCCGTAAACTTACCACAAGACTCTGTTTGATTATGTATTAATTAAAGGAGAGAGAAATACCAATTTAGCTTCATTTTCAAGCTATGCTGCCAGAAAAATTTGGGTTGGTACGTACAAAACATACTTATCAATATGACATGACATGAATTACATTTTTAATTTGCAATTCAGCTATTTACTTGACTATTGTTATTATCATTAGTCATTAAATAATATTATCATATCTGTTTTTTTAATATCTCTATTGCATTATTTTTATCGTTTCCTGTCAACTCTCGATTATCCATAATAGAATAGAATATTAAATATAATACGAAATAAAAAGAACATTCAACAGACAAAATTCTAAGTTTTTTTAGGAATAAGTTCGCAAAAAAATAATCATTTGGGGAACATTTTGAGACCCGTCACCTCTAATAATAAACTGTGGGAAACTGAACACATGGAGGGAGATGTTCCATGCATCCAGTTGCTGAAATCTACTGGCACGAACAAGATGGATATTGCAATAAGATGCACATTATGCACTAGTCCACAGAGTGGCTTTTCTCTTGCGGAAGCTTTTTGGAAACATTAATCAGATGTACTAGGGGTTTGAGGCTTTACGAATTTCTCATTAGACCAATAGCGACTTATGTCTACGATACACTCAACACGGAAGATTTCATCCAGAGAAAAGTACAATGCCGCATTCTTAGACAAGAGCAATGGAATATGGCGTCAGCGCAGGAATGCTCAGATGTATATGGAATACCGAGATTCGAGTATCACTAACATTTCAAGTTGCAGAGGCTAAAAATATTTGACCACGTCCTAAGGCTAATGATCGACTCCATCCAGACTCCTAAACAATTGGGAGAAAAGAATATGATAATATTCTATAAAGTGAAGTGAGGATTGGTATAGACGAAAAGAACTGGCTGTAGATCCTGTACTTTGGTCCGGATTGCTAGAAAAGTTTACGAGTGATAGCAGAGAAATTACTATGATGATGATGATGCATTGCCACGTACTAAGGAGACAGTTAGGACGGATTTTATTATTTTAAAATTGTACATTATTAAATTTCATTAATGGGCATATTCACCAGAACAACTTCATAGATCTGGAAAAATCATAAAGTGGTGTGGAGATTGCACATATGGTATTTTCACACTTGATCTAAAGTATTACGAAAATAGTTACCGTGCTCAGTGAGCTCAGTGTACTCTGGTTCACTTCTGGTGAATATATGACAGACTTCTTCCGGTGCCCATCGAAAGGGTGAGCCCATTAACGACCGAAAGAACAAGCAAAATAATCCATTAGGATAACTGCCCTAGGTCCCTCCCCCCCCCCCCCTGATAAAAGCGCTTCCTGAACTTTTATTCAATCCTTTTCTTCTTCCATTATTCATGACTCTCTTTTATTCCTCTAAGTCATAGAGATTATGCAGAAAAGGGCTGTGAATAAGAGATTACACGCGGGTGCAGTGGACCAGTCCCCAGGAGCGCTTTCATATTGCTCAAGTAGGCTTCTCTTTTTCTGACACCCGTTTCTTAATCCTAGAGGAGAAAAGGGTAGTAGGCACAATGATTTCCACTCATTCGTGAGGAGCATGTCGTAGGATGTGCTCGTGGGTGTGTACTCATCGCGAGTTCAGTCCATTCAACATGCTCAATAATATTTCAATTTAAAGTTCTGTTTGAAGTTTGATTCGTTGTACCTTGCCAAACCAAAAATTTAACAAATTTATTTTCGCAAACATTTCGAGCTCCTAAAATTTGGAATGGATATCTGATCATCTATGTTGATGAATCTGTTTTTTTTTGTTGTTGTTTTTTTTCCCAATAGACTACATATTTATTGATTTCAATATAGTAATCAAATCTTAAAAAATACTATTATTTAAGTATTTTGGGTATTGATAGTTGGCCGTAATGGTATATCAGGAAGGAAATGGCCCGGGTGACGGTCAAGAATAAAAGGAAATAGTTGTAACAATTTATTTAATGCCGACGTTTCGAACCACATTGTAGGTCTTCATCAGGGCTAAAAATAAAAATACAAAGGAGTAATGCAGGAGTAAAAAGACATATGAAAATCGTATTTAAAAAATAAACCTAAAATTGAACAAATAGAAATAATAAGTACGTTAAACATGAAAACGATATTGACTGATATAATAGTTGTTATAGCAAAGAGTTGAAAAATAGTTGATTATTGATATATAATCACTCTAATTATTTACATTCATTACTTTATCAATTTTTTTTCTCAAAAATTAATATTAGATATTTGACACTGAAAAACATCTATTGGTTCTCCGTTAATTATTATATTGTCCACGTTAGGATTTTTGTGTCTAGTAAATTCTTCCAAAACATATCCTTTCCTCCTCGCGGATTAGTAGTAGTGTTTGCCAATATCCAGTAAGACCTAGATAGGATCGGTGTCTGGGCAAACCGGAATAGATTAAGGTTAAACGCTACGAAAACTCAGACCATTGTTATATGATCCAACTCCCTCCTCGGATCCAAGTACGTCACCTTCCCTACTTTAATCATGAATGATTAACCCATCACGTTCAGCTCCTCTGTTAAAAACGTGGGTATTACTCTTGACCAAACCTTGTCCTGGAAACCCCATATTGTCCAAATTTCCCGACGGCCAATAAGTACTTTAAGTTATTCCGTCGTTCCCTACATCTTCTTCCACAATCAACCCGTAAGCTTCTCGTATCCTCTCTTATTTTCCCCCACTTTGACTATGGCAGTGTGGTATATGGTGGCCTCTCGATTGTACTCGAGGACAGATGGAAGCGAATCAGTCAGGCTATTTCAATGAGGTTAAGACCTAGCTGATGCTAAAGAGCATTTGATTGTACATTGATATAACGAGTTTGAACAATATCGTTAGAGCCTTTTTTAAGGAAATGGTAAAAAGGTGTAAAACCAATAGTATAAAGTGGCTCTTCCGGTAAGTCGATTTTGCCGAAAATGTAGCAGTAACATCACAGGCTTATACCTACATTAGATACGCAATTTCAGTTACATACAAATTTTCGTTGTGGCGCTAGACTTTAATACACAATTTATATTTATTTCTTTGTTTATATTTTTTCTTCATCATCATAAATGACCGAGATATGGATTTGTGAAACCTCTATTCGGTCGCAATTTTGATGATAATATCGAATTTCTACGATCCTCCTGATGTAACCAGTGACTTGGGTGCGAAATTTAAAAAAAATTCCGGCCTAGTTGTTTCCGAGAAAAGTCGTGGACTTTTTAACGATAAAACTATTCATATTTCGTATTCGAATTTAATGCTGCACTTAGGTCATGTAAAGATTGTTCGATTGGAGATTCCATTGTATTAGTAACTTTTCCTACTATATATCATGCTTAACACAAAATTAAACTGAGCGGTAATTAGTCAAAAAATGTTTCTGAATCTTTTCCTATCATTCCGCAAATGGCCAGTTATTAACTTAGCAACCGTTCACTTATCCAAGTTTAGATTATGCTGTTAGCATTACCTACATCTTGATAATAACATAATTTTCATTTTCCTCTTCTAATTGTTCATGATTACAATTCTGACCCTTACTATATATACACACATACATATATATATATATATATATATATATATATATATATATATATATATATATATATATATATATATAGATAGATAGATAGATAGATAGATAGATAGATAGATAGATAGATAGATATCATCATCAGTGGCGCTACAACTCCTGTAGAGTCAAGGCCTCCTGAGATAGATATATAGGTAAGTGAAATTAATTAGAATCAGACGACTTTAAGTTACATATTATTGTCCTGTTAATTAATGAATATAAAAAATATTAAAACCAAAGAAATAGGCTGAAATCTTACAAAATTCAATAAATCGAGGGTCAGGATCACTTTTTCAACATTTGCGTTTGATTTTCAGTTTAGCGTTTTGTGATTCGATACAATTATAGATATAATTTGATATTGGTTCAATAAGAAAGAAGAAAACAGTTAATCGGAAGGATCGCAGATTTGGGATGGCTAAATGAGCTGGTACAATGGCGATAAGCTGCTAGGGTCCCTAATGAGCGGTGCCAGCCAACAGCCGGAAAAACAAAAGCCTTCCCAGCAACCCCTCATTTAAGGGGTGCCTCAATTTTTCCTCTTTTCAAACCCCCTCCTTCCAAAAACTAATTGGGAACCTAATAAGGGCATCTACTAATCACGAAAGATCAACTAACCGTATCTGGATATGTTGATCCAATTGAAAATTACCGTGTCGTAACGTGAAATATAAGCAGTGATCCGATGTTGTCTACTACGATGTTCCGACGGTAATGAAGTTTCTTGAATTTTCTCTGTGAATCGATCTTGTACTTTAAATAGTAACCGATGTCAGTTGACATCTGCGTGATGGTATAGAAGGATCAATCTAATTAGGGATTAATAAATTATTTGCCACTTCTATAATTTTGTTTTATTGAAAACTAGTATCGAATGTTATACATTCATCTGCAGTTCTATAAATACACAAAAATTCAAAAACAAGCAATTCAAAATATAGTTTAGTATTATTATACATATTAAATTATATGTAATATAAGTCAGTATTATAAAACATTTATGAATTTAACTAAGACAAGAAATCAAATACATGTTGGTACTCACCAAGGTTTAAATGGATTATATCAAACAGAAAAATTTGTACTGGTTTCTTCTCACACTGAACTAACAATAAAAGAAAGGTAGGATGTTTATAGGTAAACGGTTTAAGGATCGGGGTTTTTCCAGTAATGCCGGTCAGTAATTGGTTTCTCTGTTATAGATGGGAATAAATTTAAGATTGGACTATTGGAGATATTCATTTGGTCATTTAAGCAAAGATCTGGATTGGATTTGAATGATTTTATTATTTCAAGTACTTCATATATATTTAATTTGAGACTGTTTTCAACGTGATGTATTAATTTAGCTCCTGAGTCTGATAAATTTATGGGTTTTTTTCATTTAAATGAATTGTAAAGTGGAATTGTCTGTCTTATTGTTATATGCACTTATATGTTCCTTTAATCTCTGAAGATGAATGTATAACATTCGAAACTAGTTTTCAATAAAACAAAGTTATAGAGGTGGCAAATAATTTATCAATCCCTGGTAAGCGATGTTATTGCTTTAAAAAACGTTTACTTATCAGCCTAGATGTCATGGGCACATTCTTGCTTCAAAACAGTGCATCGATAGTCCCTATTCAAATATAATTTAACTAGTAGTTGAAAAAAAAAATACTTTACATAAAAGGTTAATGGTCTTGAAAAAGTTAGGTCTTCAAAAATGCCCCCAAAACTCCCTCCTCATATCACGCCGGCATCATAGGGTCGAGCATAAACTGATAAGATTCGTTAGGGAAAAGGACTTCACCTTCTTCGATGAGGTACTTATATTGCATCAATGCTGACGGATCCGCGAGATATGCAGATATTGTCGCATTCTCCAAGACCGGAAAGACAGTACTGGTTTTGAATCCGACAGCGAGGCTTGAAAGTAATGACCTTGATCAAGTAGGTGGAGTGGAAAGGGAAAAGAAGAAAATTTATGAGAAATGCATCCCTTTCCTAAAAGAGAAATTCCGCAAGACCTTTGGTGACAGAGAGTTCACTGTGAGAGGCCTCTGGTTTGAGTCTCGCGGAACAATCCCAACTAGAACAAGGAGCTTTCTGGAAGACCTAGGTGTTGGTAATGGGAATATTGCTATATTGGCCGAGAATATTATACTGGAGTCCCTGGTAATTATGCACCATCACCTGTATAGTGGCTAACTGAATAGATATATATTATTTATTTATTATAATTATAGTTTATTTATTTTTTCTTTAAATATGTATTTATTACATTGTTTTTTACCCCTATCTTTTTATTTAGTTATTATTTATTGTATTGTTTTTGATGCTTAGGTGTGCTTTTCTAAAATGTGAACATTCGATTAGTTAGATTATACATGCAAAAAAAAAAAAAAAATAGAGAGAAAGCGTTATATTAAGTTATGAAATGGTTGAGATTCACCGGAAAAGAGAAATAAGGGATGGAAATAAGAATATTCTTTAGCTAACTGTTAGTCAGTGGCTTTAGACTCTAAGCAATATGTAGAATAATAGATGCAGAAATTTTAATTAGGGACAATGGGAGAGAAATAAACAGAAGAGGTATAGTTAAATTATAGATAATATTAAGTAATTAATATTAATTATCTATAATCTAACAAATTATTTATATATATATATATATATATATATATATATATATATATATATATTCTATTCTATATATATATAAATATTCTTTTCTAAAATTAACAATTATTACATCTATCAACAAATTTCATATTTTAAACATATCATTCCAACTAAACCATATCATATATATATATATATATATATATATATATATATATATATATATATATATATATATATATATATATATACATATATAGGAGGGGGCCGGGGTGGCCGAGCGGGCTAAGGCGCTTGCAATAGGTAATCAAAGTTAAGCAACGTCGAGCGTGTTTAGTACTTGGATGGGTGACCGCCTATCGGGGAAAATCCACGCAGCCTGCCACTATCTCCCCTCCTCCGGGTATGTGAGGCCCGTCAGGCTACTGGAGGCAACTCACAAAGACCGGGCGTAGGAGTGATGACCCTATCCCGTGTACCTAAATTGTGAATCGCGTTGTGGTCTTCCAGGATGTTAAATAGCCGCCCGGAGGTTTCATCCATGGACGGTCTGCTATGGGGAAAGAAATATAGGTCCTCGTGCACCTGCTGACCCCAAACAGTCATAACCCGTGGGTCACAATCTATTTATATATATATATATATATATATATATATATATATATATATATATATATATATATATATATATATATGATATGGTTTAGTTGGAATATGTTTAAAATATGAAATTTGTTGATAGATGTAATAATTGTTAATTTTAGAAAAGAATATTCTGATGATGAGGAACTATTTCCCCGAAACGTTAATTGAAGAAAGAAGAAGATTATACCTGGAAGTTATATATTGCCCTTTAATAAAAAAAACTAAATACTTCTGGATGTGATAAACGTTTGATTTCACTTACCTATTTATGAAATTTATGGTAAGGGGAAGTATTGCGATAGTGAACATTTTCGAGTCCGAGTTTGAACGAAAATACACGTTTTAAAGTACCTAAATACGTTCAACTAACCAAATCTTAAAAAATGGTTTGTGTGTGTGGAGCAAAATTTGTATGATTCGGCTACCTCCCGGTCATGTCAATTTTAAATCGGGGCATAATTAACTCTGTGTGAAAAAAATATATTAGGCAGTTCATAATACGCAACCTTGTGTTAGTTTGATTTATTACATCCCCATGTAACAGTTTATAAACGCAAAAAGTGAAACCCTTTCATAGGGTGTCAACTAACAGGAAGTTGTAAAATCTCTTTTTTTCATATACTGGGGAGCTGGAAATAGGCTAAATGAAATCCCTTAGATAGGAAATATGAACGGAAACACATCATGAAAGTTTCTGAGTCATTTAAGTAGCCGTTCATCAACTAGGAACTGAGAACTGGTTCAACGGCCAGGGAACTGAAAGAATAATACTTAGTTCCCTTAGGGGCAATTTGGGACCCCAGGCCGGTGAACACCATTTGTCTCACCGTCGGACACTTTGCGACACAGGAAGCGACTCTTCTTATAGCCTCCGAAGTTTTATGAGAGCAGTTCACAAGAACAGCCAGAACTATTTTAAGCATTTACAACAAATACACAATATTATATGAATACTAGTATTTCAAATTAACTTAAAATATCTGGTGCGGTGTGCGCAACACAAAGTTCACTCACTTGAAATAAATTTTAAACGTTTCAATTTAGTTTCCATAAAAACATTTAGTTTCTATTAAATAATACATATATATGTATATATATATATATAATATATATATATATATATAATATAATATAATAAGTAGAAATTATAAACTACAACAATCACTTAAGTCTATGGGGTTCTCGTAACTCTCCAATAGTTTAGGCGACTTAATTTGTCAGATATTAATTTTTCTAAAATATTTAGCTTTCCAACGGTATATTATACCGTTTTCAACCTGGTAAAATATTTCTCCTTATTTTTCCTTTGGTTAATTAACAAATTCTTTCATAGTTTATATTTTTATTTTCCCTTCCGCTTAAGGATAAGATTTTTAGCTCTTAGCCTTTTTACGATGTATAGGTAAATGAAAATACATAAATAGAGGATAATGTTGTTTAGTCTAGGTGATCTGAAATCATAAATTTGAAATTTATAAATTTATATAGATTTATAAATGTGGAACATATGTATAAAATGATTTCATGTATGTAATAGTTTCATTACAAAATTGATATAGGCAAGAGTGAAAATTAAAATACAAAATATAATAAATAAAATAATAATAATTTATAACATTTACAAGTTTTTGCTTATGTAGTAAGAAATTGTTAATATTTCAGCTAATCCCCATTTCTTATAACTTTGTTCAGTAAAACCACTTGTCCAGTACACGTGCTTACAATCTTGCTGATGAATATTCAACTATTCTAAGAAGGTTAGTAACTGTCTCCACTCAGTTTATTACATATAAATGAGTATCTACTTTAAGAAAGACGAAGCCAAATTAATTAACAACTGAAGAAATTTCACATATATTAACAATTACTTAAATCAGGAAGCCGCCGCACAGTGGTCGAAAGCCGGCCTTTTTGCGAAAAAATAGTCTCTCATGTTTTTTTTTATCGGAATAACTCATTAAGTATGTTAATGAGTCATTGGGAGCAACCCTGCTAAAATTTTGGGAATGCCCTAGTACTATACTCTCGATATTTTATTTCCTAGCTTTATGGTTTTTTTTCTGTGAGTATCCTGTGCTGAAATTATAGTTCTACCTTGTGGACGTAATTATGCCAACTAAGCAGTTGTTCATATAGTTCAGCAGTTACGGCAATAAAATTGTGTGATGTAATGTCGACTTTATTTACTGCGCTTTTCAGCATTTTTTTATTTTATTATTTAAGTCCTGGGAAAATTTTGAGGTGACAAATTTGAAATTTACAATCAGAACCCCAAAAAGTATAAATAATTAGATTTTTAGAACTTCTTCAAAACTTTCCACCCCCTTTCTGCTTCCTATTTGACAGAACTTCTTTGCGTCTCCTAATTTCTCTTCAAAACGGAGCGGCCAAACAAAAAAAAATCTTTAGAACCAAAATTTTAGGAAATTCACTCATGTTTAATTTAACGTTAAATGAATAAGAAGTTATTCAAATTAATGGTTTCAAGTTATGAGCATTTTTGTTTAATATAATACCAGAAGAGATTTGAGGTGGAAAAGTTGAAATGCGCCATAAACATCCTAATTAACAATAATGAGAAAATATTCAGAACTCCAAGACTTTCCACAGAGATCCCTTTCTGGATACGTTCCGTCAAGGAACCCTTTTACGAATTAAAATCAAAATATCAAAGTTCACAGATTTACGCAGCTGGATACTATTTCCTCACGTAAATAGAAGCCTAATTGGTTATGAAGAAGAAGTTAGAACACTGGACTCGACTGCGCTCAAAAGATGATTTATTTTAAAAAAGCTATTTAAAAAAATGTACAAAAATACTTTTAAAAAACACTTCAACCACCCGCAAGTGTCATATATGTCAAATAGATGTGCCAACATTGTCATTGCATATTCATAGATTAAGTAGTAGAAATGAAGTGACTCAGAATTTCTACATCAAATTCCATACTTCAGAATATGAGTGATGACTGCTAGGAGTTTCAGACAAACAAATACAACTGTAAAAACTATTCTGAAATGATGGGATATACTTGAATCGGCGTTTTGAGAGGGTTGCGATTTAGGTTTTTTTTTCGTTTTTTGACCGCTGTGCGCCATGTAAAATATTGACTTATTATATCAAGCTAAAAACGCTCTGGAAAGCTTTAGAATATCAAGTCCTACAGGATACTATACCATAACCGAAATACTTACCCAAGTATTTAGGCCCGAAAAAATATTGGAATTAAGATTTAAAAAGATTAAATAGCTAATAGATATCAATCTTAATATTATTTTTTTTGGGGGGGGAAGTATATTACGAATAACTATACAATCACTATTATGTATTATGACCGACATCTTTTGACGCGGAGCGCGTCCGGCAGATCCAATTCGTCAAATTCCGTTATACTGATATCAACGGTTACATAGTTAATACAAGACTGATTTTTTGTTTTCTTAAAGAAAATTGAAACTGTTTTAGATAAATCACTGTCCGACAACATAGGCAAAACCGAACGGCTGTCCGACGCACTGAAAATCATTTTTTGATGACGTCATTATTGCTAGCCTTTTCATAAAGGAATTTCATGAAGCCATTGCAATATTGCAGGCAAAGTAAAGTATTTTTGCAAGAGGTCAGATTGGTTGCCTGCCAGTAGTAATAATTAACTAAATGAAAGGGCGTTTTCACACGGTCCGATAAATCGGACCAACATTCGATTTATCGAGAGTGCCTCAGACTGCAGGGAATGTAGGATCCGACTTCCATGGTTATCGGAACGTGTGCTGTCTGATCAAATCAAATTGGGGCTGGATCTGACTCCAATATTAATGGTACCGTGTGAAAATGCCCGAGGTCATCGAAATGAAATAAATTAAATCGTTACGGCTTATTAAATCGTTTAAATTAATTTCTTTATATGATTCAGTTAATTTTCTCTATTTTCCTTAAAATTTCTCTTCGCTCTTAAATTGTAATTTTGGCTCTAATATGATTTTCTTTCTTTATTATATAGCATATAGCAGTTTACAAGGTATTTTCTTTTTTTCTGCAGCGAATATTCTTTATTATTTAAAAGTAATATTTTTCTTTCGTTGTTCTCATATTATTTTTCTTTCTCTCTGCAACCCTATTTCGCATAATAACTATTATACCTTTCTCATCCAATCCAAACTTTTCACTGCAAAACATCCTTCATTTTCCATTATATGATTAATCATCACGCACTCCACAAGACCACTTCTTTCAGAAGTCCTTGGATAAACACATTTTCCAAATTACCCAAAAATCCATTTCTCTCCTTAGACTTCGCGATTCTATGTCCCCCAAAACCCCTCAACTCCTCCTAGTCTCGTCCCTCATTTCCCCCCACTTGATTTTGTAGGTATGGGATGAGACTGAAGAGGCTAATGAATGTATCAGTAAATCCACCTTCAGGGGGGTGTCCAAGGGCTGCACTCTGTTTTTCCGACGGTAATACTTCCTAGGTCTCTATCTTTTCCGATCCTCTAAAACTAAAAATCCTCCCTACATTTTTGATTTATTAACCACTTGTTTCTTTGTCCATTCTATAAATACCTGATTGCAGCCCACAAACTTGTATATACGTTCTCATAGAACAGTACCTTTGAAAAATCCTTTATCATTCGTACCACATCGTTTTGGAATGTCTTACCCATCTCCGATCGTCTGACTTCTTCCTTAACTTAACTTAAAAACCACTTAATTCTCCACCCACTCAATTTCTCCATATTTGTAAAAATAATGGCATATGAATGTTTATTTGTACACATATATATATATATATATATATATATATATATATATATATATATATATATATATATATATATATATAAATATATATATATATATATTTACATGTAATGTGTTTATAATTTCAATATTTTGATTTATTCTACAGATTCTTGTCGTTTATTTTAAAATGTAATCTCATAAAAACATTTGTTTTTAGAGGACTAGGTGTCCCACAAAAAAAATTACTTTGAATTTCATTTCAAGGCTAACAAGTTTTAGTTCGATGTTTATACGTTTACCTGCTCCCCGCCTACCAGGGATAATATTTTTGATTTGATAAGACCCTTTACTAGGAATGTTGAGCCACTGGTAAAATTTTGATTTTTTTTTAACTAATGAGAAGTAACGCTAAAAAAAAAAAATCAATATATGCAGACAAGAGGTAGTAAATTTCAATTATATAAAAAAGGCGAAGAAAATACAGATAGTACATCACTCCAAAACAGTTAAACACATCATATTTTAAAATTCTCAAAAAAAAAAATAAGATGATTCGAAAATTAATTTAGAATTAATTTATTAAAATATTTGTTTCTTAAATTTTGGTCAAACTATCTGCTATGGGAATTTATGTGGGATCAAATCATTATCAAGTTCCGTAAATACCCTTTTATATTGCTGATTTAATTAATTACTGGTGCGTGAAACAGAGTTAAAGCAGTTTTCTTGTCAACGTCGTATTCCAGAGAGGGGAGTTGTACTGGGAACTTGTTGCTTCGCCTGAGGGCAACTTTAAAGCGACTTGTTGCACCAAGTTTTTACAGCTGTCATGACGCTTGGGGCTACTAGCTGTCCAGTGACACATTTGGTGACACATGGAGATCTTTAAATTGTAATCGGAGTCATCGATATCGCATCAGATCCCCGCTAACATTGTTATCTTGTAACAGTTTTAACAATATCTTTCGTGAGTATTGTATAAACGAAAATATATAAAGAAAAGAGTACTTTATACTTTGTCGGACAGTGATCGGAGCTGAAAACATTGTTACCTTGCAAGATTATCATTGGGGTTATTGATTTTTGTTGAAATTATTGTAGTTTTAGAAAGCTGCTACAACTAAAACTGTCGATTCTTGCTAGTTACTCTCGCTTAAAGGTATTATCTTCTTTCAGTGGAGATCAGAGACCTTACCAAGCAGAGGTACTTGCCAGCGAAAAAGGGAAAGATAAATAGTGACGTAAAGTAAGAAAAAAAAACGTGGGACTAGTGCGCACTATATTTTACAAAGTTCAACTTCACAGGACTTTAATTTTTTTTATTTTTGAGGTTAGATTTTTCTTATTTCTTTAAAAATGTTCCTTAGACGATTATATTTAAATATTACATTCAAGGCTTCGTTTCAACGACGAATTCCATTTTGATGAGATTAATTATTTAATTGAATAGTACTTAGTACGCACTTGTCCCTGCCTTAAAGGGTAAGTATGTACAAAGTATCTGGAAGACTCATTATTCAAGTTGGAAAGGTTTCAAAATTTTGCAGGAAAGTGCAAAATAATTCGGTTTCCGGAGGATTATTATACCGGTGCCATCGAAAAAAGTTAAAGCTTGTCTGAGATTCGCAATTTACAGTCTTCATCGAGTTATGAAATATGTGGAATATAATTGAATAAGTGTATTGAAAAAAATATACTTTGTTTTAATTCGCTACTCCGTAGTTGCTTGGACAAAAAATGACAGTAAGGGTAAATGTTCACCAGTCACACAACAGAGATCTGCACTTTCCCCTACTATCATGTTTTGCTGGGAGACTGCGTACAAGCACTTAAAAAATAGAAAACTGTCGATGAGAAATGTAAATCACACAGTATTTTGAAGAACAACATCTATAAGTTCCGCTTACGGGAGGAAAAAAATGGCCACCTCGCTATACTTCACCTTAGCAAACTTTCGTGTATCGATTTCTGATACATGTTTAGGCTTCATGCACCGTAATGGGCAGAACTTACCAGTTGATGGTTTGGATTTATTGAGATAATTACGCAGTTATTCCGAAACCGCACTTACCCAAAATCACATTACTATTTCTTGACGTCTCAAACTACTACTGGCTCTCTCATGGTGTCATAATTTTAAAACTAAAAAGGTTGTTTGTGTGTACGGGCTCCTGGCTTGTTTAGACTTTCTTCATCGTCTTACAAAACTAGAAGGAAATACTGACATTTCCAGCTAGGAAGTCATGATTTTTCTTTATAATCGCCATGCAACAGGATACTAAAAACAATGAATGCATAGTGAAAAATCACAGAAAAACAAGATGGAAATAGTCTGTTCAAGACCCAACTGGAATTGGATTAGACATTTCTATTAAGTGCAATCTATCAAGTAAAGGAATCATACTTGCCATTATCCTATGTATGCGATTAGTTGGGAGTAACTGCTTCAAATGAATCATCAAACATTCTTAACCTGCAGATTATTCCAACAGGCAGGTGTATGCTCGGAACCTGGTTATCCCAAAATAAAATCAGACTTAATTTGTGAACCCATTTTCTCACCTATGTAACTTCTTTCTGTTACCCTTGACAAATGTATAACCCTACGCAGATTGACAGGTTTTTTTCTATAGAGTTGGCCTAATCAATCAATCGAAGGAGAGTGGAAGTCAAAATAATTTTGACACTTTTTGAAGATAAAGGGGATGTTGAAAACATTTTGTTTAGTAACTTTTGAATTTCAATGGATGAATTACATTTGAAGTTTACGAAAGACTGAAATTCGCCGAGTGTGAAAACCTCATCAGGCCGAGAAGGCCAGTGTTTTAGCGAAATCAATAATGCAGTCTATTTTACAGGCACAGTAGGTACGGCACCCGAGCGGCACCGTGGCCATGCAATGATGTCAAGCACCGTACAATATAGTTCTGTATTAAAGCTCACATTATCTTCTTCACAAATCTAACAGAATGTTTTTTTCCGTGACACCAAAACCTTTGGATGTGAATGAGGCCTAAGACTCCACATACTTGTAAGCAAATTAATTGTGCGCCTCAACAATGTACTCTACTTGCGTTGAAGGAGTGACCGGATAGTGATTCGATCACTCCTTCAACGCAACGGGATCTTGTACTGAGAGGAAGGAAGCCTTCCTTCCTCTCAGTACAAGATCCCGCTTTCCAGTGATTATCTCCATTAACCATACACTTTTTTTTTTCTCTGTATTCTTATCTTAATGGCGAAAAGTAACATAAAGCATCTGGCATGCTCAATAGTTACTTCCTTCACTAGTAGTCCAGACTAATTGTAGGCGCGATAGTTTATTTTTTGAAATAAATTACCACGGGACTTTCTCAATGTGGTAAAAACAACGTAGAAAAAAAATATTAGAAACAAATTTTATATGTTTTAGGTAATATCGGTATGTAGCAACATGGTGAAGCAAATTCATAAAGCTGTTAAGAAAAATAAAAAATAGTACGTAATAGCGTTTAAAAATACGGAAAAAATTAATGAAAAAGGGCGGGGAAGGCTCTCTCTTTCCCTCTGCAGTACTCGATGCCCGGCCGTCTGAGAGCCTTCCCCCGCCCTTCGCCAATTCCCCTCCGCTGCTTCACCTTTAGTGCCCGTTACGAGAAACAGCCCTATGTTCAAACGCATGTTTTGCGTATTTAATCAAATCTCACAAATACTTTATGAAAATAGGGTCGTAGAGAACCTCCTCGGAAACAAATAGAGATTTGAAAAATGGCTCTAGAACCATTTTGGTCCTTGTTCAAATCTTTTTTCGAGATCACCTATTTTTAAATTTTCTAAATTTTCGGGAAAAATGATTATTGATTTGCATAAACTTTTTATTATAAAAAGGTACTAATAAAAACCCACAATTTAAGTCCCAAAGCAAGTTCTTGCGATAATTAAAAGACCTGTAATAAAATGACCAAAAATGGCCATATTTTTTTTATTTTTTTTTTTGGCGAAAAGTTATTGGCCGACTTCAATTTTTTTAAACTCATTTTTTCCGTATTGTTAAACGCTATTACGTACTATTTTTAATTTTCTTAAAAAAATTTTTTTCACATCTTGAACGTGAAAAAAACATTTTATAAATTTTTTTCACCATGTTGCTACTTACCGATTTTATCTAAAACATAAAATTTGTTTCTACTATTTTTCTCCTAATTTTCAATTTAAGAAAGTCCTGTGGTAATTTATTTCAAAAAATGAACTATCGCGCCTGAACTTTAAGTGTTAAAGTAGCATTATGAAGGCTTCATGATCTAGGGTTATTAGGGTTGGGATATCGAAACGCGATATATCGATATATCGGATTTGAAAAACCGATATTTTCTATTGATATCTTAGCATCCGATACATTGATATTTTACAACGATATATCAATGACATCGACATTTTAAAGTATATTACAGTCAAATCTCGATAATTCATATCTCGTTAAATCGTATATCCCGATAATTCGTATGGATTCTCTGGTACCTTGAAAATGTTTTATATACATGAATTTTACAAACGATTTTTTTTTGTAAAAAATGAAAAATAACCCTTTGACAAAATTACCTCACATATTTTTTTTTTTCAAGCCAACCAATAAACCTAAATAAAAAAAAATATCATCATGAACATAAAAATCTATATTTAGTATCAAAATTAAGAAGTATTCATTTTCCATGCATTAAAAAACATTTATTGTTATAATATTACAATTAGATTAAACATCAGAAACGGGTCGTCATAAATTAGGTTATTGTTGGAAGAAAATGATTTGCTCTAACTAATTGTAAGTCAATGTTTCATATGTTTTATTTTTATTTTTTGTTTCTGAATCGAATTAGACCACACCCATGAAGATACAGTAAATAGTTTAAAAGTGATTACTGATTTTAAGTAAAAAAAAAACACCGAAAAATAACATTTTTCGGCTGAACTAAATATATACAGTATGTCCCGAAAATCAAGGGAAATATTCAAAGAGGTGATAGAATACCTTAAGAGTAACAAAAAAGTTCATATGGACCCATGTTTCGATTTCAAGCAGGAAAATCAGAAAAGCGGGAAATACAATTTTTGTTTTACTTAAGTAAGCTACGTTTTTTTGTTGAATAAGAAGCGATAAATTAAAAACCATTCAAGATAATTATGCTACAATTGCACCATCGTAAAGAAGACAAATTTTGTTTTTAAGAAATATATTTTAGCTTAACTAAATCAATTGTACGAGTGCTTTCGGAGGGACCAATAACGAAAAGGTTATTTTTGTTATTTTTTTTTTTTTTAAATCATCCTTTACTTGTGAAAGTTATTCTCAGCCCCGTGTTACAGGTACCACACTTTTAGGAAAACTTCTACTTTTATCGAATGTATAAATGTCGTGTAAATGAAGCCGAGGTTACTTTTGGAGGTCTGGATTTGGCTCCTAATTTGCCAGCAATGTCCCCGACAAAAAAGTGTTTTGAGAACAAAACTTATTAAATCCACTTTGTTTCTAGTCTATTTATTTAAGCCTAATTATTTTTCTTAAAGGATTTTTTTTTCTTTTTTAAGATGTTGCAATTGGAACATAATTACCTTGAATAGTTTTGCAAAAAAAAACATGGCTTGCTTAAAAAAAAAAACATAAATATTAAATTTCCTGCTTTTCCGTGTGGAATCAGAAGAAGGGTACATATGAACTTTTTGACTTGCGCTTGACGTTTGCAATCACGCCTTTGAATATTTCATGTGACACCGTGATTTTCGGACACCCCGTATATAGTTCAGCCGCAAAATGTGATTTTTCGCTTCTTTTTTTTTTTTTTTACTTAAAGTCAGTAATAACTTCTAAACTAGTGATTGTATCGTCATGGGAGTGGTCTCATTCGATTCAGAAACAAAAATACAATGTGAAGCAATACCTTACTCAACTAAACCTTTTGACCTCGGAAGGATACTTGGGACCCAGAAATTTTGGCGGACCCTGCAGATATCGATTTTTACTACCAAAACGAAGTTATGACCAAATTTTCGTGAATGTACAAATTCTTTTGTTCATTTTGTCTATTTTTCCTGTACTAATAATAGTAATCTCCAAAATAACCGCTACTTCCGGAAACTGCGATTTAATGTAACGGATAAATTGCTCAGGGCTTAAAAGCTAAAAGTGGTTCATAGAAAAGAGCGGTAAATCTTAGACTATGATTCTCAGTTATGATCATTGATTAAGATACTCTTCATTATATTACCCTTAGCCTATGATTAATTCTCCTGTTGCTCATTCAATTTAAAAAAATGCTCAACTATCTAAACTAAAAATAATATTATATTATTAAGATAATTAATTAGCCTGGGGTTGTTTGTTATGCGGAATAGTATACCTAACGCGCCTGAATTTTGCAGTTTTTTTCGATTTCGTGATAAAGCGATTCAAGTTTTCGCTAGTCCGAAAAATTTCGACTCAAGCTCCTGATATGAATTGTTTTATGGTATTTTAAATAATTTTTCCTCATCATTAACAATGTTTTTGATTTGAAAGAGTAAGCTAATTTTTTTTCTGTATCATATCATGTAATAAATATATAGGATATATATATATACCTCCGCGTAGAATGCAAAATATATTATTAAATACCTGCGTTATTACATTATTAAATATTAAAACAGTGGGGGAAAATTTATTATGCCCTTTTCTAAGAAATTACAATAGTCTTTGGAGGAAAAGCCGAACCTTGTTGGAATGAAATGAAGCCAAGTAGGACTGGCTGCCGTGAGATATTGGGGCTGGCAGAACTGAGATGGGATATAGGGATGAGTAAGGGGGCGTCGGGAGGAGGTGTGTGGGGGGAGAGAGGAAATATGAAATCTTCGAAATACTTAGGGAACAGCTTCTCCTGGCACAGTTCTCCTCAACGATATATATTAAATTATATTCCTGCAAAATTTAATATAATTAATAAATTAATTTTGGTATCCTACAAAGCTAGGCAATGCCCTCGTACACCCCATAATTATAACTATCTTACTTTCCTTTTTTTATATTATCTTTTTTTTTTTTTAAACAAAAGTAAATACCCACGAATCGATCGAATGTGTCAGATTGAGAAGATTATATGGATAAAATAAAATAATAATGGATATCGAAATTAAATGGTTACGATAAATCGATTTCTGCGTCTCAGAAACCGATTGGCGTAATACCGTACTCCAGGAAAACTGTAATCTATGAGAAATACATACAGGTCGGTGGTAACAAACGTAAATAAATTAGATCGAAACGCTTGTCATTAAACCGAACCAGCGTACCACGATAATTTATTTTATTCAAATATTATTCAAAGAAATAATTCTTTTAATGAACAATGCGCCAATTAATTAGTTTATTTTCAATTTTATTGTCCATATATTTTTTGTTATGAATTTCAAAATTTAAGTAAATACTAAGAAACAATAAAATAAACGCTGGACGATAAATAAAACAGCGGAAGCGTCTTGTGTTTTGTTTTAAACTTCTTTAATGATTATAAATATCATTGTTCTATTAATTAATTGTATATGTTTAAGGTATATGTGAACACTTTCTTCCTTAATTATTTATCATGCAATAAACATTAGCACCAACGTTTCGAGGTATTTGCCTCATCTTCAGGCCATTTTTAGTTCAATGCGTACGTTACCCATTTTTGCATGCATTTTCCTATTGATCAAAGTCAAAAAGTTCATATTTCAATAGGAATCTTGTTCCATGCTATACATGTAACCCTTGTTGTGTGATATTGAAATGAAAACATGCAAAACTTGTGTGATATTGAAAGGTAAATATGGAATTGTGGGGTATTTAAATTCATAACATGTAACAAGATTCCTATTGAAATATTTAAATTTGTTACTGTCGATAACTGATAGAAGGTGAATTGAATTGAATTGAATAAAACTGAGCACGTACTAAAATAATAATAAAATAAAAGAATAATTAAAAGAATTGTAAAATAATAATGAAGAAAATTAGTTTTGAACGAAAGCCGGTTTTAAATAATTAAAAATCTGTTTATTCACATCGAACCTGAGCGACTGCTCAGTTTTTTGAGGAATGAGTACGTGATCAATTCACCTAATGTATTATTAATATGGATAAATTATGATTAATAGAAAAATACATGCAAAAAGTGGTAAAATATATATATATATATATATATATATATATATATATATATATATATATATATATATAGCAGTGAACTAAAGTTAGTAAAATAAAATCCTGATGATGAAGCAAACGCCTCGAAACGTTGTTGCTAATTTATATTACATAATAAATAATTAAGGAAGAGAGCGTTAACATATACCTTAACCATATCAGAAATAAATCTTCCAACATAAATGAAATTATTATATAAGTAATAATAATAATATTAATAAAGAAATTATTATACAATAAATTATTGTATTGATATTGTCGTGTATTTTATAAAGTACCTAGTAAAAATAATGTAAATCACATTACTGTATAACATATGTAAAATTGAAAATTTTAATAGTATTGTTTTTAATGTCAAATGGTACTGTTTTAATATATGAGGTTACTGTTTAAAAATTTAAAAAAAAGGATATTATGAACTGCAAGTAAAGTACCATATTATTTATATTAATACATAGGACTTATATATTAAATTTGACAAGTTTTGCATTTTATTTTAACATATTTTTTCTATGAAAATCTATTTTGGCCTTCAAGTAAAGTACCACTTCTGGTAATCGCGTAGTAAGCAAAAAGAGAGGCGCAAAACTAGAAGTTACAATAATTCTAAATACAAAATTTCCACTTTCTACGGCTAACCATTTTTGAAAAATGCGAGATACTAACGAACCTACGTGCAGACCTCAGGAAAAAAACTAGTCAAAATAGATTTTGGGATGGTCAAAATGGATATTTCCGTTGAAATCTGAAAACAGAAAATTTTCGCGATTACAGTACTTCCTTTACTGCGTAAAATGAAGTAAAAAACAAGCAATTTATTTTTGCAAAACCTTGAAATATAACCATAAAACGAAACATTTTGTGAAATATTAAATTCTATAGAAACATTTCATGATGCCTGATTCAAGTCAAGAACTTATTTTTATTGCATTCCGAAAAAGAAAAAAAAAACATAAGGAGGTTCCTTACTCTAATTATGACGGTTCAGGAAAAAAGAGATGAGGGAAAAAAAAGGACTCTATAAAAACCACAAAATATGAATAATTCATAGGGTTGATACACGAGAACAGAGGTGGAGGAGGAGGCTCTGACAGTCCATCAAAATCATTCTAATCCTAAAATCATAAATAATTTATGAGTTTTAAAATAAGAGCAATGGATGGTTGAACACGCCACGATTTTAAACGTAATATTGCAGCCCCTAGTCTTTGTTTAAAAAATTAAAAGCATTCAATAAGAATAATACAATTGCGTGTTGCTAAGGTTTGTACATATTGTTTTGACAGAAAAATATTTAATAAATCCGTGAATATAGTGTAATTTAATTCTACTGTACAAGATGACATTGAAAAAGTAAAAATGATATTTCATTTCAAACTTAATCACCATCTTAATTTGCTTACACAAGACATGGCTGCAATAAAAATATATAATCATATAAATTGGCGATTCTTCTAAGTCAATTTTGGCGAAAAATGTGCTATAATATCCCAGTCATATGGTAGGTAAATATGCAATTTCATTTATGTATAACTTTTCATTTTTGAGCTATACTTACCACATATACACAGACCATTTTACGATACTAGGTTACTTGGACTCAGGGGTACTTCTAACGTGTATTTCCGTTGACAACTCGGATTCGAATTTTTTTACGATCGCAATATTTTCCCTTACTACAAATTTCATTCATAGGAAGTAAAAGAAAAAAAAATGGTGCGCACAGCACACAACTTTTACTTATTTCCCTTCTTGAAATACATTAGAAATTTTCCTATTTAGTTTCCATTAAATAATATAACATTATAAATTGTTATCTACAACAATCACTTAAGTTTATGTGTTTTATATTAATTCTAAAATCATATTTTAAAAATTAGTCAATGAGTAGACATATTTTTTTCATATTTTTTATTGCCACTTAAGTGCCAGATCGAAATCAGAGTTAAAAGTTAAAAAACATTCAAATTATAGAGCTTGGTTTCGATCTAGGGTCTTTGTGTCGCTTTTAAATCAAGAAGAATATGTCAGCGAAGATGTGGATAAGCGACCAAAACGATATTTAGTTGCGTGAATCAGCGAACTTAGGAACAATCTAAATTTAATACAATAAAACATATTTGTAAATATTTCACAACTCAGCCCAGTGGAGGTATTATTTTGGATTACAAAAGATGGAGTAATTCCGGTTTTCAGTTATGTTGTATATATTTCCCCACTGATGAAAAACCCAAGGTTTAAACCTTCCACACCTTGTGCATTTTCCGCCGTCTGGAAAAATCCACTAAAGACAAGCATTTTTTTCAATTTTTCCTCAATAACTCACTTTCAGACAATTTTAGGCAATATGTTATAATTACCTATATTAAAGAACATTATATTCCCCGCAAGTTTTATATGAAACATGTTAGAATATTCGGAAGGGCTACTGAGATACGGGGCCGTAAGTATCTGTAAAATCATCAAAGAAATGAAAAAAAGTATATATGTCAGTGGTATCAACTTAAAAACTATTTTTTTGTGCAAAATGCATTATGACCAATCTTGTATAGTATTAAACTTCCTACAAGATTCATACATACTATTTGCAGTTATTCTAAGTAGACGCTAAAATATTGAAATAATTTTAGAGAAAGTAGACTAGAAACTAAAAATATCATTCACTAATCAAATATATATGTGTAGTTTATGAGATTCATGTAAATTCGGGGGAGGGGAGGAAGGAAGGGGGGTATATTTTTTTTAAATAATTTTTTGTTTAAATTATATATTTTTTTAAAACTATGCCAATAAGTTTTTTTATTTTGTGAATAAAAATCAACAATTTACTTGTTGTATATTTATATAATATATTAATATTATATAAATACATTTAAAAGTATGTATTGGGAGTTATTCCGGCACGCTTGTGCTATACAAACAGATATTTTTATTTTTATTTATTTTTTTTTTTTGCTTGTTTTAATACATTCTATAATTAGTAATTTATTTTTTAAATTACTAATATTATTATTGACACGTTGAATTCACAAAGGAAGATTGGTGTATAAATAAAATTTGAAGGTTCTAGGCCGTTCCGTTTGGAAATTAAAGAATTATGACCGTTTTTTGTCATTTTCGTCCCACTGTGCACCGTGTGTATATATCTCGTTGCGATACAAATGAAAACCATTAGATTTAAGCCCAACATTTTTATTAACCAATATTTCAAACTAAGATGCTTAATCCGAGGGGAATTGGCCGCTACGGTAAGCAGTTAGCGGTTATATATATATATATATATATATATATATATATATATATATATATATATATATATATATATAAATATGTTCATTATGTATGTAGGCATGGATGTATATATGTATATTATTAGCTCATAAATGCTTTGTTTTTAACCGAAACATTGTGAAAAACACACATCATTACAAAAACACACCTTTTTGTTTTACCAGACGAAAACTATTTCTTAAAAAAAATTTTCTCAGCATAGATATATTTTCATAGACATTGTATATACGGATTTCATGTATGAATATATGTATATACATACTGGATATCGTTTATAACGACCCTGAAGGGGGTGGTCGGTGTTCGTTATAGCCGATACAAAATCTGAAATTTCCATAAACAGGAATTTACTTAAACTTTAAAAATTCTAAGGATGAAATTTACATAATTTTTATATAGATTTACTTATATATATATAACATAGAACGAAAGGGGCACAACTCAAAAAATGTGATTTTGTTAGAACGAACATTATATACATGTTAAGTTCTACATAAGTAGAAGCCTTGATATACTTATGCATATCTTAAGTTGAAGATCGATACTTAGGTAGAAGGATTGATATTTGAGGATAGGTAGCTCTTTGGGATAATACTGATCCAAATATTAAATATTCCTGACATTAGCAATTTTGAGTTGTGCGCCATTTCATTCTGAATGTGCGATATACAGAATAATTTTGTAATTTTTACACAATATTTCGAGAAAATTTCTCGATTGTAGTACATAGATTGAACATTTAAAAAAAAACAGTTATGACGGACTACTTCGAGCATTTGTGTAGCGATAATATATTTTAGCCTTAGTAGCATCAATACCCTGCTTTCGTCAAGTACGAATTGAGTCCAAAGCATCTCTCATCACCTTCCTTGAAAATTTTTACAAGTTTTATTTACATTTTGAGCTGCATTACATTTATTTTGAATTGAGCCGCGCAGTTATAACCGATGTGCTTACCCCCTAGCTCATTGCAAAACGAGTCGCTACAACCGATATGTCGTTACAAGCGATGTCGTTATATCCAGTTAAAATTGCATATATGACCTGACGATTTAGGCGCTGTAGTCAGTTCGTTTCTATCGGTGGTATCCAGTGTATATATATATATATATATATATATATATATATATATATATATATATATATATATATATATATATATATAGTTTATTTTATTTACAGCTCTATTATATTAAGCTTTATAGTAAATCTAGTTAAATATTAATGTAGTCAGCAAAGAATATTAAGCCTTAGGGTGAAAAGATGATGAGTGTTATATAACTAGTAATCACATGATATATTATTTTGATCCACCGAATTATTTTATTTTTTTCACTAATATTGCGCGTTCAACACAAAGAAATATATATATGATTTAGGGAATGATGATTCAATTAAATAAGGGGTTGTAATCATTTTTATTTTCTTCCAAAAGCAATTTGGGATTTGGTTAAATTAAGGCGAAGGAAGGAGCGCACTTGTTGCTGGAATGTGAATTTTTCATACCTTTTGTCCCCCGAGCGACAGAGAAAAGGTTTATAAAAGAGGCCTTTACAACAAAGAATACGCCCTAACGTTCTTCCATATCCATTAATGAGATTTTGTTTTTAATTACTCTCAGCTACACTGTAACAAAATTAAACATGGCTTAGAGTGTCATATTCCGAAAATAGATTGGAATCAACTACAATGTGAATCATATATTATTTAACAAGCTCGAAGGATCCTTGAATCGACACAA
The DNA here is from genome assembly GCA_948150685.1 of Rhaphigaster nebulosa. Classification (NCBI taxonomy): domain Eukaryota; kingdom Metazoa; phylum Arthropoda; class Insecta; order Hemiptera; family Pentatomidae; genus Rhaphigaster; species Rhaphigaster nebulosa. Next base: position 40,507,594 of record OX411307.1, read on the forward strand.
AATGCAATTATAAATTCTAGGATACTAGGATCTGGCGCGATCCCTCCTTTTTTTTACTGGTCGGATTCTCAGCCGCAGTGGTTCGTTTCTTTTCAGAATTCCTACATTTCTTTTAAACCTTTTTTATTTGTTTTGTTATTTTCGATCTTCGCAATTTCTACTTTTACATACCTATATATGAAATATAGTAAGGGAGAAAGTATTTCGATCGTGAAAAATTTCTAATCCGAGTTTTCAACGGAAATACGCGTTTAAAGGTCTCCTGAGTCCAAATAACCAAGTCTCGCAAAATGGACTGTGGGCGTGTGTGATATGTCTTCCTCAAAAACGAAAAGTTGTACGAAACTGAGTATTTCCGTATTTAAGACAGGTATATGCCTGTGGTGTTACAGCAAATTTTTCTCCTGAATAGACTTATCAGAAATGACACTTTATATCATCGATTTTACACATTTTTACAATTTTATCGAAAACAGCACTAAAGATTTCGATTAAACACTTTCTATCGATGTACAATTAAATCAGCTAGGTCTTATTCTCATTGAAATAGCCTTACAGGGCTTAAATGCCAAATGTTCAAAATTTCCTTCTCTAAAGTACCTTCAATTTTGATTATTTGAAATAATTAACCATATCTCCTAGTTAGGAGTAATGGATAATGGATAAATATATAACCATGAAATAATTCGATAATTTACTGTAGGAGAAAAAAAAAAGTAAAAATATTTTTCCAGGTTGAAAACAAGTTTCCTAATATAAGAGTAGTAATAAAGATATATAACAAATCATTGGAAAGCTAAAGATTTCAGAAAAATTATTATCTAACGTATAAAGTCGTGAAAGTAATGGACAATGACGAAGCACGCATAAACTTAGGTAATTTTTTTTACATGATAATTTATATTGTTATATTATTTAATGGAAACTAAATGGGTCGATGAGTATCCATGGAAACTTTTCAAATTTATTTCAAGTAGGGAGAAAAGTGAAAATTGTGTTAAGAGTGCACCAGATTTTTTTATATTTATAACCCTGTATGCATCTTTTATTATTTCTAATGCTCTGTCTCAATGAATGCGTAAACAATGTACTAATTTGATTTCTAAAATAAAACTAGTTTGAGTTTAGAAAAACTTTGAAATTTCTTTTATTTTGTAACATTTGTATGAATAAAGTAAACAATATATTCATACAAATGTTTATTTATCTCTTCCTTAATTCAGTCTTACTTAGATACTCTCTTCCAAACATTACTTAAATGAATTATTAAAATGTATTACTTAAATACAATTCCATCTTTTTTCTCTATATCATTTTGATTTATAAGTTGAGCATGTAAATTTATCGAAATGGGACGTGAAATAAATAACATTATTCGACGTGCCTTCGAAGATAGTTCAGAATATTGCACTAGCCAGTGCAAAAACTGCGAAAAGATCAAATAGGTAGAAACATATAATTGTACCATGAAGTAAGGTTTTATTAGGGTGAGTAAAATAAAATGATCGTTTCAAGGGTTAAAATGAAGTTTATTTTTTACTTACACAAAATGTCTTCTAACTTTCGAAATACATTCCATTATGTTCTAGGGTTAGTTGCCATCTAGAAGCCAGCTGTTCGATTCCCTGCCGGTACCCCTCTTTGGATTTCGACTGGAAAAAGTGTTCTACTCCAATTTTTACCTCCTCCAATGTTTGAAATGTTTTCCACTTCAAGAAAGCAAGCCATTGCTCGGAAAAGATAAAATTCCGAAGGCGCAAGATCAGGGCTATAGGCTAGGTGCGGTAGAAGTTCGATGGAATCCAATTCAGCAAGCTTTTGGCGGCATATTTCCAGGCGATGTTCGGCTTGCTGCAGGATGAGCTCATGTGAAACTTCTCTACCTGCTCTCTTCTCTTTACCTAATTAGTGTAAGTTATTATCATATTTATAAAAAAAAAAAAAAAAAAACGTTAAATGACCGCTTTTAAATATTTGTTTTTCGAGCTGAAAAAATGGAACCACACTCCCTAGGTCTAACTTTAAGCAAGTAATAACGTTTTGAATTTTATTTTGAGCAAAAAAAAATAACGCGAAAAAATAAGAGTTATTTAGGATTTAAATATTTCATCCAACAATAATTATTATGAGGTGAATTTCAATATATTGTCAACGAAATCAGAGTTATTTCTTGATAAAAATTTAAAAAAATGATTTTTAAACTATAAGCATTTAGTCATGATTTGATTTTTTCACCTAAAAAAAAATTCTTAAATTCAATCATTGTTTTAAGACATCATTGAGAATTTTGGCATCCAACGTTTCGCCTCAATTATGCTAAAGCAGGCTCGGCTAATATCCTTAATATTTTAGGTTCTAGAATTAACTAGCAACTAACTCCCAAATGTGTCTATTTCTGTTTTGTTTATTTTAATCATTCCATTACATTCTTATCTATATTCCTCTTTTCCAGTTTTCATAAACTGAAAAAGAGGAATATCACTTTACATGAAACTTTTATATAAAATCAAAAATTAAGAAAAAAAACTGATAAAATGTTAAACTTTAAGTCCGCACACATTAAGACCAAAATAAATACAATAAATAATAAGTAAAAGGATAAAACTTTTATTTATATATCTTTTTTTGTTGTTGTTTTTTTCTATCTTAGTGGAAGTTTATAACATTTGATGGAAATAAGAGTTATACACTGATTACTTCGCAGGAACATACTCATAGCAACCACGCACTTAATTCTCTAAGTAGGAATTCCTGTTTATGAACTTAACGAGAAACTTCGAAACATGGACAGTTCTACACATCTTGAATGTGATTCTTTATTAACCTCACAGACCTCACAAAGCTTTCGAGTGCTCTTCCTGGTAATAGCATTAAATATAATGTAAGAAGTCAACTTTATTTTCCTGAGTTTCGTTTTTGAATTAAGCATTATAAACAGTCCATATCAGTGATATAAAAACATTTTTATAACCGTTCTCGTTTTTGGTAAGGAGGCAACAAGGTAAATTTAAAAAAAAATATGTAAAAATACGTACATTTGATTACAGAGCTTGTAATTGTCGCAGGAACTGGTTTTGATGCTTAAATTGTGGCTTTGTTAGGGTCAATCTACAATAAAAATTTTAAGAAAAAAAAAATAATAATAACTTTTCCCGGAAATGGAAAAAATAAATACATAAAGTAAAAGCAGGTGTTTACGAAAAAAGATTTGACCAAGAACCAAATTTTTTCAAAGAGCTATTTATTCGCGAGGGGTGTCTGTACAACACTTCACAACATTTCATGAAATATATGTGAGGTTCGATTTAATACCTAAAAAACGCGTTTGAACATCGTGCTTTTTTCTCGGTTCGGCGGTTAGTGGCAAGGTAGCGCAGGAAACGTGACGAAGGGAGGAGGAAGCTTCTCTCTATCACTTTCCAGCGCTCGAAGCCCGGCCGTCAGAGAGTCTTCCCCCACTCTTCGTCACGTTTCCTGCGTTACCTTGCCACTAGCGGCCGGACCGAGGAAATTGTTTAAACAAAAAATGAGCGGTTTTAATTGTACTCATTTTTTTTTCCTGTACTTTTAAGGCTATTACGTAATATATTTTATTTTTAATTAAAAAAAGGTTTTCACTTCTTAAACGTGAAAAAAACACTTTTCGGAACATTTATGAATTTTTTTCACCTACATACCGATTTTATCTAAAACTTATACAAACTGTTTTTTCTATTTTTCTTCCAATTATTACGTTGAGAAAGTCCATTGGAAAATTATTTCAAAAAAATGAACTATCGCGCCTGAACTACATAGGTATTGGAATAATTAATAACCTAGATATGTAAAGATAATGATACTCACTACTGGGGCACTTCTAGCCGAAATGATTTCCAACATTCTACTAAATACAAAATTATTTTTTATTTGTGTGCGTGCGTGTGTGTGTGTGTGTGTGTGTGTGTGTGTGTGTGTGTGTGTGTGTGTGTGTGTGTGTGTGTGTGTGTGTGTGTGAATGATTCTGAGTCATTTTGGATTCCAGAATGTATTTGGAACAGATTTCGTAGGATAGACTGATCAGTGACAACAACGTAAGAGAAACTTGGTGTCTCTAAATGACGGAGGTGTTTCCAAACATCTTAGCGCTCATTAAAACGAAGAATCATTAGAATATTTTTTAAAAAATCTGGTGCGGTGCGCGCACATTCACTTGCCACTCTATAAGTAATTAGGTATCCTTTTCTTAAAGTAATTTTAAGGAATTCCCATAATCACTACTTGAAATATTCTCAGCAGGATGTACTTCTTTACGTCTTCCTCACAAATGAACTCTAAAATGTTTTTTATAATTGTACGACAATTCCGTGCATTATATATTTTTGGTTATCAAGATGAAAATAAATTTTAAATTTTTCCATTTAGTTTCTATATAAATTAGTTTCCACAGAAACATGTATTTTCCATTAAATAATAAAAAAGTATAAACTATTAACAACAACGATAACTTAATGTTTATGGATTTTTCGTCACTCTCCATTACCTTTCACGACGTTATAGGTTAGATATTAATTTTTCTAACTTTTTTTGCTTTCCAATGGTATAATATACATTTTTATTATTACTATTTTTTTCCGAAATTTACTTTCAATCCGGGAAAATATTTCTCTTTTTTTCTACTTTAGTTAATTATCGCATTCTTCATACATTATATTTATTTATTTTTTACTACGAACAATGAGAGAGGCTTAATTATATCAAATAAATAAAATTAAAGGTACTTTAACGGAAGAAATTTAGAAAATTCCGGATTTAGGTCCAGTCAGACTATTTCATAGATATAACGAGCATAATCATATATATATACCTGCCTTAAAAATATAATTTCAGTTCCGTAAAACTTTTCGTTTTGGAGCTGGGCTTAACACACATACACAGGACATTTTGAATTGATTATATGGACTCAGAGGACCTTATGACGTGTATTTTCATTGAAAAATAGAATTTTAAATTTTTCACGTCGAAACTCTTTCCCTTACTATATACTTCATATGTAGGTAAGTGAAAGTAAAAATTAACATACAAGAGCAATATATTAAATAATTAAGATAAAGAAAATTAAAATTAAATTAATTATCTTATACAGATTCATATCCATGTACTATAAAAGGAGTCTTAGCAATTATGTTCGAAAAGGACATGGGAGTAATAAAAAAATCGTTAATCTCAGAAGAAGTGAGTCCAGCCTGTCATGCAAGATTGTCGTGACTTGCAATAACACTTAGGTTACCTGTTGTCACAGGAAACGAGTGAAAACTTATTTTTTTAAATTTCTTTGTCTTTCTTACTATAAAATAATTATAGAAAATTGAAATTTTCTGTAATAATCAGGGTGTCTTTAACGGGCAATATATTGGTTAATAATTAATTATTATAACCATTAAAAATGAATAATATTCATACCAATTCATTTAAGAATTATAAGATGGGAGAGGTGTTAATGGTATCTTCACAGCCGCAATGGGGTTGTAAAGGGTCATAAATGTTCTATGTAGGCCATCATTGAAGGCAAATTAATATTGATTGTCTTCTAAAATATTGAATAGACATCTGCTAGGGTTGCGTGCGTGCGGGGCCCATTACACCATTAGTCCTACAAACCGAGCATTTTGTAAATTTAATTTTGCCCTCCGCTCAAAAATTCACCCCGCGATGTCAATTATACAGTGGTTGCTATTACACAGTAGTCGCCCTTCTTTATTTAACGCTATTGATCAGGAAAATCGGGGTTGATTGTTCAATTCATTAGGACCATTTCAAGCTAAAGAAAACTTTCGTAGTTAGTTTCAGATGAATTCAACGGAATCAGCAAACTCTGAGAGCCGGCGTACAAAATATTGACTTATTAATATCAAGCTCGAAGTTTTAGGAGAGCTTCATAATTCATTCAGATGAAATATGTTCTGCTAGCCATTTCTTACAATTAGACTTCAAAATAATTTTCAAATCACAAGTTTTTCTTATAATGTCTATTTATTTACAATATACAATTCATTGCTCAATAGTTTATACTTGAATAGCCAATGTCAAGTCTCTCTGCCCACGTCTCATTAATCTCCCGCCGCTGTAGATTTTCTATATGACAAACATCAAGTTAGTGATAATACAATATTTTGGGTGCTCTTTCGTTAGTGTTTTTACCGAGTCTGATTCGAAAATTTTGGAGCAGGTGGTTCGACAAGTATTTGACCATAATTATATAAAATGATTGTTTAACGTATAAGCTGGATACATAATATAGGGTATTTGCTATATATCTTAAAACTTTAGAATGAAAACATTGAATTTTCTTAATGTTTGAATTATAGCCTGCACCGTATAGTTCCATACGGTATTCAATGATTCTGTTGTGATGGATAGACTGTTTTTATATTAATTCATTAATATAATCACCATTATATCCAGCCTCAGTTTCTTTATTATATTACGACAAGAAGTAGCATTCTGCGAATTGCGCCATATTCATATGAAATGTACATAAAAATATATAATTAAAACAGAATAGCTACAAATGTCAACAGGAATCTGAGCATCTTACATTATAATTTTTGATTCTTTATTTGATTCCCGTCTAAATTTTTTAAAACATTTTTTTTCCTATCGGCGATTGTGGGTCAATATTATTACTGCGGTTAGAGACCAAAGATTTTTTTAAATAAAAGTAATATTTATTAGTAATTGAACTATTAGATCAGTAATTCAAGAGATGAATTTTAGCCAAACTAAAACTCACTGTTAAATGAAAGAGGACCATCTTCGATACTAATCGCATGCACTCTACCTGTAACCCGGGAAACCAGCAACCACCTTCTAGCAACCCCCAACCTGCTCAGATATATACATACACACACACACGCAAACATATTATTTATTATTATTATTCTACATATTATTATTATTTATTCTCTTTATTATTATGTTTATTTAGTGTTGTATACCAAAAGTTGTTTATTGTTGATTTTGGATAAAAACTATTGTCTGAAATGCTAAAAATGTGTTGTTTGACATAATTTAAAAATGATTCATCTGTTATTTTAATTTCTTTCTTGACCAGATTAGTGGCCACATTTATAATTTGGAATTTAGAGTGGTTGGAATAAAAGTTCAAGTTATAATTACCAGTTATCGATTTTTTATACCATTTAGTAAGGATATATTTTTTATTTCGTATTATTGTTATGTCTAAACAGCTGAGGCAATTGTCTATTTCAGTTTCATGGATGAATTTGATTCTAATAATAATTTATGTACGTGTATGTGTGCACGAAAAAGTTGCATAGTGATGTGATAATTACAGTAACAATGCGACTTTTCTTAATTTTTGTTATTGTCAAATCATTTAACATACAGTCCCGAGTATTTCAGTTGACCAGAACTCCCTGTACAAAAAATAACACTGTGCTTGTTTTCGCAGATGATTTACATCCACAAGACATCTAATCGTGGCCAAAAATGTCTGTACCTTTATAAAATCGATTTCGCGCTATAATTTACAACCAATCAAAATTTGTTTTTTCAAAGTTATATAACTTCAGTATTTTTCATTTTAGTAGAAAATTTGTACTCACTGATGAGTAAACACATAATGAGAGAAAATACAAGGATTTATTGTTTTTGTTTTAACTTGTCTTATTGAATCATAATATGATAACAATCGAGGCTAATTGCTCGGATCTAATGTCACTAACTAGTCTAGTTTGGATGCGTACAACTTCCACTTCAATTTTTCATGCTGAAGGCGCTGTTTGACCCACTATGCGCCGGTACGAATCAGGCCTGCCTGGGCTGGTTAACATTTACTTCGTTGCGGACCCAGAATGAATCTCGACCTTCCCACTGTGGTTAGAATAGGTTGGTAATCTGTAAGAACAACCCGTCCTGTTAGCCTTTGTAGGAAAGGACTTTAAACCCCAATACAAAAAATAAAAAATATGTATAGGTAAGTGAAAGTCAAAATCTTTTTATTAGTTGAATCACAGTTTTAATTGCTTAGTAAGTATCCAAAAAGTTAAACATTTACATTTCATTCTGCCCTTCCACCTCTATGACTTACAAAAGCGGGGGTAATGAATTACAAACAGGTTTCATTAATTAATTCTAGACTCTAAGGGTGATTCATTGATCGATTGATTTCTTTATGGCGTAAAAGAGATCTGTTTAAACATGTAAGCTTTTTCGGTTTACATCGGGCATACATCATTAATGTGTGTAAGTATCGGCGAAATCATGAACATCCTACCTTTAAGGAGTGTCAAGCAAAACTAACATTTATTGTGTTATCGAAATCAAATCTTCGGGTTAAGCCCAGTTGGAATAGATAAAAAAACAATATTTTAAATGCTAAAGAAGAGCTATTAAAAAAGAAAGCAAATGCAGTATTTGAAATTCAAATATTTACTTTTTTATTACATTCTCTTTAGTAATTATTTATAATGTTTAATTTTATTAACATATCATTGAATCATTTATTGTAAAAATAACTACAAGCGTTAATCAACGACCAAACCTTGAGTGTCATTCAGAGTATATTTTATAGTGCATATATTTTTTTTTCTCATTATTTCATAATTATAAATTAATTAATCAATAGTATCTGTTAAAGTTTTTTTTTCGTATCTTTACTCATTATTGCTGATAATTCATCACTTTTTTCGTCCTGGTTACGATCAAGAATAAAATAAAATTGTTGTAACTACTTATTTAATGCCGACCCAGATTGTAGGTCTCCGTCAGGGCTAAAAATAAAGATATAAAGGAGTAATGTAATGGTATAAATTCATATATATATATATATATATATATATATATATATATATATATATATATATATCGTATATATTATAAGCTTGCTAAAGATGGATATTTAACTTACTTCTAATTTGTATTTTCAATTTGTTTAATTTTGGGTGTATTTATATATATATATATATATATATATATATATATATATATATATATATATATATATATATATATATATATATATATATTTATAGAATTCTTGACTTTAAATACACCTAAAATTAAACAAATTAAAAATATAAATTATAAGTAAGTTAAATATCCATCTTTAACTTACTTATAATTTCTATTCACATAATAGAACAGAAAAATAAACTTTATTCTGGGATTAGGACCCTTAAGAATAACAAGTATGTGCAAGTATGTAAATAAGAAAACAGAAAAAAAAAATCTGGCCAAAGACTAGATTAATAAAAGTCAATTGATGTTTAGAATAATCTCAATTATAAAGTATAAGTAACGAAAAAAAAAAAAACATTCATAATTAAAAAAAAACAGTAATAAATAAACATAATTGTACGGACAAAAAAAAAAAATGAAAAGAAAAAACGAAGAAAATTAAAATATAAAAATAATGAAACAATCTAGAGTTAAAAGAACGTCAACAACAATTACAACTAAACAGAATTTCATGATTGGAGGATATAAAAATAATGAAATGATTTACAGAGTCGAAACTGTGCATGATCACTGAAACAAAAATTGTCTACTAATCAAGCTATTAATCTTGAATTAAAATTTCATGATTGGGCAGTTTCTTTAGGGATGTGCGGAGATGTTGAAAAAGGTGGAATTTGAAAGAGGATATAGAAGAAAAATGGCGGATATTAGAAGTGAGGGAATTCCTGAGGATAGTGGAGCGGACAAGAAAGGAACGTTCGAATGTATTGGTTCTGTGGTAGGGAGTATAGAGGTCAGAAAGGCGTATATATAATATTATTTTTTTTTTCGGTTGGCTCTATAGACCTTGTAGATCGTTGGCCGCGCGATGTGGTGTTCTTACAGACATTTATTGCTTGCGGAAACACAGACAGCCTGGAGGGGGTCACCCAACCTCACGTTGCTGCGAACCATGGTTTCCATGGTGCAGCGGCAGGCTGCCCATTGCTCCATAACCGGTCCCTTTGGGGCCAATTCGGCAGTGTCCTTCCCACCGACTCACTCGGGATCAAGGACAGTGACAAATCGGTCCAGATCCACGGATTATGCCTGTTCGGAGTCAGCAGGCGCACGAGGACCTATATTTCTTTCCCCGAGGCAGACCGTCCATGGACCTAACCTCCGGGCGGCTATTTTATGTCCTGAAAACCACAACGCGATTCACAATTAAGGTACACGGGGTAGGGTCATCACTCCTACGCCCGGTTTGTGTGAGTAGCCTCCAGTAGACTGACGGGCCTCACATAACCGGGGGAGGAGGGGTGATAAATTTCTTGAATTATTACTTTAATTAAATTAAAGTAGTGCCGGTGCCAGGATTCAAACTCACAACCTTTGGGTTTGTAAGTAGGTGCACTTTTGCAAGCGCGCTAACCCGCTCGGCCACCCCGACCCCAGTATATATAATATAATAGAATAAAAATAAGGTTTATTTTTAAAAGCTTTATATATACATATGTGTGTCTTTATACCCCTACATTACTCCTTAGTATCTTTATTTTTAGCCCAGATAAAGACCTACAATGTGGGTTGAATCGGCGGCATAAAATAAATAGTTACAACTATTTAGTATTATTCTTGATTGCCATCCGGGCCATCTCATTTCTAAAATTAAAGGCATTTTAGAGAAAGATGTTTTGAAAATTGGGCTTCTTTGATGGTTTACTTCGAGCTTCATAACCCATATCCCTTCTTATTCTGAAGTATTTCCTCATTTTTATAGATGTTTTTATTTTTAAAATAAATATTTCATTTTCTAATATGACAATTGATATTTTACTGCTAGAGCTTCAATATTTTGTGACACCTCTTTAGGGCATTGGAGTTATATCATAATAATTTAAATACCAATTACATTCATATTTAGATTCCTCTTATTTTTGTCTCTGAAGTCCATCATGTTTGGCCATTATCCTATTTTTTGAATTGACTACGAATCAGAAATATGAACGAAAAAAAAGGTAAATATATGACCACTGATAATTTCAGATTTATTCAAAAAATCATTTGCATTCGTATGGTGGGTTGGATTGAAGGATGAGATTGCCAATAAATATTTAAACGGGGCAGTGATTGGGTTGGAAAAATATTCAGACGTTGAAATCTTCTCCTTAACATTTTGGGGCCTAACTTGATTGAATTCAAACAACCATAAATATATATTTTATTTCATTCATTCATTATTTTTTTTTAATAGCTTTGATATATTGTTACTGATGACAATCTACTTCCTATTTCGTTTGCGAAACTTTTCTCAGCTGGATAGGTGAGTTCCTATTTTGTCCTAATTTATTGAAGTCCTAAAAGTGGTTCTGTAGGGTACTGCTTTTCTTCAGGCCTCCTATTTCAAGTTTTTGTTTTCTATGTCTTATAAGCTACTTCATTGAGTGTAAAACAAAGTATTTTCAATATATGCATAAAATAAATATATAATAAAATACGTATATAAATGATAAGTGTTGGCAAAGCATGTAATGAATAGTTTTACCGCTGTTTTGGTACACGCAGTAGAACCCTGCTTATCCATCCAAGTCGGGACCGGGAAATCGCCGGTTAAGCTGGAGAGCCGGTTAATCAGATGTGATAGAAGAAAAAAAAACGTCTATATTAATTAAACTAGTATATTTGGTAAAAATTAAAATGCAATACAAACATTTATCTATATGTGATATGTTTATTTATATATGAGGAAGTTAAATTTATTAGCCCAATCAATTATAACTTAATATAAAAATGTCTTTAGATACAAGGTTTTATTTAAGTGAAAAAACTATTGTTCTGGTTTTAATAGTAGTTACAAAATCGGTTATTGTTTTTTATTGTTTACCTAATGGCCTTTTAGTTTGAATAGTTTAATTCTATAATAGCGTAAATTATTGAAAAAAGTCAACTCTATGATTTTTTTTTCTATTTACCACCGGTTCTACGGGTTACGAGGTTCTGTATATAACTATGGTTAGTAATTGTCTCATGTATAGATGAGGTAGAAGTAATTGTTTAAAAAAATATATATATTTTTCTATTTTTTGTAAACAAAAATTTAAATTGGCGTCATATTATAATAATTCTTTCCTGACTGGTTGTTAGTAACAATACAGATGAGCTACCCATATTATGTCATTAGTAAAATACAGTAAAATTGACCTCCTGCACCCATAATTATACAGTAGAATTCCGATAATTCGTACTGTCAAGGGTCTGAGGGTTAAATACGAATAATCGAGGTATTCAAATTATCCAGATTTCCTATAAAAGGGAGTAAAAAATACGAAATAAAAAAAATAACAGAAAACTTTATTAATATTTATGTACATACAAACGATACACTTAGGATACCAATACATTAAAATTTCACTTTTGAAAAAAATACGGTTAATTTCTTTTGGTGCAATCCTTGAAGAATCGGTTCTTCTCGATTGCTCTGAACGCGCCAGGGTTCAAAGCAGAAATAAACACCAACTTCCGATTTTGCTTAGAAATCAAGCACTATGTGGATGTAATAATTTTCATTGTTTTTTTCAGTTGGGTACTCATCTGTCCTGAAGCGTTTTAATTTGTTGTTCATAATCTTAGAGGTGTTTTTTTTTCTTTTCTTTTTCAAAATTTTTATTGTTGTCAATGGAGGGAAATTATAACGTTTGGACACTCCATGGTGTTTTTCACCATCGTCCACGGCTTTAATGATTTCTTGTTTTTCCTTAATGTAAAAAGATTTGTTAAAACAAAACCACACTAGAGGAACTGGAATGACTAGCAGTGCTCTCTGCTATAGTTTGTCTCCTCATCGTAGTAAGGCCACCCTTCGGTAACTAGAATGGACTTTCTTTGTAAATGGCGTCATTTGAATTCCTTCTGCAAAAACATATACTCCTTCTAGTCCCTGTCGAGTGGCTTTATTTGCTAGGCCTTCCCAGAGACTGAAAAATCAAACTGAAAAAACATCGCATTCGACGAAAAGAATGAATTGAAAAAAAAAGGATCAGCAAAACGAAATTCATTAAAAATATTAAGAGCTAACCAGATATTTTATTTTTAAATTCGAATTATAAGACGTTTACATTACTTGGAATACGAAAATAAACACGAATTATCGAGGGGACCGGATTGTATTGTTTTCATACGAATTAAAGTGAGATTTTCAAGGGACCAGAAAATCCATTCGAATTATCGCGATATACGGATTGCCGGGCTACGAATTACATAGATATGAATGCTTGGAAATGGTTTTATTTCATGCCGAAACGTTTTAATGAATATTTCGTGACACAAGTGCAAACGTTTTTGGGTAAATTATTTGATTATTATTAAAATTTATTATTTTTGGATTATTAAAGAAAAAAAATTAATCTCCCTTCTCCTCAAAATTTTAAAATATAAAGTGTTTTGGAATCAGTATACCAAAGCCTTAAAAAAATCTATTTAGATGCTTTTGGGTAATTTAACCTCCCCTCAAAATTTGAGATTTTACATTTCAAGATACGTAGAATCCAAAAATTGAATGAAATATAATCCGTCCTTCCTCCGTCGGACCGATAGAGATATAGCTTATTGAACTTTTTATAAATGCTTTTTAAAGCATTCTGCGCATGTTCCTATGGAAACCGGTTAACCTTTCTACAGTTTTTTGATGACACGAAAACTCTACAACGCCCGTAACATTCCAGATGCTCATTTGAAAGATAATTTAATTGCCTACAAAGCTAAACATAAAATAAATTTAATATTCTTAATCGGGCTCTTATTAGCGAAGATATAGTAAACATATTTTGTATTGCAATCTAACCCAAAGCGATGGGGAAAATCGTGTGGATGGACATAGCATATATTTTTGATATATATAACTATTAGGAAATAATAAACGATTATGTAATAATTTGTAGAGATTTTTTTTTTTTTTTTGCTGGAGATCAATACGCCTTCTTATTCTAACAAGGAATACTTTCAATAAAATGCAGATCGGTATGTTTTTTACGGTACCTGATAAAGAATTTGTAGTCAAGCTTTAGATATTGAAAGATCATTAGAACGCTGCGTGGCAATATTTACGAATGTTATAATTTTTCTTTTTCTAGCTATTTATTTACATTATAAAATAGCATACAGACATATGGGCTTATTTAATTTTATAAGATTTATTGTTGAGTTCATTTCAGTTTTAGAGTTTCCGAAAAAATCTTAGTTGTAAATATGTAGGTTACTGCCTTTTTATTATTTTTTTTTTGCAATTATTTTTTATTTTTTGTAAATTGGGTCTTATGTATAAATTCTGAAAAGTAAAAAACCCTTTTAACATTATATTCTTTTATTCAACGATAACTCTCAAAATATATCAATTCAAGGATAATAACTATCTATGCAATTTTGACTAAAAAAATAAGATACCAATCAATTGTTACTTTCTTAAATCGATCTCTGGCAGACGGATATTTGACGTAATACATTTTCGATTTTCTTTTTTTGATGCTTATTGTATTTGTTTTGTTATAACAGTAATTATAATTGAAATTATTATATTAATTAAAATGCATAATTATAGATATTATAAATATAAATTAATTATAAATTTATTGATTATACAATATCATAATAATGATGCATTATAATTATTATAATGCATTAGCTTAACATTTTGAAAAACTCTTAAAAATAAGAAGAAAAAAAAATACACCGGTCTCAATGTTCTATAGAAAATTTATCTCTCAGGCAATTAGGGGAAATCCAACGAGTTTTAATTACCTACCTTGAAAGCATAATTACTTGAAAAGACAGAATGGGCAAAGGAAAGCACTAATAATTGCTGTAAATAAAGCAAGCATTCTTCAGGTCTGCTCCCAGCATTGTTAAAGATTTGCTCGACGGGATTTCTTAATGCACTACGCTTGTCCTCAATATATATATTGACTATATATTATAATAATTAATAATACATTTAATGTTATATATAAAATCATGATTGGTGGATAATTGTTCTTTTTAACTTATCTTACTTCTTCAAGGTGTTTCAAGTACCACGGTTAATACACTCTTAAAATAAAAATTCATCTCAATTTTTCAGTTTATTAATTGAAACGTAGAATAAGTTTATTGGGTGTAAATTGACGAAGAATTCTCACGAAAATTGATTAGGAAGTTATTCATCGAAAAGGAGAAAATGAGATTTTAAGATCAAAAACTCTAAATACCTGTTTCGGCTATTTTTTTGTCCAACAAATAAAATTCAACTGTACTAATAAGGGGAGGCTACGGACATATATCATTTATTATGATTAAATTCAAAATTAAAATCTATAAAATTATCTATTTAATGTCATAAATAGGTAAAAACTAGAATCTAACGAAATGAAATCACCACAAATATTTTACCCTACGTCGTAACGAAACAAAGTGGGCTTTTAAGGAGAAAACAAGTTGGTATTCGTTTTTCGCACCTCAAAAAAAAACCATTAATACGAATTTTCAAAGCAATGGTAAAAAAAAAAAATTTTCCTCAAAATGTTCGTCTGGCTCGGGCCTTCGATTTTTTTTCGAAAATTCTGATAATGTCAACACGACTCCACCGATCCATACGAAACATGGGAGTGGTTTGGGGCCCTATAAGCTATACGAAATGAAACAAGCAGTGGCGGAGCCAGAGGGAGGGTCCAGAGGGTCCAGACCCCCCTCCCCTCATCCCCGAAATTACAAAATACTTTTACTTATTCCTATCTGCAAACGAAAATTTTATAAATCTATTTGAATATTATTTCATAAATAATATACTTAAGCCTAGAAAAGATTATATATATAGAGAAGGCCCTCTTACATCACCGGTTAGGGTGGGTTTCTTCAACGTTGATCCTTGGGTCCTTCAAAGTAGATCTCCCCCCTTCCTCCGAAACGAAATCCTGGCTTCGCTACTGGGCACAGGCCCGACCTCCGTAAAGATTAAAAAAAAATATTGATTTCTTTTCATTTTTGAATCCAGGGAATTTTGAGACATCTGGCATGTTACAGTAGTTATTTGTATATTTGATAACAAATTTATTATCATGGCTTCAAGGTCTCCGGTTTAAAAATTAACTGAAACTTGTTACAAACATTTTCACTGTTGTTTTGATCTAAATTAGTGGTCCTCTTAAAGAATGAGCTAATGCTTCTAATCTTGTTTTTATTTTAAAACATCAACATAACTTTTATTTATCTATTTTAAATACTTGTAGCCAATCATCAGTTAATATTATAATATCAGGATAGTGGACACCAACATTTTTTGTATTGGTTTTATAATTTACGTTTTTTTTTTTTAAATATTTTCTTAACGTAAATGGCTTCTAATGTTCTAATAAATGGTTTACAGTGAAGTCTGAAGATGGTTTCGCGGTCCTGAATGATCAAGGATAGCAAAGATTAAATAAAAAATTTAATAGAAAAACCCTGAATTGTTTTAAAAATTGGAGAAATTATTGGATGACTTCCTAAAAAATTGAATATATATATATATATATATATATATATATATATATATATATATATATATATATATATATTCAATATTCTAGGCAGTCATCCAATAATTTCTTTATTTGTTTCTGCAACTACAAGAATGATATTATTTTTCTTCCACTACAATATTATTATATATAAATAAAAATTTTGAATACTGGAATAATTTTTGTCTTCTTGAATTTTTATTTTGTATTTCATAGTTTATACAAATAAACCAAATCAAGCTCTGAATCTCCCCACTATCGAAAGTTGGCCTTCGATATTATCGAAAATCTCATCAACCTATGACCTCGACAATTCCTCTAGACCGTGGACAGGTAGGTGTGCGTTCACAGTCCAGCGGTTACCGTTTCCCCAAATGCGTACACAAATGTTATTAGCAAGAGTTGCAAGGGGTATTGAAGTTGGCCTAGCTGCAGATTAGCCAATGCGAGATCTGACTACTTAACCCCTAAATGGAAGTTACCAACCCTAATCTCGCTTTACCCTACGCCCCTTCCACTAAACTCGTGTTTTAATCGAGTAGAACAAAACATTGCTGGTTCACCCTTACTCGACGGCAGTGGATATACCCCACAGAACACGGTGTTACATTCCAAGTGACTCTGAACCCTTTATACTTTCAACATTACTTTGAGTCGAATTAAATGTTTCCAAATCATAGTAAATGGGTCATGATAACCATTTACAGTTTTTCGCCCTATAAATCTAATAAACGATATTAATAAATGTTTTAAGGTGTTGTGAAAGTACTGTTAAGATCAGTTAATTTTCTGTTTTAAATATTTTTTGTAGGTATTGAGTATTTGACCAATTAGCTGAATGTAATAAAAAAATGGAAATGATATATACACATATATATGTATATATATATATATATATATATATATATATATATATATATATATATATATATATATATATACAATATAATTAACCAAAAGTTGATAACGTAGTATTTTATTAACATTTTCTTAGATTAAATTATTTATAAAAATTTAGTTCCAGATTTATTGCAAAATACATTGAAGATGACAAATTAATGTACTGCCACAACATATTTTGTGTATGTAAAAAATAATATTAAATTATCTTATATCTTTTATTTCTTTAATCCTTGTAAACTTAATAATATATATAACTGTTTATTTTTTATATATTTATTTATAATTGCATAATATTTTTTGTAGCATTAATTTAAAAGAAATTATTTCATTTCATTTTTATTATTTATATTCAGAATAAGAAATGTTAAGATTTTTCTTCCCAAATAAAGTGTATACATTATAGTAATTGAACCAATTTCCTCATTAGACGGGTTTCGATTATTAAGTAGTGAATAATTAATTAATTATATATATATATAAAATAAAAAACTTACTATCTACATTTACTGTATTTTATGTGTTATTACTTATTTTATTAATAAAGTATTTTTTATTTTATTGACTAAAATTAAAAACATTGGTACTTTTTAAAACATTGGTAAATATTTATTCAAATATATATATATATATATATATATATATATATATATACGTACATTACACAGGGCAATTTGGATAATGCCATCTTCTAAATATGGGGAAAATATCAGATTTGCCAAATCGACTCCAGTTTATGGAATAAAGGCAATGCATCTTATATTTAAAGAAAATCTAACTATTTTTTTTGGAAGGGGGGAATTATTTAAACTGAAAGACTGTTATTATTTGTTTATTTAGAGCCTGATGAGCAAAAAGAGTGTGTTTCGAAACGCGTAGTAACTTTTAATAAAAAAACAAATATAGGTTGAAAAGCTCAAAATTTGTAATTTATTTATAAAAATATACAAAAACTTGTAGTTTATACTCGGAACAGAATTATGAATGACAATCAAATTGAATAAATAAAATGAGAAAATGGTTTCTATTTTATTTAAAAAAAATAATAATAATAAAATTAAGGCAATTTGAATAAAGTAACTAAACATCGTGTTAGATTTGAATCGTTATTATTAATAAGGGATACTAAAAAAGTAAAAATACAATTGGAAAACCATACACGAGACCATTTTTAAAATTTTATATTTTTTATTTAAGCTTTGGTATTAAATAAAAATTTTTTTTTTTATTTAAATAGTGTTTTAACAATATTCATATTAATATATTCATAAAACGATTGCTAATTAAACAGTTAAACAGTGCATCGTCCACTGGGGGTTAAAATTAATTTCTAAGGCAGCCCGCTAGAGGGAGGGGGGTAACCGGCATAAATAAACGATAAGCTTTCAATAACAGAAACTGTTTCGCCTGGCCTCAGAGTCCCAACAGCTGCTCTAATTTACTTTTTTTATTGTTGTTAAATTCTGCATTCAGCTAAATATGTCAGATGTTGAGAGGGAGGGAATTCGAGAAAGTGGTGGAGCAGGCAATAAAGGAGTGTTAAAATAAGGTTTATAAATTATTCACTGGTTATCAATCTTTTCTGGTTTAATTACTATAAATTATATATTTTATTTGGGAGGAAAAATTGTATTATATTGTATATTCAATTAGTCAAAATATACAAACCTTCTGTTACCTAAGATATTTCTATACCAACTTTGCAATATTTACCCCTCGTATATGGGCTGATTTAGTGTGAAAAGAGTGAAAACATTCATCCACTTTTCTAAAACGATGCTATTGTTTTCTTACTGTTGGTCAAAGAGAAAAAAAAATTGTGCACTGGCAACTATCAAGGAAATTATATCCTTTCTTTTATCCTTCATATACTGGCTATTCGAAGAATAAATTTCTTTAGAAAAAATTAGAAAATATTTTATTTTAAGTGCCTTATGCATTATTTATTTTTGAATGCAAAAAACTGAGTATTTCTCGGAGAGCTAGAGAATTTTTGTATTAATTATTAATTATTTTTATGTATCACTTTAAGAATCACTTCAAATAAATCTGAAGATGAAATTATCGTTCTTCAATTTGTAATAATCATTCAGTATAATTTATCAATTCAAGGAAAAGCTATTTATAAAAACTAGCGAGGTAGTTTAAGTATAAATGATTTGGAGTTTTTCAGGAAGGGTAATTAAATAAACAGACATGATAAAAAATCATGAATTTACCAACAGAAATATATTGGAGCAACACCAATAGATCTAGAGAATCATTCTACATCTTAAAAAAAAAAACATGAGAATTCAGAAAAAAATAAGATGGCGTTCTACCATGACACCAGTCTTCTTTTTATTTATGAATGTGTATATAGATAGTGAAAAAAAACAAGATGGAAACAAATATGTAAACCAATATATTTTCATTGTGACGATATATTGAAAGTTTTCATATATTTGTTTATTGTATTTTAAAATCAATTGTCTAGTAAGATGGTTACACTAAGCTGTATATTTATAACAGCTCCAATATATTTGGGCATCACCAGAACACGATGTCATTTTTAGTTTTGATGTATTTTTATTATATTTATTTAAATGTGTAAGGTGTATAGTTTTCAGAGATTTAGAAAAATAATATTTTTTGAGACATTTATGTGAAAAAATTAATATCAAACCGTTATTACTAGAAGAAATGACGATGAAAATTCCAATGGGCGAACTGAGGAACTGAGACGTAGAATAGTTATGGTGTAAATAGAATAGCAGGGTTTTGAATGGGCTCAGTAGAGGAAGTTATGGACGCAACAATTGTTAATTGCATCGGAATCGGACCTCGGGTTCGCTTAACCTTATAATTAATTTTTACTTATACTGGTACTTATGATATGAACAGATATCACAGGCTTAGGCGATTAAATAAAAATACAAACTTAATGATTATGAACCCCTTTTTTTAGCTGTTATACAGAAAAGGCTGCCTTTGCCCATTTTGAATGATCGTTTAATAAGTTTGTTTTTGAAAGTTTCTCTTACACACTTCTTTCCTCTTTTCATTCCTCTTTCCCAACTGCCGTAAGTTAGCATTACCGAGGAATACCTGGATTAACTTGAATTCCCAGCTGAGACTTTAATCTAAAGCGTTTCACGGTGGAGAATTATGAGATCTCATTTCGACCTGCCATTAATTATTCAACTATTAAATTCCCTTGATTCAAACAAAAATAAGTTTATTATATTTCCTAATTTTGTCTCAACATATAGGAAGAACGTGATAGAAAATGAAAATGTTGTTCATCGGAAGATGAAAACAAATTTATAAAAAGAGAAAAACTGTAAGATACCAAACAAAAAAACTCGGCTGAAATACCGATAAATAACAAACTGGGTTTGTATTTGTAATCTTCCAATTCTATCCTTAAAATTAATTTATAACTCTTATGGAGTTTTCGCTCATTTATATTAAAGAAAAAACTTTTATAAATACAATATGAAAGGTTAATTTGTATGAATCAATAAATGATTGAATGAAAAATAACTTACTGTAACGTTTCTACTAAATACTCCGCTTCATAATGTATTAAAGCGTCTTAATTTATCCGTTGGGGTCAAAAATAGCAATGCGATTTGATTGAACTGTGATTTATTTGCAAATAGAAAGTATTTAATAAAAACAATTATAAACAAAGCGCAAAGACTGTTATTCTTCTCCTCTGTTTTGTGCTGCTGCTCTCCAATTTCTAATCCTCGGTATTTTCTGGGTATCTACTGCAAATTACAATTACTGTAATTACAACCACGAAATTATAAAAAAAAAAACTTCATTCACATATCTCCTGTCCATTTTCTGTTCCTTTCTCAAGCCTCAGCACTTTTTAACAATCACCACAAACACTCGACTCTCTTGCACTTATCTAACTCAGATTCAGGCACGGATTGCGCTGAACTGTTCATTTGAATTTATCTCATTATATAAGATTATGTAACCTTCTCGAACAGTACGGGCTAAAACGTTCCCTACTGCTTGTAAATTTCGTTGAAAATGCTCACCATACCGGCCAACTCCTCTCGCACAAAGCATCTTACTTTAAAATATTGTTAAATAAAAATGTTAGGCTCAAATTAAATCGTTTTCATTTGCATCGCAAGGGTAAAAATACACACAGAGGCGAAATTGTGATCTGATTTAATCAATACACGCCATTTTGCCTGGTTCAAAAATAATGCTAGCTTATATCTGTATAAAATTTTACCGATTATGTACCAATAAACTACAAAGTAATGCCCAACTTCTTGTAATATTTAGAATAGAAAATATAAGAATTGAAGTTTTATCTCTGATTTTAAATTTATTACTATGGACAGTAATGACTGTTATTACTACGATCATTTTATTAATAAATATCATATATTTGTAATGAAATCACAACATATAATAATTTTTCATTATGTGATAAATAAATCAGTACTTCGGTACTGATCAAATCGGTTAGATTTGACATTCTGATTTTTCAATGTTTGAATTAGAGTAATTATTTTAAATGAAAATTTGTTTCATTATTTAATGCTGATAAAATTTACATTTCAATCCCTTTTTAAAGAGAATTTTTTTTCAAATTACAATAAGATCTAAAATATATTTAATACTGTTGTTTCTTCAATCCTACAAAATTTATTGGCTATAGTTTTGTTTAAATTTTTAACAATTTTTCATTTAATTTTATCTAACATTACGAGAAAAAAAAAGTTAAAATAAAGGTAACGTAGGAACCGTTGCAAGTGTGGTGACGGTGGGGGTTCAAAATTGAACTCACCGAAAACTTTCGCCTTCCAAGGGCTGATTCCAAAGTGAGCATCTAACCATACCCTTAAATATGATAATATATCCAGATAGTAAAAAATAAATGCCGAATAACAGCAAAACAGCAAAAAAATTTGTAAACAATAATAATAACAGACATATGAATTTGTTTCTAAATTAAGATCTTGAAACTTTAAATGTTAAAAGTATACAAACTTATAATTAAATAAAAACAATAAATAATTAAGACATATCTTTGTTTACCTGGTTTTAAAGAAAAGAAAGCACCTGCACTATTATATTGTATAAATTGAATTAATAGAAAATATTCCATTGAAAAATAGAAAAAAAAAAGAAGTAATATTTAAAAAGTTCGTCCTGATGGAATTAATTTATAGTTAACCACTTCACAACACGGCTATCATTAATGTGTATATTAAATGGTAGACAATACCTCCATTTGCTCCTTCCTTTCTATTTGCATGTTGATTCTCTCGTCTCTTCTGGACGGTATGATGATTAAGAATAATTTATAATGATTATGTGAGTGCTCACAGAAGAATGTTATAATAAATTCTGGAGCAATTCTCTAGTCACATCTACTTCTTCCATAGAGACCAATACATCGAAATGTGTCCTGCCCTGCTGATGTACTGCTGTAAGCATCAAAAAAAGTGTGTGCAGCAAAAAAATAAAAATAATATATATAATTTAACTGCTGTGTTTCTCTAAACGATGTATTTTGCCGACCGAGTAAGTCGAATCCCAGACGGAATTAGCCTATGGCGCCCGGCAACTTAAACCTATACAATAACAATGTTTATAACAGTCATATAACAAACTTAATGTTATACAATTACAATATATTTACATTATGTACATACAGCATCATCCTTGTGTGTATACCTGTTGGCCACAACAGTGAGCGTTATCATCCAAATTCTCCTTCGACATGATAGCATAACCTAGAACCTGGAACTGCCGACCGTCAGACTGCTAAAGCGGTCAGGACGCAGCAGTATGAATATGACGTCATAACAGGACCTTCGAATACTGTCAACGAAATATTCCCCGTTCTATCCCTTCAAAGCAGCAGCCAACTGTCAGCCAGTGGGCAGTACCAGCAAAAATCAACCGTAAGAGGGACGACCGAATGTTTAACGCGAATACGTCGATGTTAATGGGAAGTTTTTTCTTAGAGAGCAAGCATGTCGTAGTGATTTTTGAACAATAAAAAGTCCGGATCAAATAATTACACAGTTATAATTTTATTAATGAGAGGTCTAGGATGTAAAAATAAAAATGGCATACAGGATATATAGAGATTTCTGGTGATCATTAAATCCATTTAGAAATTGATTTATTGCCACTCAATCCTTTGGCTATCAAGTGGTTTAATTGAAATATTAACGACAGATTCGGAGCTATATTGCCAATCTATGTCCTACGATTTTTTAATCATTGATTTTTTGGATACCTACACTAATATAGTAAATTCATAGAGGTGTTCATTTCAAACACTTATCCACAAAAATCTAATGTCAAGAAGTAATACTTTTTTAGAAAAATCTAATTCCATTTTTTTTTTTTTTTTTTTTTTTATCCTAAGATTATAAATGAAAGGTATAGGCGAGGAAGTTTGAAGCAGATAATCCCCGTGATTGGTTCTTAGCCTGCCCAGAATAAACAGCTCCAAGTTGAACAACTTAAATCCACTGGGCTTAAAGATCCCCAACTTATGTCATTTATCCCGATACACCAACCGCATCAAGAGCAGCATTAGTAACGGATTCGGGGTGATGAATTGATACTTTAACAGCATCAACATTAAAGTTTAGTTCAGTTTTAACATTTAAATAAGTTCCCATGTAATATGATTAAATTAACAATCAAAACAGATATAGCTTTTTTCGATCAACTGTAAATGAAATTGTAAGATATAAGGGGAGGATTTAATTATAATTTGTATTTGTTTGAAACTCAATAATTCCTAATAGAACACTTATATTCTTGCCTAAGCACTAATAACTTAATACTGCATTAAAACTAAACATTTTTAGTTTAATGACCTAAAACATCAGCTTTGATCGGTATTACCCCCAACTCTGGGGTAATGGCAGTCGGTGGTTTCAGTGGTTATTTATTGATAAGGAATAAGGGATTTTTTAATGATATAACCATGATTGACTGAAACACTGATATGTTTCTGTATATTACACCCTTCTTTGTTGCCATTTTCATTGATAAACCTTTAGCGACAGTTTGTTTTGCACTTTTCAAATTTTCTGCAGTTATTTGGCATTTAGCTTTGTATATCTTCCTTATATCTATTTTTAACCGTCTGAAACACAAAAAAAGCTAGGCACGCTTTCCTAGAACATAAAAGCCATTACCTCGATCGCATGATTTTATTCAACAGGTTAAAAAAAAATACTGAGCTTAACATCCTTTCAAATAACCATGTTTTACCAAAATAGGTATTACATGATATTATGAAATCATTAGTATGTCAGTAGAAGCATTGAAAGAGGCGATTAATTGTGATCTGTTCTATGACTTTACTTTCAACAAACAACGGAAAAACACTATCTCGCACAACTGCCAAGATGGCGAGCTCTGGTGTAGTTCAAGAGGCGTGGAGTGTTGTTAGCACCTATCAGCTGCAACCTACGTTAGCAACTTTACGAGAAATCAAGGTGACCACGATTACCCCTTGACTTCCATTACCCCAGTCTTCCCTATTGTGACGGAATTATTTCATCTCGATGTCTACGGGGGTTTATTGATGGCGTGCATGTGTAAATGAACTTTTTTTTGGAGAGGATGGAGGGCGATTCTGTACAGTATATGAATATGTTTACCATCAAAATACAGTATACTCATGCATGTTCAGTACTTCTAGACTAAATTATATCGCCAAAACAAATGAGGACGAAATCATAATTGGACGAATTACGAAATGGGCCCTACTGTTCGGCCAAACGAATCCTTTTTATTATGGTAGAATAATCTGGGAAGTGCTCCACGTTAGTAAATCGGAAAGTTATTTTCTTGTGATTGATACAAATTCAAACGAAAACGAATTTCGATCTTTGAGCTTCTGCAACATACATATACGGTAATTTAAAAAATAAAGATAAATACAATAAATAAACATTTATATTTAAATAGTTTAAATAATAAACGAATGAAACAAAGAAAATTAACAGAAAAAAAGAAACTTATTTCTAGACAAGGAGTAAGTACATAAAAATTATCAGGAGCGTAACTGGACTAGGGTAACTGAGACCCGGCCTCAGTTACTCTAGTCCAGTTATCGTATTGGTGATTCTTCTGTTTCCGGACTGTGGTTTCAGACAGCATATGCAAAGCCTAGGAAAAGCAGAGCGCTCTTTTTCTTAAATGAAAATAATTAAAAGTTAAATGAGATCAATGAGGATCAGGATCAAATAGGTGGTATTGCATTGCTTTCATTCGGAAATGAACGAGTTAAAGAAATTGACTTTTTAAGTATATTGATATTTTTTTCATAGAAAAAATTCAAAGTAAAGTCATTTAAGTAGTCTAATATGGTCTACACGGTTTTGCAATGTCAGAAGTTTAATAGTTATCGAAATTAAGATCATGTAATCAATTAATCATAATCAATAAACCTTTATATTGTATCCATAAATTTGTGGAATCAAAGGAGTTAGGCAGATATATAAAATAATTAGTAGATTTCTTTATCATTTACACTTTTTTTCTTGATGGCTTAAAATTGATATCAGTTTGGTCGTAAAACGAATAATGGACAAATAAACTTCCATAGTTTAAGATATAATGACAACTCTCCACATAAAAAAAAGATAATGCATAAAAAAAATATGTTTGATAAAGGACAATGTTAGTCCGAAACAAATACATAAGACGTATGAAGGTGTAGTTACTAAAAACCTCCATTAGAATAAAAAAAATGATATTAGATTTCTGTTTCTTTTATTATTCATACAATTTCCATGACCTTATCAGGTGTCAATCTTTGATTGTGTTTCTGATAATATCCATTTCTCATGTTTATTTCAATTTAGTATTTTTTAACTGCATTAATAGTTATATCGACTGTATAGTAAAAAATGAAAAATATCTTCTTTGGATAAGTGGTTATATACAGCCTATTTGGGAAGGGGGGGGGGGGGGGGGAGGGTATCCTTCATTTGACCCATTATGGGTTGGTATTTGAATAAGAGATTACGTATTAAGTGAAAACCATGAGCTGAGAACAAACTATCAAGTTATTGTCACGACAACTGTTACTATATGAGCACATTTTTGAACGATAAATTTTCAATTTTAGTTGCTAATTAGGTTAAAAACCCATTCCTCCCAAAATGGGCCGTAAATCGAAATGATTGTTCTACCTGAAAAAATTAATCGTTCAATTTTTGTTGTTAATGCTGAGCGGAATGTTGTTTTTTTATCATATCCTTCAGTTAATTTATGTTCATAATTTATAATTTAATTTAAATTATTATGTTTAATAAGTATTAAACACATTTTGACGCGAAAAACTAAGTGTACGAATACTTGTTTTATCCACAGTATAGATATAGAGCCTACAGGCAAAATTATCTATCCAACATTATCCACTATATCATCCAACATATCAATATATATATCATATCCATAACAAACATATTTACATATCAATATCTGTATCATCCAACAATATCCAATTTAAAGATCACAGGTGACTAACTAACTAGTTTGTGATATATATCTTGCTGCATTTCGGAATTAAATATAGTATACCAATTCCATGTGTATATAGAAAATTATTAATATGACTAACGTTAATGTAAAACATCTGATATAAAAAGACTTTATGAAATTTACTGTTATTAAGGCCAGTAACGTCCTGGTGATGAGAAGCAAGAATAGGGGTAGAGAGAATGATTTTTTTATATATAAAAAAAACTCTTCTATAATGGACCTTATCCCATTGACATAGGGTCTAATCATTCACCCATTCACGATAATGGGCCTTTCATGGCTCTATCATGGAAACAGCCATGGATGAGGTAGCCATGAAATGGTAGAACACGATAAGATCAGTTGACATCCGCATGATGGTATAGAAGGATCAATCTAATTAGGGATTGATAAATTGATAATTTATTTTCTTTTCTAACGAAAAGATCAATTTATAGGGCTTGCAAGGAACCCATCAAATAAGACATGAATTTGTCGCATGTTAACCAAATATTATTTTACAAGTAAGCCTGCGTAGAATCACCGTGAATAACCGCCTAATTTTATTATATATTTTAAAAACGTTTTTCTGTATTTACCCTAAAGAAAGAGAAATATTTTGGCTATATTTATCTTTCTATTTTGTTCCTTCTAATTCTACTCTCATTCTATTACATCTCATTCTCTTACTATTTCCACCTTCTTTATGTTTATATAGGAAGCCAGCTCAGCCAGTCTTCCTAAATGCTAGTTTAAAAAGCTCTAACATTGGAGTTAGATCTAGTTGAAGATTTTTTGATTCTACCAGTGGCGGGTCCACAAGAGGAGAAGGGGAAATTTTCCCTCCTAAAATAATAACTCAGAAAAACAAATTATATGGCTGAATTTTAAATATACCTAGTAGTACCAATACTCGTGAGTAACAGTGATAAATTATCTTTCATTAGGTAGGCGGTAAATAAACCTTGTGAGAAATCGATTGTGGATATCGTCAAATTTAATTATATAATTGTCAATTGAAGACATGAGCGGATGAAGGTGCTATGTTACAAATTTAAAGTTTTTTAATTTCTCATGGAGAAAGCTGGCGATTAATGTAAAAATGGTCCAGTATGAATTTTATCAAATTCCTGATGAAAAGTTAAAACTAATTTACATGGTCCAGTGGTTAAGTCACTGGACTCATATAAATGGAATCCTAATCAAGATCGAAATAGTTTTAAATTGTTTCAAACTGTATCATTTGTCATTGGGTTATTAGTTTCTGGGATATCTTGTCAATACCTCCTAATACAGGCTGGTTGGGCGCCTCAGTGGAAGAATATAAACAAACATTCAAAAATACCAAAAAAATGTAGCGCATAACCTCGGGCTGCTCTACGAGAATCTCAAATTCTGTGGTCACTCTGACAGCCCCTCCCCCCCTAAATACTACCTCTGGATCCGCCCTTGGATTCTACAAATTCTTCATTTTATTTATAACTCAAGCAAGAATCTTTTCATACCATGGACTAAGATCTTACGTTCAATGGTGTCCAGGATTTAGTTCGAATCGAAACAAAATATTATTTGAATTAAAAACTAATTTTATTCTGGGACAAAATCTCCTAAGAATAATTGCAATGGACAGTTAATGTGTGTTTATCCGGCTTGATGTAACATTGTAAATGTTGCGCGAATGTTGAATTATCTGGCTGCAATTGTTATTATAGAAATATACACATTTATAGTAACATCAATGCGCTGGATTGATTAAGTAGTAGGTGAAGGAATAAGAGCTGTTTAAAGGAAAGCGTGGAGGAGGATCGGCGAATAGAGACGGGTAAAAATTCCAGGAAGGAGGTAGCTCGAATGACGAGGGATTTGCTGAAAAAAGCAATTTTGTGGGATGGATATATAAAGCAGTGGGTTGTGATCTAGTATTTGTAAATAGAGGAACATATTGTGAGTATATGGAAGATGTAGGAAGGTTATTTGGTTCTAAGGACTTGAAAAAGAAAGACACAAAGCAGATATTGTCTTCGGAAAGCAAGGAAAAGTTACTATATTATTTTATCCGATATTAGATTAAACTAAAAGGACTTCCTTATAACTGGCCCTCAGATTCAGGAGGGATGCCAATTTATATATATATATATATATATATATATATATATATATATATATATATATATATATATATATATATACCATATACCTATCATTTATAGGTTATCTGTTTGGTGGCGAAGTCTAAATGTTTTTTTTTTTTTTTTTTTGTGTATTTATTCAATGTCGGGTTATTGTTAATAATATATATTAATAATGTTCAGATTGAGGAGCACGTTTTTTACAAAAAGTAACATGAAACGCTTGGAAGTGACGCTGTAGGTTTGCAGATTACTCGGTATTGCAATGCTACTACCACATAGCAAAAAAAACAAATGGATCTTTGAAATTGTTATTAATTTATTATAATTTATATGTGAAATTATATTCACACATTTTAAGATAAAAATTAAAATGGCGATTAACAGAAAAACAAAATGCTGTTGTATAAATAGATTACTATTTTAAAACTAATTTGCTTAGCCAAACAAATTTCCAGTGAGTTATTAGATATTAAAAAAAAAATTGTACAATATTTTATTGAAAATTAGTCAAGCTCGAGCCAGAAACATAAATGATGACTGACAGAGAAATATTTTTAAAAAACTATTATATGAATAAATTACCATTTTTAAACAAATTAGCTTATTCAAACGGATTTTCAGTTAATTATTAGATATTAAAAAGAAAAATTAGACAATATTTTATTGAAAACTCTGCAGCAGATCATGTAAAACATTTGGTGATCGCTGGTACAGGCAATGTTAGGCGAGCAGACGTGACGTCAGGCGGGCACATGATTGGGGGCTCCTATGCTGTGGTCCATGTATGTATTCGGTATTTATGACAATAACGAAATAGATTGCAGTCACTGAATTTGGCGAAACTTTGAAAGGTTAGTAAAATTTGACCAAAGATGCATGAGGTTTTCATTTTGGAATATTCCAAAAGTAAATTATACATAATATCTATCTCTAATTTGAGTTGTATTCTATTTTTATATATTGAAAACTTATGTACTTATTTAGATTCACAACTAATTAATAAAACATGACAGTGACTTATGGAGGAACTATCCATCGGTAGCATAGTAATGGTAGTTCCATGCTAGAATGCCCTGAGGTTATCTTCTTTTCAGACACCTCGGATTAATACGAGAGTCAATTGGGAAGCAAAGTAAGGAACTTGTGGGTTTTTGTGAGTCTGGAGTTAATAATGGAAGGAAAAAGAACAATTTTCAGCCAAATCTTCAACATATGAGGCATTAAGTAGCGTTGGGGATTTTATGAAGGATTTTAGATAGTAAGCAGTAGTTAGGGGAGAGGGGGAATGGATGGTTTAGTGGAAGTTTAGAGCGTTTGTCTTATAAGTGTTTAAGTAGCCGGAAACGACGAGTAGTTACAGGTAGCGGATCTTTTCAACGGTGATCAACGGAAAATTATTGAACGAGACCGTGAACAAATAATATTTTAATTCCCTCTATCCAAATTTAATTGGAAATCCGTTTTTAATTAAAAGTATGAGCAATAATGACTTTCCAATATATTCTTTATTATGTCCATATCATAATATTATGAAAATGCCGACTTTTCAAGGATGCGCTCGTATCATCTGGGAATATTTCTGAAATTTAAACAATAAAATATACCCACACAACAAATAACATAATCAGTTGACATCTGCATGATGGTATAGAAGGATCAATCTAACATAATTATAATTATAACATAATTATAATTAACATATAACATAATTATGTTATTTACAAAACAAAAATAAGATCTATATTCAATACATTTATTTAATTAACTTGTTTGCTGGTATACAATTGAAGATGTGAGTGGGTGGAGGTGTAAGAAATTTTCGTTCATTGCTTTTTACTTACGAATGAAAGTGTTGTGTGCTTATCTTCGCCTTGTGACATTAACAGCCCAAGATTCTTGGTTAATCGCATGAATTCTCAGTGGATTGGATATATAATGTCATTAAGTAATTAGGTGCATCGAAAAAAAAAAAAAAAAAAATGCCATTTTCTCAAAACTTTAAATTTGTAGCATAACACATTCATCCACTCATATTTTCAATTGACAATAGAAAAATTACTATTATCTATTACTACTATCATTGTTAAAATTAATGCTACAACGTTAGCCGTTAGTCAATACTTGTCTGTTATGTTTATAAAGCAATTTCACTTTACACAATTTATACATTGAAAGTTCACGATAAAGGATATCAGGAAATTTAGAAGTGCAATTATTCATATAACGAATACAGAACAACAAAATTTTCCCAAATTCTCACTATTCATTACTATACCGCCTTTGCAAACAAATAATGAAACAATTCTATTAGTAACGTTTTTACATCCAGTCATTGCAATTTTCGAAACCGTTTTTAATATCTTAAAGTAAAAAAATTAATGATCAAAAGCTCCTCGAAATTCACAACTGTAATTAATTTCTTAGTTCTACAATAACTAATGAAATATCAAGGAAAAAGAGAATATTATTTTACTAAAGCCGCATTGTTTCCGGAATTAAAATTATTCTAACACAATTGCTTTTATGTATTTATTTTTATTCGTTTATATTTTATTTATATATTTTTACAAAAAAAAATGCATATAATAATAATAAGAAAACGATAATTTCGTTCCCTCCAAGAACAGAAATAACTAAACTATACGCGCGGTCCGTCTAAAAGTTGCTTATTTCAGATCAAACGTACGTATATTAGCAGATATTGAAATAAAAAATTCAATAATTGTCCAGTTTTTTTTTTTTTTTTTTTTTTTTTTTTTTATAGACCTTTTGACGAAAGCATAGGTGTAAGAAAAGAGTTGCTGGCACGTCCTTGCCTGGAGTTGCGGGGAGGTTCCCTACGGAAGGCAGCCGTATATTTTTTGATATATGGCCGACGGCTGCCACGATAAAGAGCTATTTCTGTTCATCCGGCCGACCATCTCCCGGTTTCCCTTTCTGATACAATTTCGTCAAAGCTTTGTTCGATACTGAATTACTATCGATACCGAGCTACACAGGTAAACAGTTCTGTGATAGTAAATATTTAGGGATTTCATTATAAAAACTTTTTTAAACAAATAAGATTAGCATACGCTACGGAATGGGATTAAGCTCTTTTTCATGACACACAGATTAGCGATGGATAAAATCCCTCTTTCTAGGGTTCTGATCTGAACGATTTAATAACCGCAGAGGGTTATTGATATTACATTAGCAGTAGTAAAAAGTAGGACATTTTCATGATTTACTGATTTAGTAAAAGAAGCTACCTCCAATTTAAAATCGTGTGGGGAGGGGAGTTCGAGATTGTGATTCACTGAAATGAGCTACAGGTTAGCTCTTTTAATCCGTTCCTGAGTATATCGTCTACCTCTTTCACAGACAACAGCTGGATGATTCGGGTTTGAACAATGAATGAATCGGACATAAACATCAACTATATATATATATATATATATATATATATATATATATATATATATATATATATATATATAAAGTGGATATGCATAGATGAGGATGGAGTGAGCGACGCAGTTAT
The DNA here is from genome assembly GCA_948150685.1 of Rhaphigaster nebulosa. Classification (NCBI taxonomy): domain Eukaryota; kingdom Metazoa; phylum Arthropoda; class Insecta; order Hemiptera; family Pentatomidae; genus Rhaphigaster; species Rhaphigaster nebulosa. The sequence goes on from OX411307.1 coordinate 40,540,134, forward strand.
TGCAAATTTGGACAGAGTGGAGCATTTTTGCTACCTTGGCTCAATATTGAAAAGTAGCATGGCCACGTTGATGTGGAAAAAAGAATTAGCAGTGGTAGATAGGCTATTGGCATACTAAATTCTCTCCTCTGGAAAGACGAAGAACCTAATGTAAAGTGCACTTATCGAAGGTATAACGCTGTAATGGCTCTGAGACCTGGATCCTTGACCGAGTACAGGAAAAAAGACTTTTATCAGAGTGGGGGTGGATTTATGAAGATCTGCCAGTGTTCTAAGGATAGAGCATGGAGCACTAGGAACAACAAAATCATAGAAAGTATGGAAGTAAACAGAAACAGAATAGAAGTGATCGAAGAGAGAAGATTAAGATTTATTAAGGGTCATTTAAAATGAATGGGTAAGTCGAATAACGAAATTGATATCGGTATAGGAGGCTGAAGGTAAAAGAAAGAGAGGAAGACCTCGTATATAATGGAAAAATATAGTAGATGTAAGCATGGCCGGAGATGGATTGACTGAAGAGGAGGCGAGTGATACAGATGAATGAAGAAAGAGGCAAAAAGAGGAATTCGGCTGTGGAAAACTTCATATATGATGAAACCCTAAATTAAAAAAAATTAAAAAATCATCATCTAATCATGATTTAAAAGTCGTATCGCCAAATTAGCGAGAAAAAACAACAACACATTTTAGTCGAGTTGGTGTGACGCTCAAGAACAACATTTAGGTTTCGTAAAAACATTTCTCTGCACAAGGAAGATTCCCACGAATATGGTTGCTTATAAATGAATTATGGAGCATGAATATCTGCGTCAATTATATGCCTAAAGTCTAATTTCCATAGACCATAGGATCATCCCAATCCTTTTTTTTTTTTTTATGCAACGCATAAAAAAAACAAAAAAAAACGAGATTTGGCTCAGTAGAAAGAGCTAGGCTCATCTCATCCTTTCATGAGCAGATCGCCTATTTTTATCATAGACAAGAGCAGAATGATTCATCGCTCGTTATTATATAATATTGATTTCAAAGAAAATCAAAAGTGATATGAGTCAACGAAAGAGATATGGGAAAAACCTAATTTCAATTATTTTCTATTCATCTAGCCCATATGCTTCTTTATCATTTATGACATTTCGGCCACAAAACCGTGAAGCATTGCCAGCTTTATATTATTTAATTATATACCGTTTTGACCTTAGATTTAATACGCATACTTAATTTCAATTTTTTTTCAGTATTTTGCTTATATTTATTATTTTTTTTGTATTTATTTATTCAGCTATAATTCTATTTTTTTTTTCTGGTTAATAATAAATGGTTCCTTATATCACAATTACTTATTGTCCTTAATTGTGACGTATTGTGATATGTAAAAACTGAAAAAAAACTGCTTTTAATTGTTTAAAATGGTTGTTATTAATGAACAAAAAATTGTTTTTTTCATCCTGCGGAAACATATTTTATAATTAAATGGGAATAGGACTCTCTCCCCTCCCCACCCCCGCCTCCATATCAATTTTGTAAATTACATTTAAAGATAGACGACAATTGATATAATCCCAGCTAATTCATTTTCAGGTTTCCTTAATTTAGGAGCTTAAGCGTTACTCTAACGTTTATCTTTCCATAAAAAGCTTTGAACTTTTTTATTGATAAATATTTTAATTTAACGTTTTAATAATATTAATCATATTTTGTTGATCTAAGTATTTTTATCTCTAATCCTATTTTTATAATTATATTATGCCAAGCTTGTTTACGATAAATTGCACGTTTATTTAATGAACCTTTTTAGATTATAAATTTTTGTCTCAAATATACGGGTTCATTAGTACCGTTAAACAAAGTTCAATTACATACTATTTCCTCTCATCCCTAATTTCTCTACACTCTACGCAAACTTATTATTTATTTATTTTTTAATATAATATTTTTATCGTTAAGTATGATAATCTTTCACATTTAACGGCAATAAAGAAAAGTGATAAATAAACACATATATACCATGTATACATGGGCAAATATATATAATAAATAATTCAAAATAAGTAAAAGTAATATATAATATAACACATTAATAAGCAATTACAATATTTACACTCATAATCAGCCAAGTGACTCCAAATTTAACGTGTAATAGGTAAGGCAGAACTCTAGGAGATCCCAACGCCTAACTGGTATTGAAACCTAGTGGAGGCTGAGATAGAGCAGGGAGTGTAGGGAATTTGGCCATTACCAGGGTTCCAATTCTCGTATTTTGCAAGAGGTCACTGCTTTTTCAACCCACACGAGTTAGAATGTTATAGTAATTTCATACAGCATATTAACTGTTCTGTAACTTTTGCCTGTTCTGTTTTTTCATTGAAAATGAAATGGCTTTCCTTTTTTTCTCCCACACAGAGGTGTTGAGCAACGCATCATATCTTGAACCTGCTCATTCTCCTTCTAGAGTAAGGTTTGGATAACAATAAACAATGACTAATGAAACAAGCGGTAGGTAATAGTTAATCATACCTTATTTATTGATGCCTTATTTTAGTGATACACTTGTAAATTATAAATTGATAATTGGAAATCGATTTCCAAACTCAAGGTATAGTTTATATGAACGATGGAAGCTAATACACACCGCTTCCAACTTTTACTTAAGTTGAGTTCTAAATGATGTTCTTGAAAATTACAGTTATTAGATGCCCGATTCCCTGATTAGTTGATCCGTGCCTCATCAGATTAGAAGCTCGCTCCCCTCCCACCCCGCGAACACCCTAGCCAAGTTTACAAGAACAATTACTGAGATTTAATAACGGAGCAAACTTCCATGCCTTTATCTTTTCAAATAAGCTCCAACACATATGCCTTTGTTACATAAAAGCTTTACTTTTTCTATAACAAGACTATGTATCTAAGTTGATATATATACTTAATCTTTTTTATTGTTTTTTCTATAATAATTATAGAATCGACAATTTTTAAAATAATAACTAACAAATTTGAAAAAATAAATATGTACTGTTTAAAGTAATAAAATGAGTAATAAGAAAGTACCAACAAAAAAAGTATATGAAAGTTATAATATTGTTTGTTACGTTTATTGAAACAATTTAGGAAAAATACTAGCCAAAAAGAAACATATCAGATAATATTTCATAAAATATGTTATTTGTAATAATAAAAGGTGTGTAGAAATTTTGTATCTTTATTTCTTAAAAATGTATGTTTAAAAACACTTCCAAAATAAGGCATACAAAACACCACACATCATCAATATTACGTCTCGGTCTGACTAAAACACGCCTAAAGAAAGCAAAATTTATTGATTTCATGTCTTAGGGCTTCTTAGGTCTCACATGTTCTAATATTTAGGTAGCTGACACGTCACTAGATGACAGGGCAGATCTTAGAGGATGGTAAAACATAAGATCTGTTTTCTTAGTTTATTTACAGCCACGGTCTGATAAATTTTATTTTATATTATTCGTGTGTCTTGTCAGAAATTCGTTCTTTTTAGCTTTATTATTGGAGCATCTTGAATTCACTTAAGTCTATTTTTCGGTACATCCCAGACAATTTTATCCAAAGACTCACACATTTTTATTTGTGTTATTTTTATGCCAATATGCAAAATTTTTATTTGTATGTATGTGTGGGTGTGTAAAAATTTTCATAAATTTTCTAAGGTAAAGGTAAAATGAGGATTGCTCAATATTTATTTAAAATAATTAAAATGACAGGGATTATCTTCTTTTTCTATAGCGAGAGGACGGTTTTAATACCCAGGAAAAAAATACAAAACTTAATATTTAATCCCTTTCGCTTTGGTTAAAAACATGGAAACAGATTGCTGCCAACTATAGCAAACTAATTGGAGTTTTATATATTTTTTATTTAAATATATTTTATATAGATGTGTGTGTGTGTGTGTGTGTTTATATATATATATATATATATATATATATATATATATATATATATATTTATATTTATATTTATTTATATGTGTAAACAAATATGTTTACGGTATGTTGGTGTACAAGTACGTATGAAGCAAAAGTACGGAGCGGTTTTTTGATAATATAAACATAGTTTCATAAGCCTACAATAAGTGTGCGTGTTGGATCAGTGCCAGTTGTGAAACGGAATTGGTGTTACTATAGCTGTGAGCCACAAAAACGATGTAAATCATTATTCAACAGTTTTATTATAAAATATTCAATAATTCATCAAACCATTTTGTGAAACTGACTAGAGCTTTCGTTTTCGTCATTTTTTGTCTTGATAGCGATGCATTTGACCTTTTAATTCGTCATACAAAAAATGTTTGTATAGTTCACCAACCATTTAGCTATGAAAAACGAAATGGCCAGAATAGGGTTAAAGGCCGTAAGGCCTGTGGGACAAAAGTTGGCACCCATGAGCGTACCATTACCCCACTATATAGTGGTTAATCGCTAATTCCAAATTAATATCTCTTATTCTATTCTAGGTTTCAATACCTACGATCTACCAAAAATTAAAATAAGAAGAAAGCACAAAAGCAAGAGCTTAAAATATGTATTGCTGACATCAACTCCAGATAAAGAACGGCTTGAAGCAGAAGCAGCTAACAATAGCAGCTAATAGGAAGCTGTTGAAAAAAACGAAAAGGAAATTGGTCCCTTCTACAGGATTTAGTGTAGGTCGTAATCTATAAACTTCATGCATAATATTGAGGAAATTGATGGCCAATGGTTCTAAAATAGCCAAATTGCTTACTTTTGCCATATATTTTACCATATAAATGACAATACATTTATTTATCCGATGGCCGATGTCCCCTTGGAATGAATTACAGAAATTGGCCCTGATAGTTCGCCCATAATACGACAAAAGAAGAAAATCAAAGTTAATTTTTGTTTTAAGAATTCTAAATTGATAAAATGCTTTTTTTTTAACCCACTAGATGTTTTTAACTTTAAATATAAGCAGCTCATAATTTTGGTACATCAAAATCACTGGGGCTGGGATCCTGTGGAAGCCAAAATTGTGTTATGAAAAATATAATTTCAATAAGCTTAATTTTCTTCGAAAAATGATATAATTATAAAATTATTTGTAATCAAATACTTATAGTAATTGTTTTGTTTTTTTTTAAACTCTTTTTACGGTCAAATATAACAATCTTCCACTATTTTAGGGCCACAAGTAATATATATATATATATATATATATATATATATATATATATATATATATATATATATATATATATATATATATATATATATATTTATGAACAAATATAAATAAAAAATTTACATAAAAGTAAGCGTATTAAATAAACATAATAATAAATAAATAGAAAAAATGAGGAAATTTAAATTAAATAAAATTACAGTCAGCTAGGGGAACTCTGAACCAAGCTACAACACATATGAGGATTTTTCTATCAAAAGTCAATATGTCCACTTTCGTTAAATTATTGCGAAAAAAATATTAGGAGTGCATCTCATGGAGATAATGCAAATTTTTATTTAAAATGTTTATTTGTAAAACCTATTTGACAGGGGAAAATTTAAGATTTGAAATAAACTGAATAATTTTTAAGTTTAGAATATTAATTCCTCAAAAAAAAAAAATTCGTTTTTTAGAAGTGGATATATTAAATTTTGATAGAAAACTCCTCATATATCTTTTCGAAACTGCACAGGCCAATCATATTGGTATGTGGGTCATTACAGTTTAAGTAATCCAGAGTATTACATGCTGACATTATAAAACAGTAATCATATTTAGTCTTTCTATGCTGCCGATTTGAAGTATGTCTTGTTTATTATGAACCCAGTGACAGAGAGAAATGCTCGTTATCTCTGTCCTCTGTTAACTTTTCACAGTAGCGAAGAATGTGGAACAGGTTGTTAGAAATGAATTAGTTACAGAAAGTGCAGGTTTCCTGGGCTTTGAAGTAGGAAATTTTATTATTTTTGTAAAGTTTAATTAGTTCTGGATTTGAAACCCCTAACTGACTAACTCATCTTAGCCTTTTTATGTTGGCTCTATACGTCAAATAGGTCCCTGGGGTGCAAATATTGAAGCTGGGGATTGTTCAATACATGGGGTTGTTGTTGGAATTTATGGATCTGTGGATGTCAGAAGAGTGAGTTTGGCTGTGCAAGCATTACGCTTCTAGGCCACATAGTGGGTCAGGGCCATGTTACATCCATAGATGGTAAAATTCAAGCAATTATCAAGTTTCCAACTGCATGATACAAGATGGAAATATTGCGCTTCTTAGGGATGGCTGGATACTTTCAGAGGTTCTGCCAAAATTTTTGAGCCATCTCAGCTCCTCTAGCGATATGCCTGGTGCTCTTTCAAGATTTTTTTAGTTTCAAAATTAAGTTTATATTTTATTGTTGTATGTGTAAAAAGGAAAAAAATAAAACAGTGTATTTACATTTGCAGATTTAACTCGTACGTAATTTTTTTTTTGTTCATGGGATAGAGTGTTAATTATAGTGGATAACCTAAGGGATAGGTTCTGGAGATAACCTCTAGCCAGGTGATCATATTTTTGATGTTAGCTTCTAAGGTAGAGAAGGACTTCTGTTTTCTTTATAATTTGTACACGACTACTAATACAATATTGTAAATTTTATTGTTTTGTGTTGTATGTTATATGTATGCTAACTGTATCCAAACTTACGTATTGGAAACTATATGAGGAACTATTATTCTCAGACCTAGTGGTTAACAAGAACCCAAATAAAACCATTGGTTCTCTAGAAGAGGCAGGAACAGAGGAAAATCTATCTATTTGTAGTATGAGGAAATCTTCTCTAAAACGACTTGAGAGACAAAAAAGGGCGTACCCTAGTGGAATAATGCACTAGAGGACATTAGGAAAATATTATGAAACCTCTTCTACAATACAAAGGGCCAAGGAAGATGCAATGAGTATAAACAAGTCCTGGCAGAATTCAGTAAAGAAATCAGAAAGTCAAAAAGAAGAACATGGAAAAAATCTGTGAAGGGATAGAGTAAATCCTCAGCAATCCTGATACATAAAGTCTTCTCAAAAGGCCAAACAAATGGTACTGGCTCACCCATACAATGATATAGCTGATTGATGCCCTAGCAATATAGGGTTCAGAAACAATGCTAGTTGACCCTGAGCCATACTGCAATATCTTTACTAGTTTAACCAAGAAAGAAATTTAATCCGGCGAAACAAAGAAGAAGGTACCAAGAAGCATCGAGGTGAGGAATGGTTTTCACCTCTCGAAATAATAATGATAATAATAATCAGACAGTAACGCAATTTATGGGATGTTATACAAATAAGATTACAGTTTCAGGCCTTTGTCTTCCCCCTACTTGCCTAAGCTAACACACCCTCTAACCCAACTAATCTCCGAAACATATTCGTACAACCCTTCTAGGGTGGTCCGGGTCTCTTCCACATTTGAATAAATAACATTTTGGTCATGAAAACATAGCAATATAAATATCAAGTGCCAGTGTCCGCTGAAGTTCGGAATAATTTTTTGCAATAGTATGAATCATAAAAAGTTCCTCGTACTGATTGTGCTCATTTCGTATTGAGTGTATCTAGGCATAATTCAGTGCATTCCATTTTTCAATAATTCATGTCAATTTGTAATGAAAACTTAAAAGAAAAAATTTAATTAAATTAATGTAGCTAACGAAGAATGACAATGCATACTTAGACAATCTTCCTGTAAACAATTTTTTTAATTTCATGAAATTAAGCATTTGGAGTGCTCTTTAAAACCAAATTTTGGAATGTTAAGGCATGCCTCAATATTTTTAAGCTTTGAAATCTCACAACAATCCAAGATATTTTTAAAAGAAATCCATGAAAACAGGAAAGAGTAAGTTTGAATAAAATTACATTTTATATGACACTTCACCCGTCATAGGTATTAAAATCATTGATATACCTTCCTGTTGGTGATGCTCCATTGGAAAATTTCCTTGATGTTTAGTCATCGGTCTTGAGTTTCTTCACGTTCTATTTTTACCATAACTACGAAAGATTACTAGCACAACTGTAATATGTTTAAGAATTTAATATTTATTCTGTATACTCATACAGTGCCCACATATTTCCTTTGTAACTAAAATCGAGTCGCGAATCGCCCACAAGGACTAATCTGAGGTGAATTAAGAAAGGTATTGACACTGCAGGCCAAAATATCTTCTCTCCCTTGCACATTTGACCAAGTTTTGTGCCTGCAATGTTAATGTAATCACTTCCACAATAGTGGAACTCAGGTAAATAAACAATACAGAGTACGCTATCTATCTATCAACGGCGCAACAACTCATTGATGTGTCAAGGCCAACTGTGCAGTCAACGTCCAATTACGCACACCAAGCAATGTCCGAGCATCGCGTGCGATACCATCTCGTCAGCGCATTTTGGGTCTTCCATTAAGCCTGGTTCCATGAATCTCTTCTAGAAGAATCTTCTTTGTGATGGATTTTTCATCGTCAGATGAAACATATGAAACATACAGCCCACCTTAACCTTCCAAGCCAGATGAATCTCGCTATGTAGGGTTCTTTGAAGAAGGCATACAATTCTTGATTGGTCCTGCGATGCCATTCTTGACCCTACATGATTCCGCTATAGATCGATCGGAGAATCTTCCTCTCGTGAATTAGTAAAGCTGATTCATCCGATTTGCTCAGTGTCCATGTCTCAGACTGTATCTCAGGACTTGGTGGACTAAGGTTTTATTGAGACTTACCTTTATTACTCTCGGAAGCAGGTAACTACGAAAATGTTTACGTAGACCATAAAAACATTTCCTGGACTTGCTGATACAAGGCCTAGTTTCCCTGGAGACGTCATATTCTAAATCCACTTAACAATCGAGGTATACCAATTCGTTAACTATCTCGAATTTGTAGTCCCCAATTCTGACTTCCTCGCCATGTAGTAGTTGTTCTCCAGAATTCTCCTAACGGCCTCAACGGGGACAAGGAACGCTCCAGAGACAGCCTGAAATGATCGTCCCATGCTATCAATATCGTCGGCATATCCGATTAAATATTGTCCCACCCAGTTGAATTTTGGAGCTCCTTGTGGCTTTCTCAAGGACGATGTTAAAAACGCATCTCCATTTCCTTGGCGGACATCCTTACCCGAGAAAAGTGGCTCAGATATTCCAGCTTAGACACTTACATAGCACTCCACATCCTTCATCGTAACCCGACACACCTTCGAGAGCTTTTTGGGTATACCAAGTTCTTCTAGGGCAATGTAGAGTTTTTTTCCGGTCGATGTTATCATATGCACTTTTAAAGTAGATGAATAAATCGATTTTAGAAGTGCATCATGTGCATCTTTTGATGATGATGCATCTGGTTTGGGAGTTGAATCCCCTGCTCTTCTTTAGCACTTGTCACAAAGTGAAAATCTGTCCCACAGTTGATTTGCCGGCTTAAGAAAGCCGCACCGTCAAGAAACAGTAGAACAGGTCACAGGGATCACTTCCGAATATTTGTTTACAGTTGTCTAATAAAACTGAATGTATGTATATCCAATCACCAAGGTTTATTTAAATATTAAAAATACAATGATTGTTTCAATATAATACAGCTTTGAATAACAATGTTATTACTGCAAATTAACAAGGAGGCAGCGACCTTTTCTTCTGATCTGATGTATCGGTGTATTCAATAAATAAAAAAATCTTATTAAAATAAATTTGTTTAGCTTTACAACAAAGCCAATTATGCTAATATAACGATTTTATTTGTTTATTTATTTTTTGTCCATTAGGTTGGTGGAAGAGGAAATCATGAATGCTACATTTAATTTACCTCAGTAATTCATTCCCATTCTTTCTTATTAATCTATATTTAAAATTGATGGGTTATTAAAGAATTCCAAAATTCCAAACTTTGGATTTCAAAATTTCATACTGCCTTTAAAAAGCTTCAAATGATTTCTAAATTTTTATTTATTGTTTTGATTATCTTTTTTTTTAAAGATGTGACATGGCATTGGAGATATGAAAAATCGTTGTAAATTTAAATGCCTAATATAGGCCATATCAAAATGTGAAAGCGTTTCACAATCAACAACCCATTACTTAATATTCTACTTTTGTGTACCATGTTGAATATTTATAGGGATTTATTGCTTTTAATAAAAGAGTTGAACTAAATATAATTTGATTGAATATTTATATCTAAGATCGAAGGCATTTGGCTATATGGGTTTATATAGATATAAACTGTATGTATGTATTTATGTAATATATTCGACTAAATAGTAATATAAGAGCATCAATATTGTCTGAAATATACAACGCGAGAAAAAAGTATTTTCGTTTGATTTAGATGCATATAAAATTCGCAGTTATTAATAAATATTTTTAAGTATACATCCGAATAAATACGTAGGTAAGTTTCATTTTGTGCCTGGAACGCAAATTCTCGCGTTGAAGAAATATTTATTATTTTTAAGACTCTGAAATTGAATGGTGGATGGTCATTTGATGTAGATGAACTTTTCTATCAAATAGTGACAGATACTTTTAAAATAGCAATGGAACATGCTAACACCTTTTTAGTGGAATGACGTCTTAGACTATGATGATATTGGAGATACGTATACCTTACACCTAGGGGACTTAACTAAATTCTAAAACATAGTTCATTCAACTTCAATAGTATGGCAGGGTAATTACGTGAGTAAAGAACAAGTCATGTGGTCTGGATTAAAGGCTCTAGAAAACAGAGCAGAATGTACTAATTGCTGATATCACGGAAAATGATTAGGAACCTCTTGTCTCTATTCGAGAATAAGTACTCTTTTTAATTTTTTTTTTTTAAGCATAGCTAAAATTCTTATAATAATATTATAGTCGTTACCTTCTCATGACAACCGTCCTGCAACTTAGCGGGTCCTACCTACTTTCATAGCCTACCTCTTTGGGGCTGTGATCACGTGTTCGCTGGTGCCTGTATTTTTCAATTGAAAAAACCGAATTATGTAGACAGGTTAGTCTTGCTTAAAAAATAAAATATTGTTTTTTTTCTATAATGTGTTTTATTGAATGGACCTGACAAAATCCTAAAAATACCATCAAATAATAATATTATTTATTTCATATGAGGCAAAAAATTCCAAAACCTGCCTACTCCCTTTTCCAGTTTAGTTTTATTTTATCTATTTTAACATATTTTGTACTAGATTATCGTGTGGTGGAAAAGATTTCTTCCAAAATCATTTAAATCTCATAGAAAATGGTCCTATAAAAATACGGTCGGTTCCAAATCAAGTCAGATCCTCAACTTAGATTGCTCTGTCAGAACAGACTCTTCCCTTGGAATAAGCCTTCCCGGTTGCGTGGGATTATTTAGTGTTAACTATTCAAAATTGTTTAAAATCTTCAAATTCATTTTTTTTTTTTAGTATAATTAATACATATTATAAAAGAAATATATCCTGAAGGGGTTGAAATACCCCGCTGGCAGCCTCCCCTTCCCTACGCCCATGAGCTTAAGTACAATAAGAATGCTATTCAGCAATAGTACGTTACTGGTAATTTATTCTTAAGGAATTAATTTTTATTCCTCGTTTCTCTTTTTTTCTTTATGATAAGGTTTTTGTAACATACTTTTGTATTGTTATTACAAATCTGTTTGTAACTAGAGTAATAATTTTATAAAATCAGCCTAATATACAAAACACAAAAGAGAATTAAGAAAAAATGAATTACAGGATACAATAATAAATCTTAATTATTTTTTTATATGAAACAATAAAATTTGCACTTACAACTGTGAAGTTGATCATCGATATATGCGGTTAAAAATTACAAAATTAGATAAATATGTTTTTAATGGTCTTCCAAAACCAGCCAACTCCAAACAGTATTTAGTTGCCATATGCAAGTAAATTATTTTAAAAAAAATTATTATTTATTTTTTTTTTTTATCACGAGGTATGTCTGGACAGATATCTAAGTGACAAAAAAAAAGCAAGTTAACATCAGATGTGCATTGATAACACACAACCTTTCTCAAGTAGTTTTCTCATTTAAAAAAAAATCTTTGAGGTATCTTCTGTGAAATATATATTTCATTAATCTCAGGAATATTTTGTAAATTAAATTGCGACCGTCATATACTTTTTTCAGAATATCTTATCACGTGCTGCTGTTGTCACTAAATTCGTTAAAACATTTATCAGTAATTACAAGAAAATGATTTACACATTGAGGATCTGTTGACATTTAGCAAAAACTTTCAGTGTTAAATTTAAATAGGGCATAGTTGAATAACCTGAAAAGTTCGGGTGAGGAGGTTGAAAGGGCCTTAATACCTTCACAAAAGGTGAAAATAAGGTCTAGATCATCGAGTAAGAAAATTTAAATCGAGAACTGAGACGATTAAACCTACCTCAAAAACGACTCTAAAGCGGCCTACACACATGGGAACATCGGCTCGCCAACAACGGTTCGATGAACCATGTTCCCATGTGTGTAGAGCTGACGAACAACGGTTCATAAGTTTTTCCTTTATTCGTAAAGTGTGTAGAGAGCCACGAACCGAACTTCGGTTTCCCACGTGTTAAGGCCGCTTAAGGAGATACTCGTAGAAATGCAGTGAAAGAGGGACGAGCTCCAATTTTATTTAGGAGGAGCTGTTAGAAAAATTCGATATTATAAAATTAAAATAAATAAAAAGATTGGTAAAACTGTTAATTCTAACCAGGCAGTTATAACTGCTACATATAATGTTGAACGACATTTAAAATTAAGATTTTATGCCATTTCAAAGCTACTACTTCTCACGTAAAGGGTCAATTATTTATTATTTTTGGGAAAAAGGACTTCCTCATGGGTATTAACTCCTACTTGGTAAAAAAATTAAGATAATTTGATTTTGAAAAATTAATGAAAAATATCGAGGGATTCGTAAATAGCATCGCAAAACCACCTTCACTTCACTTTTCGGGAGACCTTAAAATGTATATTTCCGTTGAAAAGTTGGGTTGGAAATTTTTCACGATCGCAATACTCTCCTTTATTATATACTTCATATTTGGGTAATAAAAATATTTATATTGGTAAGTGAAAATAAAATACTAATCCATGGCATCTAACTTATCTCCAAAACTTAAAAGTCATCAGTAAACGTTATCAAAAAATGCAAAATATTGCAGTTTAACACATTCAAGTTTCAACACTATAAAGAGTGTCCCAGATAACCTACCCTCCTCCCCTTTAAATTCGGACGTTTAGAATATCAGATTTTCTCTGAAGAAAAGATTTTTTTTTTTTTTTAGAAAACGATTTTAGTAAACGTTGTAGAGAATGAAAATCATTTTGAAATGGGTCTACTTTCATTCCAGAATACCATAAAAAATCTGGTGAAGTTCTCTTATTGCCTCTAATTTTGGTAGATTTAGATTTGACAAAAAAAAAACATATATTTACGTTGCGTAGCACAAAATTGCTATTATATCTTGGACCCGTTAGGACCACAGGGCAGTATAATCATTTAGATTCTTATCTTAACATTTATGGGCACCAGACGTACAGAGAGGAACTTGATTTAAAAAATCAGCTACTTCTTGTAGCAGATAAAGATTTTATTTTTATTTTCGATTAATCCATTTTTATTATGAGGAAAAAACATCATAGCATTGCATCCCTGAAATAGATTATACTTACATAATTGTTTAACACCATGTAGACAACCGTAAGGTGATTGCCAAAACTGATTCCTGACAGCCTTAACTTCGCCTTTCGGGACTGTACAGATACTTCTTTGTTAAAAAAGCTACTCAGCTACGAATAATTTCACAAGGCTAAATATCTTTCCAAATTTCGGAATTAATCCTCATTGGAAATAGGTTAAGGGTTTCCTAGGATCACAGTTAGTAAACAAAGGATACCATTGCATCTTACCTTTGAATCCAGAATATTTGACATGAGATATATTGGCATTTAGCCCTTGTCGGGCAGATTGGTATGGGGATCTCATAGTGCCCGGTTCGGAACGGTGTGGGTTCGGTTCCCACCTAGGTCAGTTAATATTTATTTCGCGACGGTCCCGAGACAAGAATCTTGGCACTTCCATTGTGTTTAGTATGGGACAGCAACCTCTAGGTAGTCGTCAGGTTGGCAAAAAAGACAAAATGGCCAACTTGCCGGGCTAATTCTCCCACCAGTACCAGTACAAGTAGCCCTTGGTATAAAAAAAAAAAAAAAAAAAAAAAAAAGAAAAACTAGGCACTGGTTAGTGAATAAACTTTCCTAAAGATTTTAGTTCAATATATTCCTGATCTACTTCTTGATCATCTTTCATTCAGTGCTTAGTTGTTTTTTTAATCTCTGATTTTTCATAGAAGCTCTCAACCGCTCAATACGTATGCCTCACACTGGGGCCTTAGTGATGCGACAAAAGTCATTACTTGATGAGTGCCACAGGGGGGTATGTCACCCCCGGCGCTGAAAGAATATCATTCATAAAAATCCCATTGTCTAGAGTCATTTATCATTATTAAAAAGAGTTATGGCATTTGAAAAGGCATTTTCCTGCGGGAACGGAATCGGTAAAAACGAGTCTGTTGTAGTTATTTAGAAAAATAAAACCGGGATCTAAAGAGGAAATAAAAATTTATGGTGCAAATCTGTCAATTATCCCTTTTTTTAACACTAAGAACGACATCGATTTACTGCTGTTAATGGTATTTTAGAACGGCATCCAGTAAAAAGAGGCCATTAAACTAATTAATTTAATTAACGAAACTTGTTATTTTTTTTTATTTTTTTTTTTTAATGGTTCAGATTAAAGCCTTGGGATACAATATTTGTATATATATATATATATATATATATATATATATATATATATATATATATATATATATATATATATACGTGACATTTTACTAAAAAAACAGTACCTCTACAATCCATGAAAGACACTTGCGTGCAATACGTGGTAAAAAAGCACCAGCGATTATACAAGGGATGATGAGGTCAGCATCAATGTTTGACCGCCAGGTTTTCCCTCCAACCCAAGGGCTAGAGGTACCCATTTCACCAAGTCTGTGTCAACCACAGGAGGGTCTTCAGAAACCAGCATTCAATCTTCCACGGCTGATATAAATTTTCTGCCTATAGCTGAACTAGAAAACCCGAGCCCGGGAGTTAAGTGACCAGTGCCTTACCCACTGATATACCCTTGTATAATCAAAAATTATGCAAAAAATACTCCATAAAATGCATACTATTTATTTAAAATACGCCTTAGAGTGTTAATAGTGCTGTCAGCAAAAATGATTTAGGTATTAATTTAAGTTATATGATATGTATTATATACCTATATGACATGGATTTTTAAACAATTATAAAATTACAGAATGAAAATCGAGCTAATATATCGTAAGAGATATTACTGCGACTGATTTACTTGAGATGTCAAAGTTATTGTTAGATTCAAGCCTTTGGACAAAAAGGTGTCAGAATTTACTAGTTTTTATTTGTTTGAAGCACCATAATCCCTAATACGACATATATACTCTAACCTAGGCGTAAATCACTTAATATTGTATTAAAACTAAACATTTTTTGTTTCATCTGGAAAAAAGTAAAATATCAGCTTTGAGCGGTATTATGCCGGCCCTGGGGTAATGGCAGTCGATAGTGTCAGTGTTTATTGATTGACTATAAAATAAGGGAAATGAGGATTTTTTAATGATATAACCCTGTATTACTAAAATATTGATATTTTTGTGTAGGTGTATTAAATAAACTCTTCTTTATTGGCTTTCTCATCAATAAACCTATAGCAACAGCTTGTCTTGCTTTTTTTCAAATATTTGGCAGTTATTTAGCATTTAACTTTGTCTGTCTTCTTCATATATTTTCCAAACCATTTGAAATACAAAAAAGCAGAGACATGGTGTTCATAACCATCACTCCGATTAAGGTGACTATCATTACCCCGATAATTATGACTATAATTACCCTAACACAAGTTTTAAAAAATATGGAGCTTAAAATCCTTTTAAACAACTGTGTTACAATGGTAGATATAATCATGGATACTGTGTAATCAGGGCCGGATTGGCCAATGTAGAGGCCAGTACGTAATTCTAATCTCGGGGCCCCTCTTCCCTTTTAGTTTCAATACATTTTATTGCATAAACAAAATAGAGGCACAATAAAGTGAAGAATATTGCTAATACCTAATTTTTTATTGAGTCTATCACCCTGACCCTGTTCACTTCAATACAGGTTCTATGATGATAAATTTATTAAGTAGTTACGATAGGCAAAATTTAATTGAATTTTACACCTATACCAAATTTTCATATATCGGTACTAATGTATGTAATTTATTAAAACAAAACTATCCGTAGGTAATGAAAATGATTGTACAGTAATGAGTGTAATGTAATTTATGCATGACTTGCAAATAAATAAAATAGTTATAACAATGATTTATTTCTCGATTAACTGTTAAACATCATAATTATCAATCAAAAAATCATATTAAAAAATATTCAAACACTAAATCATGTTTTCAAAAACATAATGGTTTCTATAATTAAGATATCTCTTCACTTTTCTACACTTATCTGAATTTCTTTATAGTATCGTCAATTTTCTCGAAGTTCTTTTCTGCACAAACTATTTATAAAATCCACAGTGTTTCTTTTATTAATTTGAAAAGCCGAAAATTTCGAAAAACTTAACACCATTGACGATCAAAATCAAGGATGGCGCTATGGCGAGGGAGGTATAACCCCACCCAATAATTTGAAAATCCAAAGATTTGGGAAGTTTTAGATTTGAGAACCTACTTCGAACTGCGTTAATTGTGATAAAATATGTTACTAAAAGAGTCACTAAACTTTAAAACCAATACCAATAAGGTATTGGTATTAGTTTTAAATTTTAGTGACTCTTTTAGTAACATATTTTATCACAATTATCGCAGTTTGAAGGTTCTCAATTATAAAATTTCTCAACTCTTTGAAAGAAAATTATAGTTTGGAAATTCGGTCAAAATTGTTGGGAAATTTTAGATTTTGCTTCCCCCCTCCCCACCAATGAATTGTCAGCCGGGCTGACATGAGTGATATGCCTACAAGGAATGAACGTTTTCGTGAAGACAATTAATCTAAACTTCTGCGTTGAGTGTATATAATAATGACCCTAAGTTAGACAGTTGTTCCACAATAAATGACCACTGTCAGCCAACTTCAGAACAATACAAAATTTATTACAGTTATAATTTTATACTTCTTTACCGGCCAGCTCTGACAAAATCAAAGTAAACTAGTGACCGTAAATTTCAATGAATTTCCATGCCAAATATAATTCATATCCCATAAAAATGGTGGTGGGGTTACTATTCAAATGAATAGCAATCAATCTATAAATATGCGCTTTTCGTTTTATTATTATTGCAATTTATAACTGATAATGCAAATATAGTATACATGTCGAGTAGGAACGATATGGCATGAAAAAGATATCGAAGAAGCTAACAGTTTCAAGCAATCCAACTCTATATGAAAGAAGGTGAAACATTTTATTGAGATGCCTTAGAGGAATATCAGCATTTGAGACTCAAGATAGTGAGCATATGAGTATGTGTTAGTAATACTTGAATTAAAATCTACAACAAATTACCTCATTGTTTATAATTTTTTTTGTTTCGGTTGTAAGTACTGGACGGCTTTAGGAAACCCTCTATTTTTAAAATTGAACTCAATTGCTTAACATCAAATCTCTAAATAGACCTTATTTAGTCATGTAAATGAGTTTTATTTCTCCTAAATAGTTTAAAATATCTGCTATCTGAAAGAAATAGAATAACCTATTCTATTCCAAGTTATCAAGAGATGTGGTGTTATTGTATTTTCTGTCTATGTATATTAATCCTTTGGAAAAAAAATAATATTTTTTTGGTCGCATTACGTGATGAACAGTATAAAAATCATAAATGTAATTCAATAAAAAATGATAATATAAAGATGAAATATCATATCTATATGTTTATATAAGGTGTATAATTTATGAGTGATAAAACTTCGGAAACTGATTTCACACTGAATTAGAGCTGAAAAATGCGCAATATTTGTTTTCTTCTAGCTTTGAGTTTGTGATTTTTTTTTTGGTTATTTGTGATTTTTCTTATAATTAGTAAAAGTTCTAAAAAAGTAATCTTAAATAGCCAAGACGGAGGTGGTCGCAAAATATTAGCCTTTGAAAAAATAAATGTTTAATCAATGTTTTTTTGAAACTTTAATGTTTTACGTTAAAAGCTCAGATACCGCGATTAGAATTTTGAATTAGTGAGGCTGTGGGTAGCAGAGATAATTATGTATTCTTTATATAATTTATAAATTATATATATATATATATATATATATATATATATATATATATATATATATATATATATATATATATATATATACATATATATATATATATATATAAATTGTGCATAAACTTCGAAACAACAGAAGAATAGAACGACACAGATGCCCAATGTAAAATTTAGGAGTTCCTAATGTGTTGTTTTTAAAGTTGGTACAATCTACGTTCCGACAATAATGTCATTGTATCTGATAAAAAACAAATATTCAATAATTTAATAAAATACTTTAATGTTTAATTGTAAATTTATCTTGAAATAGTGAATTATAAGTTGAATAATTTATTTCCATCTTACCTTTGGCTGGCCGATTCTTCTTGCCCTGTGCAGATTATCAGAAAGAGGCATCTTAGGAATTTCATTTCTATTCATCCTGTCAACATGTCCAGCCCATCCAAGTTATATCATCAATTAAAATTAATTTAACTTGTGGTAGTCGATTTTGAATAATGCCGAACCCCACTCAATTCAGAAATAATAACTGAAATAGTATAACAGTAACTTACATAAATCTGGTGCGGCGCGCGAATCACAAAACTTTCCTTTACCATCTTATAATTTTAATCTTTTGAACATAATTTTAAAGAGTTCACATAAACACTACTTGAAATAAACCCAGAAGAATGCACTTCATCAAGTCTTCTCTCACAAAAGTACAATAAATTAGTTTTTTAAACAATTTTAGTACGAAAATTCTGTACACTATATATTTTTAGTTTCGCTTTAGTTTCCATTGAAATTTCACTTAGCTTTCATGGAAAAATTTTGTTTCCATTAATAATTTAAAAGTAGAAATTAGCTTAACAATTTATACTTTCATATTATTACCTTACATTATTACAGATTTATTTATTACATTATTATTCTCTGTCGCATGGACGAAGAATGGCTTCCTAGAAAGGTTATGGAAGCCCGCCCGATAGGCAGAAGACCCTCCTCTATGAGGATTATATCCAAAGAATAGGAGGTAAAAGAGGAAAAACCCTGGCTCAAATAAAGAGGAGTTGTCAGGACCGGGAAGAATGGCTCCGATGGATTGAGGCCCATCTACGCTAAATGGCACAAGAGAGGTAGCGAAAGAAAAAAAAAATATATATATATATATATATATATATATATATATATATATTATTACAGAACGTATTGTTGACAAGTTGGCGGCATGGTGAAAGAAGCTTTGGTCGCATCCATCTCCTTTCGGACGCGTTCGGCTTTACATCTAGGGTCTTGTAGTCCTTATTAGGTACGCAGTATCTTTGCTAATATTGGTCCGATTTAGATAATTTATTTTTTATTTTAAGAAATTCAATTACCTTTAAGACGATTTCATTCATAATTTACCATAGAATGCATACTTTTTAAGTTATGCTCAAATAAAATTTTCATTTCACAATAACTTTTTTCTTGTATTTTCTCGTTGATATACTACATACATGAATACATGAGAAAACATTAGGAAAGTTTCATCAAAATTCGTAGAAACGTTTACAAGAAAATTGTAGAAAAGCGTAAAATTGATGATGAACTTGGCACTCCCGGTTAGTCTGATGCGCTTTATCTTTGCTAATACTGGTCAGATTTCGATGATTCTTTTTTTTTTTTTTAGATACTTTAATTATCTTTCAAATGACTGTCTGTATAATTTACCATAAAATGCATACTTTTCGAGTTATGGGCAAATAAAATATTCTTATGATCATAACTTTTTTTCCCTGCATTTCCTCGGTCATTTACTGCATGCATAAAACGTTCAAGGAGAAGACTTTAGGCAATTTTCATCAAAATCGTTTGAGCCGTTTTCGAGAAAATTGTAAAAATGTGTATAATTCATCATACAAAGTGGCACTTCCGGTAAGTCGATTTTGACGAAAAACGTGCTGTAACATCCCGAGAATATACCTACATTAAATACGTAATTTCTTTTTCTTAAAACTTTCCAATTTTGAGCTAGACTGTTGTCAAACATACAAACACACAGACCTTTTTGCGAGACTTGGTTATTTGGACTCAAAACGTGTATTTCCGTTGAAAACTCGAATTCGAAAATTATCACGATCGCAATATTTCCCTTTCTATATATTTCATATATTAGGTAGATAAGGGAAAGTCAAAATTAATAAACATAAATTCTTATTATTTTTTATTTCATATTAAACTATTCCATTAACAAAATTAATTTTGGAAAATTTATAATAAAAAAAATACTCTAATACTAAGTTATGATCAACATAAATGATCCATCAACAAATTAGGCAATTATAATAATCAGAAATAGGATTTTTTTTCAGTGAAAAACATTACATATTTAACTAAGAATGATAAAATATGCACGTATTGTTAATCTATAGCGATAAAAGTCCTAAAAGCCAAATTTATTTAATAATTAATGAATTTTGTTGTTGGAAGTATGCTTTCAATATTTTAATAATTAAACAAAATGAGGCTTCTTCTATATTCCACTTATTAACAACTTCTTTTTAGAGCACTTGGGTTGTTCCCCCCTTCGTAAGAATTATTTTTATTTTCATTGCACTTATACTATTTTTATCCATGCTATTTGGACTGCCCAAATAGGATAATCCAAAAACTGGTTAGAGTGAGACAAGTGGAGTCGATAGTTACGCTCCTGACATTTTTTTTTATATTAATGTGTTTAATATGCTTTGTTTAATTCTTTACAAAATAATTAATTCTTATTCAAAATTTTAATAAGTAATGAGTTGTTAAAGTGAGGAATAAAAAACGTAAACAATAGATATTTTGTGAATAAAATAAATATTTTTATTATTTTGACCGAAATATGTTTACATAAAGATAATAAAACCTAAAAAATAAAAACTGTTCTTAGATTGTAAAAAAAGATTGCACCGAAAGTTCGTTGTTGTGCGTAGTTGTGATTTAATGAAATGGCGTGTAACGGGGCAAAATGGCCAAGCTAATAACTGGACAAAGTAGCCAGTACGTTCGATCGTTGCTCATTATTTATTAATTTATTTATTAACAAAAATTACTTGAAGCCTATTTATTTTAAACAGTTTGACATGTAATAATTAAATGACTTTTATAGAATATTTTAATACTAGAGGAAAGAAAAGAAAAGTAGCCAGGGCGTATATTGTATATATTTTTTTTAATAGTACTGTTGCCTGCCAATAATGAGCAATGTTGTAGGAAGCTAATTTTAGTTGAGTTTTTCAATTTTATTATTATTCTATTTAGAATAATCAATTGTAAAATAAACACTGTAATCCCACAACTTGTTTTTATATTAATAGCCTATACGGTAAAAAAGGCAAGGCACAGACCACTTTACCCCATTAGGCAGGGAAAAATGGATACTATGTATGCCTCCAGGAAACTGCATATAGGTCATATATATATTTTTATTTTAATTACAAACATATGGTGTGGTACCTTATGATATGTAAATTCAAAATGTATATAAGGCAAGCTCTAATCAACAACTATGGTTTAGTGAAAATTCAATTTCCCTTAGAGTGGCCACTTTGCCCAACCTTCCCTTACATTTTTATGAAATCATTCGTTATCAAGCTCAACTACTTTACTCGTCCAATTCAGTAGCCGCGATGGTATCACTTCAATTATATTTACTGGGAGTATGATCCAAAATTCCACATTGTTTACCCTTCATTGTCCTCTAGTGGACTCATATTTCTTCGGTCCTCATATTTCTTCCAAATAATTAATTTTCGAAGACTTTTTTCTTCTTTTGTCATAAGCTGTCACGCTTTGTACCCGTAAAGAACATTAGTAAGATTTAGAAAGAGAAACAATGGTCATGTTAATTCCGATAGATTTCTGGGAAGTAGAAAGGAAATGAGTAATTTCATTAATTGGGACAGGGAAATTAAAAGCGTTTATTCATTAATTTTTTTTTTAATTTTTTTTTTTAAACTTTACTGGTACATTGGCACTATATCAAGTAATAATAATAATTACGAAACAGATGAATATGACTTCATGTTTTCTTCCCAGATATTTAATATCAAATTAATTTTAAGTTAAACAAAATTAACTATGATAAAAAAAATTTTAAAAAATCTTTATTTAGAAAAAAACAATTAAAAAATATATATATGCAATATACTAAATATATGCATCTACTCATAATATGCAATAATTTGCAAAATTAAAATGAGTATAATTGCATCTTAATGCATTACCTATTAATGGATAGAAATTCAAAAAAATATTTACCAAAACGTAGACAAATTGAATATGTAATTTAATTAAAATCCGGTCTTTCTTTCTTATACATGGTTTAAAATAGTTATTTATTTAAAATTGAAATTTAAGTGTAATTTATATACCTGGATTTCAAATGTGAGTTATATATAAATAATTGTTAGTTACTTGAAATTTAAGCGTGTTTTTATATAGGTAAATACATGTTTCTAAAAAAACTTATAGAAACATGCTCCACTTACCAATATTTTAGCTTCTTCTCAAATGTATAAAGATCAATATTTAAATTTCATTTATTATTTATTTGGAGCAAAGTGGTCTTTTACTGAGTTTTTGGGTCAGTACCTACTTTTTTTTTTTAATTCCACCTTTGCTACTAGTTAATCCCATTTTATTTATTTTATTTTATTTTTCATTATTAAGGTATTAGAAATCTGTTGAATTTGCTCTAATTAAAATAAATAAACATTGTAAACAATCGGTTCAAAAAAGTTGTACTAAGTTCAATATTACAACTTTATTCATTGCTAAATATAGTACATGTTATAATTATATATACAGTTGAAATTTATGAAGAATAATATCAATATTAATACTTATATAGTATTAATTTCAATTATATATTAAATAAAATCAATGTATGTACTGAATAATTAAAAGACAATATATATAATATAAAAAAAAATGCATTGCATGAAAATTAATTAATATCATTTTATAAATGATATTTAATTGAAGAAATAGTTATTATTTGTAATTATTTTATTTTTAAATGTAATTTGATATTTAGTAACCAAGTAATGGTTTTTAAATAGTAATACAATATATAAGAAAACACTGCATGCAATGAAAACAATTATGTTTATTTAATTCACTTGTGTCTCTTTTGGCTTCATTATATCCGCTAAAGAGAAGCGGAAAGTTGGAAAAGCTTTTCTGATAAGAAGTTTCCGAGTCGGGAAAAGTTCAGCATATGCTTTAAAGTTATATTTTCCTCTGAGTTTTTTTTCTTTTTTGCATTATACAGTCAAAGGGTTGAGGATAAGGAACGAATTTCAGAATCATTTTTGAGTTTGTGTGCCCAATAATAATATTTTAGTTCTGAGCTCATACTCATGCATTGTAATATTATTTATAGGTTTCGTTCATCGTGAAATACAAATTACAATTAGCTAGTTGCGATGCAATGGATCGGTATGAAAAATAAAAATAAAAATATAGAGAACTTACAGCTAACCAAGATATTTAAGCCAATGAGCTAGTATCAAGTTGAAAAAATATATAATCATGCGTTTGCACTCATTTTTTTACTACCAACAGGAAACATGATGTTCCAAATTAAAAGTCTCTATTCATTACAAACTAGTCAGTGCTCGCCATTTAGGCATATATAGTTAATTCATAATATTAAATAGAAGAATTAAGCATTACAAAAGCCATACAGACTAGAAAGTTCAACAAAATTTTAATTTCAACTTTTTACAATTCATCGAGAATTCTACATTATTAATGAATATTCTATATTTTATTAAAATGCATAACTACTTCATATGTTATTAATAGCAATTGAGATTGCATTTTTAATGTGCTATATTACGTAATTTAATAATTCAAGTACTAAAAGGACGGAAGCCCCAGTAAGTTTATAACTGATGGTTGACACTTTAATTAGTCAGGTTTAATTAGTATAGTGGTTAATGAACACTATTGACAGAATTGATTCTCACAGAGTATTTTATAGTAATTAAAAATAATAGGTATAGAAATGAAAGTTTGTACTAAATTCAAGAAATAAAGAATCTGTTTTGTTTTTTTAATCTACTTACTTTCTTTAACAATTTATTTAAATAAAAACTACTGATGAGTTTCCTGCGGAAAAAAGGTTCAATCTCAACAAAAAAATTTAGTAAAAATGAATAAAAATTAAGTTAAATCTTTCTTTATTCCGAAAATTGTTTATGTATTAAAAATTTCCAGGAATAATGAAAATTAGTTTAGTAGTGTCAAGGAAGAGAAAGAAACATATATTTCAAGACAGTTTTTTCCACAAAGTATTGGAAATGGTAATAAAAACATGATCTCAGTAATTTAATCAAAAATGGAAAAATGAATAAACTTAAATCGATATTTCAATTTAATGAAATTTAAACAAAACAATTTAAATGAAGATACTAAATGATTTAATATTATTTTACGTTAAGTCCCTATACAAATTATAATTCAGAATTTATATTTTTATTTTCTCTAATCGGTTTTACACACTATTCTGATTTTCTGGTTTCAGTGGTCGAACAATCTAGCCAAATAATTTATTAATTGAATTTGTCATTGGATAAATTATTTTTTAAATACCAATGGCTGTAACCGAATGCTTTCGGCTTTACTAAAGGAAAAACTTCACTAGAATTCTTGAATAACAAGGCACCTTTAATTTCAAGTTTCATTCTAAATGCAATTTTCCCTGAGAATGAGACTTTTCTTAATTCCCTCATTATTTCTCTTTCTCCTGGAATTATACGATAAAGTATAAGAAACGTGTTCTTAGATATACGATTGCAAATTCGTTTGCGTGCTTTAATCAAGTATATCGGTGAAATAACGTTGTTTTTACATTTACTGTTCCAATTTTTTTTTCACGTAAAATCATTTACTAGCTTCGTTTCAGTATAAAATGCAGTCTGAGCAATGATCGGATAAAATGTGATATTTTCTACTACAACATAAACGAAATACGATAAAATCATAAACTTTATTTCAAACTAAACCTCAATATTATCTATTCAACCAAGAATGTTAGAAACGTTATTTAACATGTCTATACATTTGACGTGTATTAGATTATATTTTGGCTGGACTTCATTAAATATAATGAAGTCTTAACTCGCAAATTACGTTTTTTATTTCAGTAATAAAATAATAAAAATCATGTTTACTTACTACCATTATAGTTGAATTGAGTTACTACACTTATCGAATATTATAATTTGTAATAGCTGTAATAATGATAACAAAGCATTTTGAACAGAAATACACACGTATCTGTCAGTAAAAGACAAACACACACACTAACTGGGGAATCATTAGTTACACAATCTTTATGAATTTCAATAAAAAAGTCATAAAACTTATAAATATTTATGGTCGCAATTTTCAAACATTTCTATGCTACTCACACAAAGTGGATTTGAACTTAATTTGTTGGCCTGTTACCGCAGAATGTTCTCTAGTATTTATTTGATAGTCTCAAAACTTTAAATTGTTATAAAAACGTGTGGAATTGTTCCCGCAAAGGTATTATCTAAATGTTGGAAAAAAAAATCATAGGGAATCCTTAATTAATAAGTTTGAAAGAGAATAGTTCATAAGTAAATAGAAGAATTATGCATAGATTATATTGTGTATATATATATATATATATATATATATATATATATATATATATATATACACAGATGGCCCGGCTGAATTTCTCTTGAACCGATTACGTTATAGTTTACAATAGATTTTCTTGAGTAATTATTCTCGTTGCCAACAAGTGAAATTCTTATGTCTTCCATGGCAGGATATACGTCAAAATTCTGAGCTCTTCATGGCACATGAGACATATAAGGCTTTCCACGATTCCAATTCTATGAAGGTACTGCTGGAGATATATTTTTTTTATTGTAATATTTGGGGTTTACCGTCCTTACCAAGTCCAATTAGGCATGCAGGACGGGTTATCCTAGAGGTTACCAATATATTCTAACCAGAGTAGGAAGGTCGAGATTCATTCCTCAGAGGGGCCCGCCACAAAATAAATTTCAACCCGCTCGGGCCGGATTCGAACCGGCATACAGTGGGACAAAACACAATAAATCCATCACCAACGCCGGTATTCCTAATATAAGCTTAACAAATTGTGGAGCTAGATGATAAATCGTACTAAAATAAAATGTTTTTTTTTTGTCATTCTAAAATCCTTATAATTAATCCATATGTATTCGTGATTACGGCATGTTTCTAGCATTAGTGAAAGAGTATACATTATTTTTTTCACATTTTCTATTGCCACTTAATTGCTGGATAAAAATCAGAAAAGTTAAAAGTCATTTAAATTATGAATTAATGCCGATTTACAGTCTTTGTGTCCCGACATGTCCCTTTTAAATTAACTAGAATATGTCAGTAAAAATGTGGATGAGCGATCAAAACGATATTCAGCTGCGTGAATCTGAGACCTTAGGGACACGCTAAGTATAATACTCTGAAACATGTTAGTAAATATTTCCCTAATCAGCCCGGTTGTGATATCATTTTGTATTGAAAAAGGTGGAGTAATTTTGATTTTCCGGTATATTGTATGTATTACCCCTCTCATGAAAAATCCACGTTTTCAACCTCCCACACCTTGTGAATTTTCCGCCGACTTGAAAAAAACACTAGAAACAAGCACTTTTTTCAGTTTTACCTCAGTAACTCGCTTTCAGAGTTAGGCAAAATCTTGTAATAACCAAGATTACATTTTCTGCAAGTTTCGTATGAAATATGTTGGAATATTCGGAAAAGCTACTGAGATACAGGACCGTGAATATCTGCAAAAATATATTTTAAAAGCGCAAAAAGGTAATTACGTCATTGGTTTTGACTTAATAACAATTTTTTATTGTGCAAAATGGATTAGGAATAATTTGTATACAATTAAATTTCCTACAAGATTCATACAAAATATTTGTAGTTACCCTGAACAGACACTAAGAAATATTGAAATAATTTAAGAGAAAGAGGACTGGAAAATATCACTCACTATTCAAATTAGTATTTCTGGATGTAATATCATCTGCAATCCATTATCTATGTAGTATATACTTTTTTGCCATTGCGTCATTTAAGTTTGATTTTCAAGTCTCTCCTAAAATTCAATTCATTCATCAAAATAAAAAAGTCATTAAAATTTTGATGACTCAATCAAATAACGTAATTCAATCTACCGTTATTTACTTTATATAATATAGTGAATATCTATTAAATACACA
Source organism: Rhaphigaster nebulosa (assembly GCA_948150685.1). Classification (NCBI taxonomy): domain Eukaryota; kingdom Metazoa; phylum Arthropoda; class Insecta; order Hemiptera; family Pentatomidae; genus Rhaphigaster; species Rhaphigaster nebulosa. The sequence goes on from OX411307.1 coordinate 40,567,784, forward strand.
TCGACTGGTGTTTCAATACACCTATATACACATTATATAAATTATACACATATATATATTAAAACTGGAGTTCTCACCGCTGAAGTTGATTTCAATATTAAATCAGTGCTGTCCGATTTCTTATTTAAAATAAAAACCCAAGGCCCTTTCATTTGGGTCGGAGATGAATGGGGTGATTTATGGAAGGCTGACAAACACTCTCAGGGGTTTCTTTGAAAGATTTCAAGTTTCCTGAAGAAATTCATCCACTAAATCATCGCTATTGAAATACCGTGATATTTCATCACTCAGCTTTGCAGCCCGGTTTTCCGCTTGAGAAATACCAACCTATTGCTAATTCTTGAACCCTTTTGGAACAATAAAATCTTACCTGTTATAGTTAAAATACAGATTATTTAAACAATGTTTTATAATTGTATAATATTTAGTTTAAAAAAAAAATAATGTCAAATAAATAAATTTATCAAAGTAAATTATTTTATTACGACTAGATAACATTTACATTTTAAATGTGAAAATATGGCCAAAACATCCTCAAAATAAAAAAACATAAAGTTAATAACATTTTCTACTGATATTATACAAATTTAAAATATATAAATCTATTCTTTTTAACTAATCCAACAGATATAAAATACCTAATTCATAACCATATTTATCCTCTACGATCAATGCATAGAAGTATATACACCCTACTGTTGTTCTTTGCTTTTCATTCCAACAGGAGGTTTTTCTTATTAGAAAAGAATAGAATTGACAAAAAAAAGTCCCTTAAGAATAACAAAGGTGTACAGAAAAATAAAGATTGTTTCGGGCCAAGAGTTCTATTACAGTAAATAAAAAAATATTAAGTATAACATTACATAGTTATCAAAAATATATTAAAAACCAATGAAAAATTATGAAACAATATATGCTGCTAACAAAAAAGAGTAAAAAAAAATCATTTAATAAACAAAAAATCTTCTAAAAGGTGTTTAAGTTAATATACACGATCGTATAGTAAAAAAAAAATGAAATAAAAACTTTTGAATCTTTATACAAAACATCGGAAGTTTAGTAAAAATGTAGTCTTACATGACAAAAAATAAAATGATAACTAAGTAACATAAGAAAGAGAAAATCTTGCAATATACAAAGCAAAAAAAATTACTAGGCGCTACATGAAAAGTGATATGAAATATTTGTTCATATTCATAAATTTATAAGAAATTTTTAATTAGTTCATCATAAAATCGAAAATAATTATTCCTTTTAATGAAACTAACTGATTATTAAAAAAAATCGTTTGACTGTACTTAATGTAGTGTTTTTTTTCTTTTTATTATCAAATATCTGTAAAAGGTTGGCAAAACATATTTTTAATTTTTCTTATAAGCAGTTATCAAATGTATTAAATACGCTTCAATGAGAAGCCATATATATTTTAACAGCCGAAACATGTAGATTAGAACTTATATAGATAAATTTCTGAATAATTTCCAAAACCAATAAATAACTTATAACTCAAAAATTGTTCTTAAATCTCAAAATAGACGGGATCGGTGATATTTATAAAACTGTCTAGATTTATGTGGTCCACAGAACAAGTTGTAAGATAAGTAGCTGTTTTCTTGAAGTGTAGATTTTCTTGAAATTTGAAACAGAATGGGGTAATGAGCCTAAAATAAAAAACTATACCATTTCCGTTATTAAGAATTGGAATAACTGTGGAATTACTGTATATTATGATGTATATTATATAGTTACTGTATATTATAATAGTTTCAATTAGGCACCTCTTTTACTCTCTAGTCTCAGTGTTTTGCCAAGAGGAGGTCACAGCGCTCAGTCCACTGGTTTTGTAAATGATCGGGGTCCCAAAGACCTGTCCTTTCTCGCCAATTTATCTCAATTGAACCCAGACGTTTTATATTCGTGGTTTTAGTTCAGAGGGTGTGTATAAAGTAGTCAGTAAAACATTTTAGCGATATGGGTTATTTTAAAAATTTGGTTTGCCACCGTTACTTCTGTACAATAATGTTATAAGATATATTTCAGAAGTTTTATCTGAAACAAGTCAAGACGAGAGATGTCCCGCTCCTAATAAAAACCAATCGAATCATTCGCTTTATTTTTAATTATACGAAACATGCCGAGAAATAAACAATTTAAACTTAAATATTTTTCTTTACACATTTGTAGTTTGAATTTGTTTTTCCTTTATGTACCCAATAGTGGTGAGGAAAGTATACTAACTATACTTTTATAATAAGCTGACTTTTTTTATTATGATCCGAAACCCTTTATTTTTTATTTTTATTTTTTTTATGGCTATCTATTTGGAAATAGTAAACCATTGTGTAACAATTTGCTGCGTGTTTTTTTCATCTGTTCATTTTAATTGAAAATTTATTAATGGATTTTTATCTTCGAGAGGCATTAAGTTGACAGTGGCTGGGTTGTGCCGCGGGACGACCTCTCGACCCTGAGTCAATCATCTGCTGATACAACAGAAATAAAATATTCTACTGTAGCCGGACTCGAACCTAGGCCAATGAGATAGGAGAATTATTGCGCCTTACCCCTCTGAACCACACCATGGGTTGGGAGAAAAACATGGCAGTAGATTTCGATCCTGACCATCGTTGGTCATAAACTCCCTTATCGAGAACTGAACCCATAGAAAGGGTCATAATTATAGCTGAAAATTAAATTAAAGTTGTAAATTCAAGATTTGATCACAATAGACTTCTACTACAATACTGTACTGTAACAGGGATTTGGCAATCCGCTCTCGGTGCGACTAATTTCAATAGGTATATAAAAAAATTGGTCAATAGATTTTTATAAGCCAATTTTTTTTTTTAATCCACCAACAGAGGATTTGTAAATTCACAAAAAACATAAAAGTTTATCAGTTTTTTAATGACTTAAATTAAATTAAATAAATAAATAAAATATTAAACATAAATAAAAAGTTGTCAATTGACAATATAGTTATTCATATCTGGTAGAACAAACATTATTGGCATTTTCTTCCTCCGTTTTAGGGAAAATTCTGAACCGGTTTCAAAATCTCCTAGGAAAAAAATTAATTGAATCTCTTGAAATACTTTTGAGCTTGAAGGAATAAGAGTTACCTACTAAATACTCACACATCTTATTTTTCGCTTCAAACAATTTTTTCTTCGATGTACGTTCTTAAGACCTTAAACTCTGAAACTTCCATTAATGTTTAAAAATATTTTTCAAGTTGATAACTTTGTCTGTCTTGATGGCCATCTCTAAAGGAAGTTAATGTTACAATGAAATAATCAATGACGACGGGAAAAATAATAGCCTTATGTTTTAATCAGCAAGAAAATTGATTTTTTTTTTGAATTTTAATTTTCACGAAACCGACGATTTGCTGCATATTTGAAAGTAATGACGAACAAGGGGCCCATTTATTTTTCGAAAGGGGCCCACATATGTGTTTCACCTAATGAAAATGCAACCTTTATTATATTACTGAAACATTAAAGTATTAGACATTCATATATCATTTTAATATAAATATATTTTAGCAGTAGTTTAACTAAGGTCAGAGACAGTTCACAGTTGAAATATTGATTGATAAATAATTATTACCAGATATTAATGTTAATTATGAAGGTAGGCAAACTCACCCAAAAAAAAAAAATAATAGCAATAATATTTTTTCAATTCAGGTCCTGAGATCCGACGCGTTGCGAAGCTTCAAGGCATTGCCTAGGTTGTCTTGGCGCTATTTGCACCTATGCATTTTAGTACGCAACATTAATATATCGAGTAGTTTAGAGACAATTATTTATAACTACATGAGGCAAGTGTTATTGATCGGTAACTCAATTTTGAAATTTCATTTCACCTTTTTCCACTATTTGGGAGTCATATCAACGTCGTTTTTTGACGTAAGCACCATTTAGCAAATTTTACAGGAAACGATTTTTTCCCAAATGACAACAATTTTAAAAAAAATTGTATTCTTTAATGTATACAGTAGGAGTTTATTAAGCTGGTAAAACCTGTATAATTGCTATATGTTTTTAAGGCTTTTAGCAAGGCCAGGGTGACGACTGAGAGTCGTCGGTATTTGATGCTTACGCTATCAATAGTCGATTTTTAGGCCATTTCCAATTCTTTTTATATATATATATCGTGAGCGGGTATCGATTAAGGTGAGGTTTACTTCCCATAATATATTGAAACCTAAATTTCGAATTTTTGGCGCTTAAGCCTTTTTCAAAAAACGACGTCGATACATAATCGTATTCGATCAAACTTTTTCATGAAACTTATAAAATGATGGATACAATAACGAGAATTAATTTTTATATTGCTGAGTTATTAAATTATCAGCATATTTCTTTTTAATTTCTTTAGATGGCAAACTTAAATATAGTTAAAAATATGTAATATTCTTATAAATACATAAAATTATTGAATATAAGTTTTTATAAGCATGCAAAAAATAGTTGTTTTCAGTAAATTGAAAATGCAAATATTGAAATCATGTATGTATCGGTTAGTTTTATTATTATTTAATATATTTTTATTCTTTAATAAGGAGCGGGGTAGCTCATTGGTGAGGCATTGTGCTTCCAATTCTCCAGGTTCCGGATTCGAGACCGGCTGTGGCAAATAATTATTTATTCTGTTATCAGCCGTGGATCGACCCAGTGGGGAAAGGAGGCCCTGCTGGGGCTCACTTAGCCTCTATAAAGTGAGTACCATTGAAGAAAAAACCTGACGGTTGAGCGTAAATCACCTTCTTGCACAACCGTGGGCTTAGAAACAGTACGGCCTTACCAAGTACTCAATCCAAGAATAAAGATATATTATTGCCACTAATCCAGCACTTACTAGGGATGTGAATATCGAAAAAAATATCAATAAATGTGGTATCGATATTTTTTTAATATATCGAAATAGTAGTTCGATATATCGAAAAAATATATCGATATCTAGATCTATTGGGCCTCGATATTTTTAATATTTTAAAGGGATACACATATATCGATATTTCTGTGCCGATGTAATTAAGATATTGTTTTTATAATATCGATATTTCGGTACCAATATTTTTTAATTTTTTTGTTTAGGATTTCTTCACGTAAGATGTTTTTCTCAACCCAATGCCTACTTAAGCCTCTCCCTCCATTTCTTGCTGCCCATAGTCGTTCTTCTTGAACTGTATTGACGTTCCAAATCTCAGAGCCATACAAAATTATACTTATAATTTCATAATTATTCTAGTGCATTATATTTATAAACTTTTTTGTCTTGCTAAGGAAATTGCCGCTCCGGAGTAGAGAGTTTAATATGCCAATAACCTTTCTACCACTTCTGATTCTTTTATTCACTTCAATGTTTGTGGTCCCGTTTCTTTGTTTTTATTAAGCCAAGGTAGCAAAACTGTTCTATTCGGTCGAGATTTGCAATAGTTATTTTAACCAGTTGGTTCGCTTACTTCGTCCACCTCTGTACTCTATTTGTTTGTAATTTACACTTAAGCCCCCTTGTTTCTATTGGTCCAATCCTTTTCTAAACAGATAGCTTGCGTCATCTTCATCTTGTGCGATGATCACCTGATCATCAGCAAATAACAGATGATATAAGTACGTGCCATTGATGGGAATGCCTATCAGGCCACATTTATTTGTCCAACTTTTTAAGCAACCATCAATGAATATTTTGAATAAGGTTGGTGACATGCAACATCCTTGAAGAAGGCCTTTGCTACTCTGAAAATCTTCTGATAGTGAGCTTCCTATTTTGATTTGGCACTTATTATTTCTATATATTTCTTTTATTAGGCATATAATATCATTGCTTAAAATCAGATATTCTCAGAGATTTCCATAGTAGTTTCTGAGGTACGCTATCGTAGGCCTTTTCTAAGTCTATAAATACCAAGCCCAATTTCCTGTATCGATATAATTAAGATAATATTTTTTTATTATGATCTTTCTGCCAATATAATAAGATATTGTTTTTACAATATTGATATTTCTGAGACGATATAATTACGTTATTGTTTTTATAGTATCGATATGTCTGTGCCAATACAATTAAAATATCGTTTTAACAATATTGATATACCTGGGACGATATAATCATATTATTGTTTTTCTAATATCGATATTTTTGTGCCGATATAATTAAGATATTTGTTTATAACATCGATATGTCAATATCATTAAGGTATTGTTTTTATTAAATTCATTTACAAAGCAGACTTTAAATATTAAGAAAAAGGTAATTACCTTTCCTCCTTCCGATTCGTTTAGGATTTGTATTTATTTCAATAATTTGATATAAGAATTAACAATATTTTGAAATATCGATATTTCTGTGCCGATATAATTAAGATATTGTTTTCATTAAGTTCATTTCCTGCAGGATTTAAAGATAAAGAAACGGTTTATCTCCCTCCAGTTCGTTTAGACTTTTTGGTATTACTTTTAGAAAAATATTAACGATATTTTTATGCCGATATTATCAAGATATCGATATTGTAAACCGAAATCGATATCAATATCAATATCGATATTTGCAATTGTAGATTGTAACACGAACTATCCCCGCCACAAGTTTTTATGGTTTTTTGTTTGTCGTGTCTAATATAGAAATATTAAAAAGAAATAAACATTATTTATAATTTATCGAGGAAAATCACAATCATATCAGTACTTGGTCTCAATATATTTGGATAACAGCGTCAGAGAGGTATTATAACGGAATTATTGATGACTGCTTACCTAAATCTAGCAATAATTATAATAATAACTATCTAAATATCGGAAGCAGGATAAAAACAAAATATTAATACATTATTATTCTATATCATACTAGTGATTATTAATTCACTAATGAATGCTTTTATTTTATCCCTTAACTATTAAGATAAATCAAGCGTAAGGTACTATTTCAAATCGTAGAGAAGCAGATTCATATTGAATTGAATTAAATCCAGATAATTGAATCCATCGTATACTTTATATATCTATATATATTGAACTTTTTAGGGGGTGGAGAATTATGTATATTAATCAAAACTCTCTCCTTCAATAACTTAGTACCTATGAATATCAATTATCAAAACTTTTTATTCAGTAAAACATTGGAATATTTCAGGTGATAAAATGTATAATAATAATTATATTAATAATGATTTGTTTTTGATTGCACATAATTTTAATGTTAACTAATAAATATATATCCGTTAATCAGGTTTTTTTCTCCAAGGAGTGTATTATGTTCAGTGCGATATTAATATGTTTGTATACATATATAATATATTTATCGGAAAGATCAGCAATAAATATATAATTTATAAAATATGAAGTAATTTTAGTATTTATTAAATTAAATTTTGATAATATTTTATAATTATTAAGATGTGTTATTAAAATTTTTAATATAATTTGTTATTTGAATTAATATGAGAATTTAATGAAATTTGATTTTTATCGCGTGCGACATTATTCCATTTATTTGAGTCACTATAATAATCATGTGTATAATTATTCATATAATTTCTTAAAAATATATGCTTATCTTGAAGCAAGTTTAAATATTAAGTTAACATAATTTGACCTACAGCTTCAGTTAATTTAAGCAGTATAAATTTTACTTCAACATATTTTCCAATTTTTAAAATTTGTTAGAAGTATTGTGAAAATTAACACCCTCCAAAGTTTTAGAAATTGTATTGACAGAGAAATATATTTTGTTTCAGTTTTGTCATTTTTTATTATTCCATACTGGAACATAAAATAAAATAACACTTCGTAAACAATTTTCTTTTAATTAGTTAACAACATTTTTTCATGAATCAAAGCTACACCTGACTTTTCTGAACTTCCACCACTAAAATCAAATGCTCGGTTTTAAAGGTTATTATAGACTAATACGATTTTCATTTTGATTCATTTATCTTTGTTGGTTACTATTAAATCTAATTTGTTGGTAAAATATGTATTCCATTTTTCTCCTAGAACGTATCGTAAGCTTCATAATAACTTTGTCTTATTTCTATTTTTGTTAAATTCTTGAATTGTCTTATTTTATAACTTTATTTTATTTTGACTTATTATAATGTTTTTTCTTCAAATTAATGTCATTGTAAAATGCTATCTGTGCAGTTCAGGATTTTTTTTTCCTTGTTTTTAGTTTTTTAAATTATTATCACACAACCTAGGCCCGTTCTTTTGGACTTTCGTTAATTTTCACTGATATTTTAACGCAATTTAATTAATTTCGATTCATACAACTTCTTGCTTATGAATGAAAATTTAATCTCTAATGAAAGTTATTTAACTGTAATTTTTTAGTGAGCAAATAGCTTATATCATTAACTTCATCTATAAATATTTGTGTAGTAAACAAAATTTTACGTAACAGTTTTTCTATTATTTCAACTTAGCATAAACTCGAAACACTACTATAATTATTAAATTTATTGAATTAAAAAAATGAATTGCAAATCATTCATTCCAGGAATCTAATTTATGTTTAATAAAAAAATTTTTATATCACTTTGTCTTAATTATTTATTTTTTTAGCTTTAATTAATATTCATTGATTTTAATTATTCTCTGATCATGCTAAATATAAAGACTTTACATTGATTTATATAAAAAATCACCATAATAACAGTTTGCACTTAATTATTTATATATAGTTACTAGTTTTAAATTTATTTATCACTTGTTAACTAGATTTCACATTCTACAACATATCACTAATACTAAAACATTGCTTCTCAAGTCTGATATAATAATTATATAACCAGTATAATTAGTTTATTAATTAAATTAAATCATTAATTGTAAATAATAAATTACAGTATCGCTCATAAAAAGAATATTATAAATTATTATATTTTTTTTTTAAATAATATTTTGTAAAATGAAATTAATATATGTATGTTAAATTTAAAGTAAAGATTTTTGTCAGAGTTAAATGTATTATTATAATTTTTTTTTTTTAATTTAGTTTAATTTTTTCAGTTATAATATACGCATATAGGATATAACAATGCACCTTCACAATTTTTTTTACATTGTTAAAAATCAATATTTCCGGATATTTTTATTCTCCTCAAGATGGATATATTTTAAATAAATAAATGCCATTTTGTTTTAAATTGGTTTTAATATTACCTGTGACGACGATGAAGACGACAATGAGAAGACTGAAGAGCGACATGAACCCCTGGAGGCAGCGGGTGGTGGACTGGATTGCTCTCAACCATCCGGAGCCCAACGCATGTCCCCTACATACCCCCCTGTCTTCGCCCTTAACCGAATCAACGCGATAACTTCATTACTTCACCTCTGTTTTCTTTTATACTTGTTTGGAGATTATTTTTAATTTTATTTTTTAAGAATCAGGAAAAAATATAATAAATTCATGATGTTCGTGTCAGTTTTGGTCGGCTTTTGAGCATAATAAATTCTACGGTTTTGGTGGATGTGGTGTGGGTCATATTTTCATAATCTTTTAGAAATTAACCCTTAATTTGGCAAGGATGCAATTAACATACAAAATAAAAGTTTTAGATAAGCTAATTTTAGAGTTTTAAATATTTTGGCACATTTTTGGCTGAGATATGGAACATGTATCTTGTAGTATACATTGAGGAATAAGCTATTTCAGAATAGGGGGTCAGTATAATGAAACTCACATACCTATAAATTTGAAGTTTTTATTCATAAAAAATATTGATACTAAACTTATGGAATATTGATACTAACTAAAATATTAAACAGATATACTAACTAAAACATTAAATATTGATCCTAGCAAAAATAAATTAACCGCAATAATGATACTAAGCTCAAACATTCAACTTTCTTTAATTAAAATGTAATATATAAATAAGACGTTGTACAACAGGCGTTTGAAAATAAAATAAAATAAAACAAACAATAAGAAGTCCCAGGTCTGCCACGAGCTGCCTCCAGGGATTCGTGTCGCTCTTCAGTCTTCTCATTGTCGTCTCCATCATGGTCACAGGTAATATTAAAACCAATTTAAAACAAAATGATATTTATTTATTTAAAATATTCGAAAATATTGGTTTTTAACAATGCCAAAAAAAAATTGTGAAGGTGCATTGTTATATCCTTATATGCATTTATTAAATCTGTAAATATCGAACTAAATTCTTTTTTTTAAATTTATAAAAATATATTTAGCTCAGACAAAAATCATTCCTTAAAAATTAAGCTTACATATATTAATTTACTTTTACAAAATATTATTTTTAAAAAATCTAATAATTTATAATATTCTTTTTATGAGCGATACTGTAGTTTATTATTTACAATATAGGGTGGTAGTGGTAAAAGTTTTTTTTTTTTTTTTGTCTAATTTCGATATTTCTGTGCCGATACAATTAAGATATTTCTATTATAATATCGATATTTCAGTGCCGATGTAATTAAGATATTGTTTTACAATAACAATGTTTCTGTGCAGATATAATTAAGATATTGTTTTTCAATATCGATATTTCTGTCCCAATATAATTAAGATATTATTTTTATAATATCGATATTTCTGTCCCGATATAATTTAGAATTATTTTTATAATATCGATAGTTCTAGGACGATATAAATAAGATATTGTTTTTATAATATCGATATTTCTGTGCCGATATGATTAGTTATTATTTTTATAATATCGATATTTCTGTGCCGATGTAATTAAGATATTCCATTTATAATATCCATATTTCTGGGACGATATAAATAAGATTGTTTTTATAATATCGATATTTCTGTGCCGATATAAATAAGATATTGTTTTATAATATCGATATTTCTGTCCCGATATAATTAAAATATTATTTTTATATCTATATTTCTGTCCGGATATAATTAAGATATTGTATTAATAATATCAATATTTCTAGGACGATATGATTAAGATATTTTCTACAATATCGATAAAAACAACATCATAATGATGGTGTAAAAATATCGATGTTATAAAAACAATATCTTACATATCGGCACAGAAATATCGATATTATAAAAATAATAATTTAATTATATCGACGTAGAAATATCGATATTAAAAAAACAATACCTTAATTATATCAGCACAGAAATATCGATATTATAAAATCAATATTTTAATGAAATCGGCTTAGATAAATCGAAACATTTAAATCCTGATGTTATTCAACTTAATAAAAACAATATCTTAATAATATCGAAACAAAAATATCGAAATTATAAAAACAATAATTTAATTATATCGGCACAGAAATATTGATATTATAAAAACAATATCTTGATGATATCGGCAAAAACAATATCCAAATATAATGTCATCGGCCACGATGTATCGATATTCTAAAATAACGTTAATTATTTTAATTAAATTTAAATACAACTTCAAAATGAATTGAATGAAGATTAGGAGATTAATATTTAGCTCCTATTATTCAACATAATAAAAAACAATATTTTCATGATATTGTCACAGAAAAATCGATATTTTATAAACATGAACTTAATTGCATCAGCACAAAAAAATCGACATTATAAAAACAACATCATAATTATATCGGTACAGAAATATTTATATTATAAAAACAATACCTTAATGATATCGGCATTGACATATCGATGTTATAAACAAATATCTTAATTATATCGGCACAGAAATATCGATATTTTATAAACATGAACTTAATTGCATCAGCACAAAAAAATCGACATTATAAAAACAACATCATAATTATATCGGTACAGAAATATTTATATTATAAAAACAATACCTTAATGATATCGGCATTGACATATCGATGTTATAAACAAATATCTTAATTATATCGGCACAGAAATATCGATATTATAAAAACAATAATATGATAAATGTTATGTATGGAGGATACTGGGATTGAAGGAAATAATTGAAATTCATAATAGTAATTAAATAAGGAATAAATTAAAGAGATGCCACCCGGTTCAGTAATATCAATATTAACCAGTTTCTTTTTCGGACAAAGGAATATTTACAAAGTCGGGCGCTCCACCTGGGGGGTGCAGTTCAAGACCACCAATAGGCCGCTTAAGATAAGCGAAAGTAAGAGCACCATAAAACTAGAGATAGGCCAGGTCGACATGGTGTAATAAAATCTCCCGCCCAAGGTTACAAGTCCGTTTTCAAATATTCTTATAGCTTCAGCCAATAAGATGTCCCAAAAGGAGAGTGGGGACAAAATTCATCTTTTCAAGAAGAAGTAGGATAAACGGTATAAGAGACGGAAAAAAAGATGAGTTCAAGGGAATTCTGGTGAGAAGTTTGAAGTGGGAAGTTCTGAGGAGAAGTTTGAAGGAGGTACTTCTGGGGAAAGAGTTGAAGAGGAGAGTTCTTGGGAGAAGCCAGAAGACGGAGGTTCGCAGAGGGTACAACTGAGCAGCACATCGCGACAGGAAAGAGAGACCTAGACCATAGAGCAACAATAAGATAAGTGCCAGTCCTTTGATTCATTGTGTACATCAATGTATAATATTATGTGGCATCCGGATAATATTTTAAATAAGCAAGAGTTCTCCCAGTATTCCCAAATACATATGTTACAGTCTCTAGATTTTTACAATGAGAGTAATTTAGATTAGAAATTATTAAGCCAATAGGTTAATTAATAACGTAACATAAATAAAGTAAGATCTGTAACAAAATCTACCATTCTATTTACCCTGCATGCCATCATCTAGTTAATTAAGTGAAATGGTGAACACGACACCCTTGGAAAGGTTCTTCAATAGTATTTATAATATCCCAAGCTAATTGACCATAGCAGGGGGTCTCTAGCCTTTTATGATAAAACATAGTTTGATTGATCGGCTCCCTTCTGGAACCGATGCAAATAGAGAATAAATTAGATAATTATATTGAGTAAATGTGGTTTTTGGAACCCCCACCTGCCTTAGAAAAGCAATTTGCCAGAAACATAGCATTATATCGTCACAGGTATATCAATATTGTTAAAACGATATTTTAATTATATTGACACAGAAAAATCTATACTATAAAAACAATAACATAATTATATCGTCTCAGAAATATCAATATTGGAAAAACAATATCTTATTATATTGGCAGAAATATCATAATGAAAAAATAATATTTTAATTATATCGATACAGGAAATTGGGCATGGTATTTATAGACCTAGAAAAGGCCTACGATAGCGTACCTCGGAGACTACTATGGAAATCTCTGAGAATAGCTGGATATAAGCAATGATATCGGCACAGAAATATCAATATTATAAAAACAATGACGTAATTATATCTGTAGAGAGATATTTAATTGAAGCCATTGAAGAGGCTTTTTGACATTATTGATTAGAATTAATCCAACTAAAATAAAATGAATCTTTTAAGCGGTTAAAATCTGTTTAAAATCTAGGTAAAGAGCCTGAAATCAATTATTCTCCTCATGTAAAATCCTTAAATAACAACCATAAACGCTCGAACACCATTTTCAGTTCAATTCTTCTTGATAGCTGCTGTTTACGACATTCGATTCAATAAAAGTAAATTTAATTGATACCTGAGGTTTCAAATCATTATAATAGTGCCTGATTTAAATTCTTTTAACTCTACTCAGTTCCAATCATTACTTTTCTTTGTTTAAATTAAATTATTATTATGTTCACTCTCAGGAGAAAAAAGGTTAATAAGAAATCAAGTCATATTTATCCATTCAATTATATTTATATTTGCAGTAGTGTACGTTATAAAACAATTAATTAACTCATTGAAACCTATTGCACCACCAAACTCACTGGAATGTTTACTCATTAAGATTAGTAAAGCTCACTGGGACTGTTACCTTATCTATCTATCACCATTATCACCTGTTTTAATTTCTGTTTTAATTTAATGTGCACTGTGGAGCTTTTTATCAATGAAATCTCATATCTTCCTTTTCAACAATTATTCTTCTTATTAATTTCACCTACTGATCATGAACTTTTTACCATCTCAAACCAGCTAACAATCATCTGCACCTGTTTCTTCAGTAAATTATAACCATCAGACCTTTCTTCAACTCCAAGTATTTACCCATTTCATGCGCTGTTAATTGTCACATCCTATATTAAGTTTATCATCAACATAGAGCTCTTTAATTTAATTGTATTTACTTATATTCCACACACTATTATTCATAACCAGTTCTTTCATTTTTTCATCCTTTTCACTAGCTTTAATTCTTCTATGATTTCTTATTTTGGAACTGGATTGTAATTAGGTAAATTTCTATTTTTATTTATTTTAAATATTTTATACATTCTTATATTTTCTTGAGCCAATTTTCTGTTTATTTATATTAAATACTTTATAATATTGGACTGGGCAGATAACGAGTCGCACCGCGTATACGTCAGTGAAGCGATGACCTCCACTAATAAGCACCTCTACTGGCTGGCAAGAGAGAAAGGTAACATCGAAAATTAAATATGTATAGTTCAGTGTAGGTAGAGCCAGGTGCAGGCAATCCGATGGTCACCCGGCGGTGATTATAGGTAAGCCTGGCGACTTGGACGTCTTCAACTGAGCCTGGTATGCACGTCACCTCAATGATGCTAACATTTTATTTTTCAATATTGAAATTATTCTTTTTTTTTCTTTATTGAAGACATTCAATTGGTTAATTTTGAAGATATATTATTTTTTATATCGATTATATATTATTTTTTTATTTTAAAGATGCTTTATTTCTTTATATGGAGGATATTTTACTTATTCATATTGAAGATATTTTATTTATTTTTATTTGGTGCCTGTATTGTTATTTTATTGACATAGATAAGATGCTATTTTTTTTTTTAATCATAGCCTTTTTCTATTTACTATTTCTTTTTCTAATCAATGTTATTCATATTTTTTCCTTTCGTATAATTTTATTTTTGTTGAAAATCTATTTTTATATTCTTTTCATAATCCATCAATATTCTTGTTTCATTTCTTAATGTATATTCACATTCTATCAAATCTTAAAATTGAATACTGTATAAAAAGTTGTTATATCCTCTTCCTCAACCTCGATCCTTCTCCTGTTATTTCACTTTCTCACATCCACAGTTATGACTAAAATCCTAAACTCCTGTCACGTTAATGCACAAGCCCTTATTGCCCACTATGATGATTTTCAACAATATTGCCTTGATAATTTTTATCACATAATAGCTGTATCGGAAACCTGGCTAAAACTTTTTATCCCTTATTCCCTAGTATTCCTTCCTAATTACTCTTTCCTACGACATGATAGACCTGTTCTCACGGGAGGTGGTGTCGGGCTATATGCTCATGGCATTCTAAAGGCCAAAATCCTACTTCAATCCCCTTCTCCTTCCTTTCTTCACATAGAATACATGTTTATTGAAATTTCAACTATCTCTTCTCCTCTGTTATATGCCATTGTCTATCAACCTCCTCGTGTCCCATTGTGCAACACCTTCGAATCCTCCCATGTCCAACTGATTTCTACCTATTCCAATATCATTCTATCTGGTGATTTTAACATTAATATGCTATCTGAATCCAGTGATAAATCCTTTCTTACGGATGTAGTGTTTTCCCTGAATCTTTATCTCGTTCCCCATTCCACCTCAAATCATTCCAATCCAGCTTAAATCATTCCATTCCACTTAGTTTCATTCAATCTTAAATCATTCCATTCCACTCAGTTCCATTCCACCTTAAATCATTCCGTTCCACTTAGTTCCATTCCACTATAAATCACTCCATTCCACTTTGTTCCATTCCACCTTAAATCAATCCATTCCTCTTAGATCCATTCCACCTTAAATAAATCATTCCATTCTACCTCGTTCCATTCCACCTTAAATCATTCCATTCCACTTAGTTCCATCCACCTCAAATCATTCCATTTCACCTCAAATCAGTCCATTCCACCTTAAATCATTCCATTCCACCTCGTTCCATTCCACCTCTGATCATTCCATTCCTCTTAGTTCTACCTTAAATCTAACTAAATGGAATGGAATGATTTGCGGTAGAATGGAACTATGTGGAATGGATTGATTTAAGGTGGAATGGAACTAAATGGAATGGAATGATTTTTGGTGGAATGGAACTAAGTTGAATGGATTGATTTGCGGTGGAATGGAACTAAGTGGAATGGAATTATTTGCGGCGCAATGGAACTAAGTGAATGAAATGATTTTTGGTGGAATGGAACTAAGTTGAATGGAATGATTTTTGGTGGAATGGAACTAAGTTGAATGGATTGATTTAAGGTGGAATGGAACTAAGTGGAATGGAATGATTTTTGGTGGAATGGAACTAAGTTGAATGGAATGATCTAAAGTGGAATGGAACGAGGTAGAACGGAATGATTTATAGTGGAATGGAACTAAGTGGAATGGAATGATTTAAGGTGGAATGGAACTGAGTGGAATGGAATGATTTAAGATTGAATGAAACTAAGTGGATTGGAATGATTTGAGGTGAAATGGAACTAAGTTGAATGGAATGATCTAAAGTGGAATGGAACGAGGTAGAACGGAATGATTTATAGTGGAATGGAACTAAGTTGAATGGATTGATTTGCGGTGGAATGGAACTAAGTGGAATGGAATTATTTGCGGCGCAATGGAACTAAGTGAATGAAATGATTTTTGGTGGAATGGAACTAAGTTGAATGGAATGATTTTTGGTGGAATGGAACTAAGTTGAATGGATTGATTTAAGGTGGAATGGAACTAAGTGGAATGGAATGATTTTTGGTGGAATGGAACTAAGTTGAATGGAATGATCTAAAGTGGAATGGAACGAGGTAGAACGGAATGATTTATAGTGGAATGGAACTAAGTGGAATGGAATGATTTAAGGTGGAATGGAACTGAGTGGAATGGAATGATTTAAGATTGAATGAAACTAAGTGGATTGGAATGATTTGAGGTGAAATGGAACTAAGTGGAATGGAATGATTTAAGGTGGATTGGAATGATTTGAGGTGGAATGGAATGATTTGCGGTGTGATGGAACTAAGTGGAAGGAACTAAGAATGATTTTTCTTTAATAAAAAAATTAAATAAAAAATAATAAATTATAATAAAAAATAAAATAAAAATAAAAGAAAGGAAGCAAAGGCACGCAGATAAATGAGAAGATACTGGGACAAAAGAAAAGCGAAAATGAGAAACCAAATGTAATAATATTCGTGTGGTCTTAAAAGACCGTTTAAATAAATAAAAAATTAAAATAAAAAATATTAAATAAATACAATTTTAAAATAAGAAAATAAATAAAAAAGATAATAAATTAAAATAAAAAATAAAATTAAAATTAAAATTAAATAAATAATTAAAATAAAATAATAAATAAAAAATAAAATATTCAGTAAAAAATAAAATAGATGAATAAAATAAAATATAAAATAAATAAAAAGTTATAATAAAAAATATTAAATAAATAATATATTGAAATAAGAAAAATAAATGAAAATTAAATAAAAAATATTAAATAAATAAAATATTAAACTAACGAAATTAAATAAACCATTAACTAAATAAATAAAATATTAAAATTTAAAAAAAATAAAGAAACTAAAAAACTAGAATTTTTATTTACTTATTTATTTTATTTTATATTTTTTTATTTTATTATTGTTATTTTTTATTTTATTTTTATTTTTCATCATTTTATTTATTATATTTTATTATTTTTTTTATTTTATTATTTTATTCATTTTTTTGTTCAATTTTTTAAAATTAATTTTTATTTTTTAATTTTTATTTTTTAATTTTTATTTTAATTTTCTATTTAATTTTTTATTTAGTTTTTTAAATATTTTATTTATTAATCTTTTTATTTTAATTTATTTAAATTAATATTTAAAAAAGTAAAAATAAAAATAAAATAGAAAATTAAAATATAAATTAAAAAATAAAAATTAATTTTAAAAAATTGAACAAAAAAGTAAATAAAATAATAAAATAAAATAAAAAAATAAATAAAAAAAATTAAATAAACAATAAAATATTCAATAAAAAATAAATTAAATAAATAAAATAAAATAAATAAAAAATTAAAGTAAAAAAATATTAAATAAATAAAATATTAAAATTAAAAATTAAATAAAAAATATAATAAATTAACTTTTTATTTATTTTATATTTTATTTTATTTATCTATTTTATTTTTTTAAATATTTTATTTTAATTATTTTTTTATTTTTTATTTATTTGATTCCACCTCCTTCCATTCCACTTAGTTCCATTCCGCCAAAAATCTTTTCATTCACTTAGTTCCATTGCACCGCAAATAATTCTATTCCACTTAGTTCCATTCCACCTCTGATCATTCCATTCCACTTAGTTCCATTCCAACAAAAATCATTTCATTCCACTTAGTTCCATTCCACCTCAAAATATTCCATTCCGCTTAGTTCCATTCCACCTCAAATCATTCCAATCTACCTCAGATCATTCCATTCCACCTTAAATCATTCCATTCCACTTAGTTTCATTCCATTTTAAATCATTCCATTCCACTTAGTTCCATTCCACCTTAAATCATTCATAACATTCTACCATAACATTAAATTTCCTAACATTTGAGCTCTTTATGCTTACTATTTCCCGAGATGTAGAATCTCAAAAAAAAAAAGAACTCCCAAAAAACGATAAATCATCATTTTGTGAATATATTCTGGCAAATGTCATGGAAACTGTTTTTCCTATGAATATAATAATTATAAACTTCTTTATGGTGCATTTAATTATCTCTTATTTGAGTGGTAATAGATATCTGATATTTCTGATAAGTCTGATATTTCTCGAGATAAAGTTTTTTTTAAATAAAAAACAATTCCAAAAAAGAGAAATCGCCATTTTGTGAATTTATTTTGGCAAATATCACGGTAAGTGTTCTTCCTACAAAGATATTTATTATGAACTACTTTAAGGTGTATTTAACTAGTTCAAATTTGAGTGGTAATAGACATCAGTCCGTCAAATAGTTTTCGAGATAAAAAATTTTAAAAAACACATTATACACGATATTGACATTATGCAACGCAGTAATATCTTGGAAAAAAATTTATACCTCGTGAAATATCAGACGTACAGATATCTATTAATAAGAACTAGTTAAATGCACCATAAAGTAGTTTATAATGGTTATATTCGTAGGACAGTTTCCATGATATTTCTTCTTCTTCTTCTTCCTCCATAGTGCCTCTCAGCGTGGAGGTGCCTCAGTCCAAGCATGCCAGGCCTCCCGATTCCTTGCCAGCGCTTTCATGGCATTTATCTGCTTGTCTCTCTTCTGGCCTATTCTAGAAATGTGTTCAGTCCATTGCATTCTAGGTCGCCCTCTTGGGCGTTTCCCCATGGGTATGGCTTCAAAGAATTTTCGAGGGTCACGGTTCTCATCCATCCGGCAAAGGTGTCCAAACCATCGAAGTTGTCTTTTTTCAAGAGTATCTTTCAAGGAAGCAACTCCGAGATCTTCTCGTGTCCGCTCGTTTTTAATGCGATCTCTCCTTGTTCGACCAGCTACTCTTCGGAGATATTTCATTTCAGCAGCTGTTATTCTGCTTAGGTGCTTGTCTAGAGGTATCCAGCTTTCACTTCCATATAATAGAGTAGGCAGGTAAACGGCTTTAAAAATGTGTATTTTAACATTTTTCTCTACCTCCCTTTTACCTATCAATGTGTTACAGAGGTGGTAGTAGATAGAATTTGCCTTCTTTATTCTATTGGAGATCTGGTCCAACCTTCCATTCCTGCAGATCACTGTCCCTAGGAAAGTGAAGTCATCCACCATTTCCATTACTTCACCTTTGCAGCGTATTTCAACAACTTCCTGTTCCCTGCCTATATGCATTGCTTTGCTCTTTCCGACATGGATGGTCATTCCTTTCCTTTCCAGCTCCGCCTCCCATTCCATTACTGCCTGCTGCAATCGCGCTTCTGAATCCGCTAAGAGAACAATATCATCTGCAAACACCATCACTTGCGCCAGGATTGTCCTCATATTCCATTTGCCTACAACAGTGCGAGCTGTCCTTCGTTTACACATCTTCAAAATTTCATCCATATATATAATGAATAAGAGAGGACTTAAGCTATCTCCTTGCTTCATACCTTTCTTCATGCCAAATATATCTGACTCTCTTCCGTTAATTCTAATTATACCTTTGGAGTTATGGTATGTGGACTTGATAGCATCTATTAATCCTTGTGGGATATTCTTGGCGGAGAGGGCATTCCATAATTCTTGTCTAGGAACAGAGTCAAAGGCAGCCTTAAGGTCTAGGAATGCCAAGAAAACACTCTTATCTCGATTCCAAGACTTGTCTATGATAGTTCTCAGAGAGTAAATGAGATCTTGGGTTTGGCGTTGTGGTCGGAATGCACATTGCTCCCTTCCAAATCCTTCTCTACAAGCATCCTCAGTTTCTTTTCTAATATTGAAGTGTATAACTTGTATACAACCTGATATAGGCAGATAGGTCTATAGTTCCCACATTCGTTTGCACTTCCTTTTTTATGAATAGGGATAATTATATTATATTCCCATTCTTTAGGGATAGCTTTTTCGGTATATATATTCTGGAAAAAATACTGAAATGCTTTTAACAGTTCCGCTCCACCAAATTTGATTAATTCGGGAGCTATACCGTCTCTGCCAGCTGCCTTACCAAGTCTTAACTTTTTCATTGCAGCTTCTATCTCTTCTTCCCAGATAACTTCATTGTGTTCCTCCTGAACATTTCCTCTGGTCATTATCTCCTCAGCATTTCCAGAAAAAATCTCTGAGTAATGGCGTCTCCATCTCTCCAAAATATCTTTATCTTTAGTGACCAATCTGTCTCTTTCATCTTTAACATTTCTTATTGGTTTACTTTTCTTTTCTTTCAAAGCTTTCACCCTTTTCCAAAAAACTTTGACGTTTTCTTTGTAGTCATTTTGTAGGATTTTACCGAATTCTTCCCAGCTCTTTCTTTTGGCCACTCTCACCACCAGCTTTCACTCATTTCTTCTTCGGACATAAAGTTCCCAATTTTTAGGGGTCTTATGTCTGTGGTACTTCTTCCAAGCCTCCTTCCTTGCGACTGATGCCTTCACCCTTTCATTCCACCACTTGGTTCTTTTCCTTTTCGATGAAATAATAACAATTCCACATGTAGTCGTAGCAGCTTCCAGTATGGCTTTCTTCATTCTTGTCCATATTTCATCCACATTTCCTTCCAAATTGGTGTCCCTAAGTTTTAAATCCATTAACTCTGAACATTCCATTATTTTTTCCGATGATTGGAGCTTTACAATATCAATTTTCTTGTAGCTTCTAGGGCGTTCCTTTCTTGGGTGGAGTATTTGGATATCTCCTATCAACAGAAGGTGGTCTGAGCCAATTTCTGCTCCCCTAATCACTTTGACATCAGTAAATAGTCTCCTAATCCTTCGACTGTATATGTGATAGTCAATTATGCTATTTACATTTTTCTCTTCGGCCGAAAAAGTTATTTTATGTACTTTTTTGTGGGGAAAGAATGAGTTGCCGATAAGCAGATCGTTGTCTACACAAAAATCTATTAATCTTTGGCCATTTCCATTTTTAGTATGTTCGCCTCCATGTGGTCCCATTACTCCGTGTGCTCTGGCGTAGTCACCCCCAGTCCTAGCATTGAAGTCGCCCATTATGATTACTTCTCTGTTTCTATTCTGGCATTTAATGACTTCTCTTTCTAGGTCAGCATAGAATTGATCTTTGCATCTTCCGTTGGGGCATAAACTTGTATTATGGCAACTTTTCCTATGGTCAACTCAATGTATGCCGTAATTATTCTCGATGATACGGGTTCCCATTCCTCAACTCTTGCAAACAGACTATCCAACCCCTTCCTTTGCCCTAACTCCGACTGGAACTCCTGAGTATATGAGAATATGCTGTTTATATAAATTTATTTCTCCGTGACCCTTCCTCCTTACTTCACTGATGCCTAGAAGATCTATTTTATAGAACTCCATTTCCTCTACTATTTCCGTTTCTTTGCCAGTCAATGTCTTAATATTCCAGGTTCCAAATCTGATGTCCTTTCGAGCGCCGTGTCGTAGCCGATGAGTCCGTCCAGGTCCGAGGCAAGTTAAGTTGCTTTGAATCGAATGTACTCCACTACGGGTGATTAGCCCAGCAGAGGAGGCCCCGTATCCTCGGGGCAACTGGTCTCCCGAATATTTATATCCCCTCTGGAGAAAGGGTGGCCGGGCTATACCCCCCAGCACTGGATACCTGTTGGTCCACGGGTCTCCATGATATTTGCCAAAATAAATTCACAAAATGGTGATTTATTTTTTTTTTTTTTTGCGGCGAAGAACAATTATTTTTTTGAGATTCTATATCTCGGGAACCAGTTAGCGTAAAAAGCTCTACCAGAGCTCAAATTTTGTGTTCTTAAAACATGGTATTCATATTGTTTTTCGCGTGGTTGGTTATCTTCAAGATATTGAGCACGGAACGAGAAATGAGCGAAATTTTTAGGTTTTTTTCTTGAATGAATTGTCACCATTTTTTAAGGTAGCGGCTGTTCAACGGCATACAAGGCTTATTTAACTTAGAATATCCTATATTTTCATAATTCACATTCAAACCTTCTCCTAAAATGAGTTCCATATTTTGGTCCTGCCTTCCCTCCCACTCCGCGTTATAACTAGAGAACGGTTGATCATGCAAAAAAAAAAAAAAAAAATGAATAAGACCACACTTGCAGAGAACTTAATTTTCTACAAGTTTTATAACAAGCTTTAACGACGTGGGACGGATAATAAACGAGATATTTCCAAAAAAGCGATTTTTGTCACTTTTTTAGATCTTTTATAACTAATAAGAGACACCTACACGAGCCAGTACAAAATACCAAATTATAATATACCGAAAGTAATAATAAAGGTTCATGCAATTTTTCAGGACAGTATTTTCCATTCCGACGTTTAGCCTTTTTTCACCTTATTTGAAAAAACGTCAAATTGTTCACCATGGAATAAGCTACAGCATGGAATATTTTATAAAGTGCAATTTAATTGATTATAACAAGTAAATTGAAAAATAATATTATGTCCTTATCTCCAAATTTTAAAATACTACAGAAAATTTTATTTATTTTAATATTATGTTCAAGCAGATCGTATGCTGAACCACCGGCCGGCCAAGACACAGACAACCAACTTTATTATTCAACATCCGTCGTTTGCAACACGTTACCGATTCACCCAGAGTATTTAGACATTTAATTAATTGCGCAATTAATTTTGATTTTATTTTCAAATTATAATCGTTTCCAGATTAATTTTGTTGGTAATTTTTGTCAAAGAAAAATATTTATTTAAATATTATATTTATTTGTATATTAACAGTTAATTATGAGATTTATATTTTGATTTGAATTAGAATTGTTTCTTTTTCTCTCTCTTTAAACCAATATAAAAGAAATTTTTTATAATCAATATAAATGATAAAATAAATTGAAAATTAATATGTAAAACAAATTGAATTAATTTGACACTAATGAGTTTATTAATAAATAAGGTTCAAAAAAGGCATTCGGTATTTTTTATGTTGTGATCTTCCTTTTCACATTTTTAAATTTTAACATTCAAATAGAAATAAAAAAAGGCATATGACAAAACAGTCATATTGACAAATTACACAGGCCAACGATGAAAAAACTTTTGTACTGAAAATACCTTATTCCTACAGTTTTTAGTGTGCTGAATCCAAATATGATGTTAAAAAATCTGTATCACCCACAATTGGTGATCAGGATAAATCTTGGGCACCGCATAAGGTGTGTTATGTATATGTCGAAGATCTAAGAAAATGGTCAAAAAAGGAGAAAAAAACCTTTAAATTTGCTGTTCCTATGATATGGAGATAGCCAAGAAATCATTCCGATGATTGCTACTTTTGCAGTGTCGATATTACTGGTCATAACTCAAAAAACAAGAAGGTAATAAGCTACCCTAACCTTCCGTCCGCCATCCGACCAATAGGGCACGGTGTAGATTTACCGGTCCCTGAACCACCAGATGATTTAAATTCTATTCCAACGGAAGTATTTTCTGATGTACAATCGGAATTAGATGAACAAGATGATGAAGAATTCCAATGTTTTACAAAAAATGTAGAGCCTAAACTGCTTACTCAAATCGAGCTTAACGAAAGAAAAATCTGAATTGCTTGGCTCTAGACTAAAAGATAAGAACTTGTTGGCGGTTGGAACCAGCATTTATGTGTACAGGAAGAGAGAGCAACAATTTTCCAAGTTTTTTGAACAATAAGGTGATTAGTGTACTGCTCAGACATTCCCGGTGTGATGAGTTTGGTATTGAATAGGAAGACTGGAGGTTGTTTATTGATTCATCGAAAATAGTTTAAAGGCTGTTTTATTACACAATGGTAACATGTACGCGCCTATTGCTGTTGGTCATTCTGTACATATGAAAGAAAACTATGAAAACCTAGAAACAGTGTTAAATCGAATAGGCTATTCTGCTCATGGTTGGATGATATGTGGTGATTTAAAAATAACATGCATGCTCCTTGGTCAGCAGGGTGGTTTTACCAAATTTCCATGCGAAGTTCAACTAGGGACTCATCGTAGAAAAAGCTACACAAGAAGCTTCAAAGAAAAAAGAGAAAGAAAGTATAGACCAATTCCAGTTGACAAGTGAAACCTGTATTAGCACATTATATCACTGTTTTAAGTAGCCACTGTAAATACAAACCATGCTTATGATGTAACATAGTGTTTCATTAATTCCCCCGTTTAGGGATTTAGATAGGGGTTTATACTATTTAATATAAAGCATATTGCTGGAAAACTATGGGTGATACAAAAAAACTAAGGCCAGATTTAGTTTCAGCACATAAAAATCTATAAAGATCAAATATTAAAATTAAAAAAGTTTTCAAAATAATTTGTTTGTTGGCCTGGGTTATTGGTCAGGTCAGATTGAAGACAGCGTTCCTGAGTTGGTGCTACAGGGAAAGGCTGTTCAAGGGTGCAATTGCTGTAATCTATACGGCGCCCTAACAATGAATAAGACCAAACTTGCTGAGAATTTAATTTTCTACAAGTTTTATAAAAACATTTAAACACGTGGGACGCATAAAACACGATTTATTTACAAAAAAACGATTTTTGTCACTTTTTTTTACCTTTAATAACTAATAAGAGACGCCGACACGAAACTTTATTTGTCTTTTTAGCCAGCATTTAGAAAGTCATAATAGAGGTTCATGCAAACTTTCAGCTCAGTATCTTCCATTCCGAGGTTGAATCCTTATTTGACTGGACTAGTTCTTTCTGACCCATTGAAGCGTAGATGTACGCGAAAAACTGAATTAAAAAAATAATTTTTTATATAATTCGTTTCCAAGATTCCTGAGGAAATCTTGCAGGTAATATATATTTTCCAGATTTTTCCAACTTTGTCTGGAAAATTAAATGTTTATGAGTCCTGGATTTCGGACTATTACTACATATTTCTTATATAGGTAAGTAAAAGTAATAAGTAATAATATGGTGTCATTAAAATTTCACAAATAATACTAAAAAATCTATCGAAAAGCTTACTTTTAAATTTATACTACCTGGTACCCGTTCTTCGAGCAGGAATAATAAATACTGAGCACAGTATAATCCATATGACCGTTCTTCACTTTACAATATTTTTTATTAAGTTGAATATTTATTTTTTGTATCATATTAGTAAATAATGTATTATAATAGCACAACTATGTAATGCTTTCTGATTCTGAGTCACTTCATTTCTACAACTTTATCTATATATTTTCGCACACCTATTTGCCATATATGATACTTGTGGGTGGTTGAAGGACTTTTTTACATATATTTTCTGTACTTTTTTTGAATTGTGCATCTTTTGAGCGCAGTGTTCTAACTTGTTTCTCTTAACCTATTACGCTTCTATTTACGTGAGGAAATAGTACCCAGCTGCGTAAATCTGCGAACTACGTTGATATTTTGACTTTAATTCGTAAAATCATTGTTCTGACTAACAAGTGATCTAGGAGGAAAGTTTTGGAGAAGTTCTGAAAATTTGCTCATTTATGTTTATTAGGGTGCTGATTTCAACTTTGTCATCTCAAAAATTCCCAGAAAATTAAAAAAAAAAATGCTAAAAAGCTCAAAAAATAAATTTTGTCATTCCGTCTCACATTTTGATTGTTCTGGAACTGCTAAATATATGTACAACTGCATAGATGGTCTAACATGCCTAATAACGCCCACATCGTAACACTGTGATTTTAGCCGCTATTCAGCCTATTGGGATGCTCACGGAAAAACCCCAGAAACATAAGAAAAAAAAATATGAAGAGTATCATACTAGGGCATTCCCGAAATTTCAGTTGAATCGCTACCAATGAGGATATCATTAGCATTTACTTTATATCAAATATAAAAGGATATAATAATACCACGTTAAAAGTTTTTAAATTATTATTTTTTAGTAAAATTAGATTTCATTAATGTTCATATTACGTTTTCAACTTTCAACTTTTATTTACCCAATTATTTTCTATATCTTTTGAAATCTATATGTTTTCTTGAAATGTTTAACTTCTATTGAATCGGAGTCTGTTGCATTTGATCCAGCCTTAAAAATACATTAAAACAACACTCATTATTCAGTGTGTTATTCTGATAAAGACGAGAAGAAGGACCAGTTTTTTTCGCAGAAGGTCGGTTTTTACCACAGTGCGGCGCTTGCAATAGGTAATCAAAGTTAAGCAACGTAGAGCGTGGTTATTAGTACTTGCATGGCTGACCGCCCGAATTAGGGTCTACCAGGGAGAGTGATACACCCCAAGATTCTCTAGAAGATTATTCCTGTCCCAGATATGTGAGACTCGTCATCCTACTGGAGATAACTCACACGGACCGGGCGCACAGTGGGACGAAAATGACAAAAACTGGTCATAATTTTTTAACTTCCAAACGGAATGGCCTAATACCTTCAACTTTTACATATACCAGTCTTCCATTGTGAATTTAACCTGTCAATATTAATATTAATAATTAAAAATAATAAATTATATAAGGTATTAAAACCAAAGAAAAAAAAATAATAATAATGATAATCTCTGTCAGTTTAACACAAGTGAGGTGAAAAAACTCCCATACATTTGAACATATTTATATAATCTAAATATATTATATATTTATATAACAGAGATATATTATGTATTTAACAATATAAATACATTATATATTTATATTATATAAATATACAAATTTATTTATACGATATAAATATAAAATATAAAAAAATTGTTGGTTTTTATGTACAACATTAGAATAAATAAATTTAAAAAAAACTTATTCGCGTATTTAATATATATACATATATATATATATATATATATATATATATATATATATATATATATATATATAATTAAAATAAAATTCTCCTTGATTAAATAAATGATGTAAAATAAAATTTGCATGAATCTTATGAACTACACGAATATATTACATAGATAATGCATTGGAGATATTACATTCAGAAATACTAATTTGAATAGTGAGTGATATTTTAGTTTCCAGTCCACTTTCTCTTAAATTGTTATTTCAATATTTCTTAGTGTCTGTTCAGAGTAACTACAAATATTTTGTATGAATCATGTAGGAAATTTAATAGTATATAAGATTGGTCATAAAGCATTTTGCACTAAAAAATAGTAATTAACTCGAAACCAATGACATATCCACCATTTTTTTTTAAAAGAAAGAAAAGTTAACTTTATTCTGGGACAAATAGTCCCCTAAGAATAAGAAAAATGAATTATTACAATTTCTTTTGTCTGGCATAAAATAAAGATTAAATACAATATAAAGAGTTACTAACTAAATTGTTAGTAACTAAACGCTGAATTGACACAATGATACAATATGCTTACTAATTTGCTTTTTTTTATGCAATATTTTACGTAGAATGAAATTTTTTACGTAGAAAAAAATGAAGGATTTACGTAAATATGTGGATAAGGAGTTCCAGAACTGAGAAGCACGCATAATAAAGGACTTTTCAAAGAAAGTAGTTCTATGAGAAGGGATATACAAGTTTGTGGGCTGAGATCTCGTGTTTAAGGAGTGAACATATCAAGAATATAAGGAGGCGTTTTAAAGGATCAGTAAAGGTATACGCCCAGGAAATATTGTCTTCGGAAAACAGGAAGAAGCCACTTCAACTCGACATATTGGCTGGAGCGCCTGGAGGCACCGAAGATAAATCTAATGAAACAATTCATTAGTCTTCTCAATCTCAACTCATACCCACCAGACAGTCCACCGTATACTAGGCAGGCGTAGTCGAAGTGGGGAAAAATAAGAGAGGATACAAGGAGTTAGCGGGTTTTGAAAGGTATGGAATCACGGAATCTTAGGAATTGTTTGAGGAACGAAATCGATTTTCGGGTAATCTGAAAAATATGGTTGTTCCAGGATAGGTGTTGATCGAAGATTACCCCAAGATTTCTGACGGAAGTGTGGAAGCGGATAGGTTGACCAATGAGGTAGAGTAATGGATAATAAGGAAGGGAATTAAGAAGATGATTGAAACCAATTATAATAGCCTTGGTCTTCTCAACGTTTAACCTTAGATCATATCTTCCAGCCCATGCGTCGATACTGTCTATGTCCTCTTGTAGCCTCTGGGTTGCTGCAAGCATCTCGATACGATGAAAGGATTGCTAGATTTGGAGGTCATCGGCATATAGGTGGTATTGTGAGTGGTGGATGGAACTAAGGAGATCGTTAATGTAGATGGAAAGAATGATTGGTGAGAGCGAGGATCCCTGAGGAACACCTCGATTTTGGAGGAGATGGGAAGAAGGAGACTCATTGTTGGATAATGACCGTTTGAGAACGAAGCGATAAAAAGGAAAGGAACCATTTTAACACACTATTTGATATGGAGAGGTTTTGTAGTTTTGAAAGATGGATATTGTGATTAAAGGAGTCGAAAGTTTTGGTAAAATCGAAGAGGATAAGGATAGTGATTTTCTGTTTGTCTATGGAGGATTGGATATCTTGGGTGATTTTTAATAAGGCTGATTGTGTGGAATAGTGGGATCGAAAGCAGGACTGGAGAGGTTCAAATAGGATTTTTTGTTCTAGGAAGGTGTTAATTTGCAAATAGACTATTCTTTCTAGTGGTTTGGATAAATTGGAGAGGATGGAGATAGGTCTAAAATCAGAAACTTTGGATAGAACCGGAACCTTGTTTAATGGAAGAACTATGACGTTTTTCCAAGGTGTGGAGAAAATGGAATTTTGTAGAGAAAAGTTATAGATATGCAAAAGGACAGGAAAGATGGCAAGAAGACATAATTTGATTAATTTTACAGGAATTTGGTCTGGGCCATAGTGATTTGTTCTGGACTTGAGGACAGCGGAGAGTAGGTCTTCAGGGGAAATATTCATAAAAAAGAAATTTTCAGGATCAAAAGATGTTTCAGGAATGGTGTACGAGGAGGTGTGTGGTGTTGGAGTAGGACCGGCGAAGTAAGAGTTCAATTGGTCAGGAGTACAAGGATAGGATATGTTCGTTTTTGTGTTCACTACGGACAGATTTTTAAGGATTTTCCATCTGGACTTAGGATCTGGGACTTGAGATAAGCAAATATGAAAAAAGTGTGCCTTAGCTTGAAAGTGACGTAAGGACTTGAAGGAGGAATAATCATTAGGATTCCGTGTGCGCCTGAAATGTCTCCTGGCAGCATCTCTTCTCTGCATCAGCTCTCTGATTTCGGAATCGATCCAAGGAGAAGCGGGATGTTTGAAGGTGGATGTTTTGAGGGGTGCGTGATGATCCAGGAATAAGAGAAGATTGGAGGAAAGACATTCCACTATTTCATCAATGGAGGAAGATGAGTAGATAGGTTCTAAGGATTGGGACAGAGAATCAAGAAAACGATTTAGTTTTACAGAAGTCAGTGAGTCAAGGTCCCGCCAGGAAATTTGTTTAGGGATGTACTTAGGAGTTGGAACATTAAAGGAGATTTTGATAAGGTCGTGACAAGAGAGGAAAGATACTGGAACCTGAGAGGAGGATAATAGGTTTTTAGTAGAATCTATTATGAAAAGGTCGAGCCATGTACTTGTGAACTGGGTATGATGGGTAGGTTGAAAGGGAACTATAAAAAGGTCGAGGGAATGAAATAGGTCTACAAGGTATCTGGAGAGTCAGAGGATAGATTTGCGTTGAAGTCACCGGTTATTATTACATTTTTATATAAGAGAACATGATTGTATAGAGAGGATTCTAGTATAGGATCAAATCGAACATGAGTAGGGCGGTATACTATAATATAAAGGAGAGAAAACAAAACGGAGGAAATTTCGGTAAATATGTATTCTTGGTGAGGAAAGTCGTGTGGCGGACGCTGAGTGGTGGGAGCAGTCAGCGGCCGGGCAGTGGTGGGGAGCGCCGCCTCCCACTCCTGCCGGCCGGCTATAAATAGGCTTGCTCGCCTCACTAAGCAGCATTCTTTTTATCCTGAAACTTGTAGAATGGTCCCTCCCCATTCTTTGTAAATAAATAAAGAAAGGCACATGCCGAATTAGATACCCCCGCACACAGCGGACCTAGAAATAAAATTTAATACCTTAAAATACCTTCGGGTAAAACAAGGAATTATTTGTAATTACTGTATATATATTTATGTTTTTGTCATTATATGTATTGTATTCTTTATAAATAAATAAAAATCTCGGAGGGAGAGAAAAAAAAAAAAAAAAAAAAAAAAAAAAACTAAGCAGCATTCTCAGGGCTCTCCTGGGCCACTCCTGACCCAGGAGCGGCGCAGTGCCTTGACTGCTCTACCATCCGCGCCGCCCATCCTTCTCCTTCAGCATACGGCCTGCTTGGTTGTAAGCTCCTAATAAAAATCTGTTATTTTCTTACCTTGGCTACCTTTTCTTTTTTACCTCATCCTTTCACTGAAGGCAGTGCGGTCTTAATCGGCCAAGTCTTCAACCCGCCAGTGAGGCTCTGATAGGCTAAGGCGGGGGTTCCTATCTCGGAAACGGTGCGGTCCTAATCGGCCTAGTTTCCAACTTACCGGTGAGGCTTTAATCAGCTGAGGTAAGGTGCTCCTCTCCTAAACCGAGACAGTGAGGCTCTAATCAGCCGAGTCTCAAACACGGCCGTGAGGTGCTCATCCACCGAGCCGTGGGAGCTACCTTCGGGTTACTCACCTCCTCCCTGAGCGGATTGTACGAGCACGCATAGTACCTGGGCCCTTCTGGTTCTAGAGGGAATTAGCAAACGTAGACCCAGAGTACAGTCGGAAGAGCGGGATGTTAGGAGGATTTTTACTTTTAAGCTTTCATGAACGAAAAGACAAACACCTCCACCGGTGCAGTCTAGTCGATCATGGCGGACGAGGTTATAATTAGGGAGGGATATAGAAGAGGAAGGGATATTTGGTTTTAACCAGGTTTCTGAGACAGCAATAATGTGATAAAAATGTGAAGGAAATAGTCAAGGAATTCATCGGAATGTGCCGGTAGGGATTGGGAGTTAGCATGACAGGTTAGTAGGATATTAGACATATTCGGATAGTGAAAGGATAATTATCGGTAAATGTATGGAAAGGAGAGGTACAATTATGGTAATCAGAATCTGAGAGAAAAATAATATTAAAAATAAGTATAAGTGAAAATAACTGTATCTTTTAACAATAAAAAAAATAGAACAAAGTGTAAAAAATAGAATTTTCTCCGAAAAATAATGAGAAACAGAGAAAAAATAAAAATAGCAAGTAGATTGTTAAGTAAAAACATGAAGTAGAAAAAAAAATATTTTCTGGTGGCAACGAGATTCTAATTTTCGTTGGAAAATGTTCAGGTCTTCTTCCTTGTTGATAATAAACGCGGGAAGTACATTGTCGCGACTGCATCTTACACGGCCGCCTGCAAACCAAACGAATTTCACTTTACCGGCAGCCTTTTTCTGCCTCGCCTGCCAGTCAAGGTGTCTGTTACCAGGCGTCATCCCTTCACTGAGATAGATCATTTCGTCACTATCCCAGTCGAGATGACTGGTGGAGAAGTCTCTCTTTAACTTCCTCAGCTTGTGTTTTTTTTTTTTTTTTACATTTTTGCATTTATTTACCGTATTTCAGTAGTTCTTCCGAATATTCCTACATATTATATAAAAAACTTGCAGGAAATGTAATGTTTAATACTGATATTTACATTTTGCCTAAAATTCCCTGAAAGCAAGATATTGACGTGACTGTTCTTAATCATTTTTTCAAAAACGTACAAGGTGTGGAAGGTTGTAAGCTTGAATTTTTCACGAGAGGGGCAATACCTGAAAAACATAATAACTCCACCTTATGCAATAAAAAATAATAGCTTCACTGTGCTGAGTAGGAAAATATTTACTAACATGTTTTATAGTATTATATTTAGATTGTTTAAAACTTCACAGATTAACGCAGCTAAATATTGTTTTGATCGCTCATCCACATCCTTACTGATATATTCTTGTTAATTTAAAAGGGGCATGTAGGGACAAAAGAACTGTAGATGGAAAATTCTGATTTTTATCTGGAACTTTAGTGGCAATAACAAAGTTGGAAAAAAATAATTTATACTCATTCAATAATGCTAAAAATATGGCATAAGTATGAATGCATATAGATTAAGTATACGGGGTTTTAGAATGAAAACAAAATAATTTATTTTATTGCGATTTCTCATCAATTTCCACAATTTTTTAAGCTTATATTAGGAATACAGGCGTTGGTGATGGATATATTGTTTTGAAAATAGGACAATCAGCCTTGATCATATATGTTTTGGCCATTTTTTTGCTGTTTCGTGCAACTGTGGGGCATAGGAGTGATAATCCTATCCCTAAATTGCGAATCGCGTTGTGGTTTTCCAGGATGCCCAGTATTTCCTGGCATCCTTCCTCCACCAAATCATCCAATGTCGCCGTTCATCATACATTTTCGACCTTCTAAAATTCAAATACTCTGTTCATTACCGCTATACCCGTTCACGGCCTTCAGATTTATATACCACGACCCACCGATCCGCAGCTTTTGATAGATCTTTTCTTATCCGATCCTCATCCTTATGGAACTCCATTCCTTCTTCCACCCGACGTTCCAATACTCTTACCACTTTCAAATCCCGTCTATTCAGTCACTTCCTGGCCATTCAGTTCCAAAAGAATTGTAAATAGGTATTCCTTATCTTCAATTAAAATTTGTGCCCAATAAAGTATTATTTTATTATTTGTACTTTTCCAATTACTATTAATTAATTTTCTTAAACTATATTTATTTATAATTTATTAATATTGGAAACCTGTTTTTGTTTAAAGATCTAAAAGTTAATCCTTTTTTTTTTTTTATTTTATATATTTTCATTTTATTATTTGTTGATTTATTGGTTCTTTTTTTTTTTTTTACTTTAAGGCTCTAAAGCTCAACTAATATTGCCTGCAATGTCATTCTAAAGGGACGTGTCCCAGAATAAATAAATAATTTATTATTATTAAAAAAATATACAGCAGTCATTTATTCCACATCTACATCATTTATTCCAGGCTCCCTAGTCAATGATGTCAGTAGGAGTCATTGATGTAAACAGATTATTTTGGAAAATAAACAAAAACAACATTGACACCAACTTTTGAAATAAAATTAGAAGTATTAACCATTCACAACAACTAAAGTGGTCACGATCTTATCCAAAATTAAAAAATATTGAGATTCAGATGGAAAAAATAACCAATTTGAGGAGTAAATTTTTGTTTTTGTGATTGGATTAACACTGTAATGTTCAATTTATGAAATTTTAGTTCCAAATAGTAATGAAAGGACATTTTCAATCTAATTAATGATTCTTCATTCACATGTTTAATACTTACAGGCATACAACTATTTAGTGATTGAACATGTATGATGGTTTGCCAAACATTACTGCTCCAATAATATATAATTATTTTATATATATTTTATATAAATTTTATATATATATATATATATATATATATATATATATATAATTTCAATTTTCCGTACCATGCTCCTACTGATTTGATCAAGTAGATATTCATTTATTCTTACAAGACCTTGTTACAGACCTAACCCCTTTAAGAAAAATCCTAAGGGGGCCTAGTAATTGAACCCATGTCTCAAAGGTTCATTGTTAGAGAACTAACCACTAAAACACATCTAATGTCAGTATACTTAATAAATCTAAAAATTCCAGCATAAATTAAAGCTCTTTGAATGTTGATGCTTTAGTATTTTTGCTACTCACAGAAGATATACTAAATGTCTCAGGGTTTACCAAATTAGAGGGTTTGTTACTTTATTTTTTATTATAAAAATTCATAATACATATATACATATATATATATATATATATATATATATATATATATATATATATATATATATATATATATATATATTATATATATATATATATATATATATATATATATATATATATATATATATATATATATATATTGAAATTATTGAGTACATAAAATATTATTAAAGATATTTTCACAGCAGTATAGATCACAGAGCAGAGCAACTTCATTGAAATTAAAATATAAGTCTATATATAAATTTTAATATATAAATTAAAAAAATAAGTCTTTTGTACATTTTATTTCACAGTCATTAAAATCATAATCTCCTCAGTTCAGCAACTATTTCTTTGTGCTCAAATTTAGTTGCTAAATCGATGGCTCTGTACCCAAGGAAATCGATTTTGTTTTGGTCAACATTTTTATGCATTAAGTATTTTACCGTCAATAGCTGGCCATGTAGACATGCCTGAAAAAGAATTAATTGTAAAATTAATCAAAGTTTATTGTGCAGTGTATATTGTACATACCACAGTAATTTTTTGTTATTAAATACTTTTATATATTTCTCATAAATCAATTATTACAGCATACAACATTACTATTGTTACTACAAATCTGGTTTTTGATTGTAATAAATATTATACAAAATATTTTGCAGTTTCTTCATATATAAAACTGATGACAATCAAAACAATTAAAAAATTAGAATGTGCTAGAAATCAATAGAATTCCTGCTGAGATACTTAAGTGAGGATAGGGACAGATATGTTGTATCATGAGATCTATGAAAAATGGAGCAAGCAAAATTGCGAGAAGAATGGTATATAGATGAATAAATTGGGCTGCCAAAATTAAAGAAGAGTAACATTTTTTGAGTATTTAATTTAAAGTTTTAGCAATTCTATAAATGAAAAAATAATGGTAATGATAGAGAATGTTGTGGTCAGTTTCCAAAATGGGTTCTACCCAGAAAGATCTACTATTGACCACATTTTCACCATCACGAACATGCTCGAGAAATGCAATGAATAGAATGTGCATGTATACAAAACTTATTAAGTTGATTTGAATGACAACACAACATTACAAACTTAATCAAGGTGCAGTGAGAGGATTCCAGTGAATTTGTTATAAAAAAAAAAAATGATGAAAATGATCATGGGTGATTCAAACAAAGGATCTATTTATAACAAAATAAATCAAAACAAAGAACATACAGGCATCTTAGAAGAGCCGGATTAGTGGAAGTCTATTAAGAGTGGATTATATTATTAAGAGAGTGAAAATCTTTCAAATTCAAATATCTCAGCACAATGGTAACAAAAAAAAAATAACTGAATCAGGAATTCAGAATGGTAACATATGATACTGGTTGCTAAACGTGATTCTCCACAATTGGTTAAGCATTAATCATTGATTAAACAAGAGAAGTTGAATACATGAGAGAAAAGATTCAAAGGAAAATTAAAGAAGGAAATCAATTCAGAATAAATAAAAAAATGGATTTAGGCATGGGGAACTAGATATAGCTAAGAAGGGAGGAATGAGGTGGTTTGGTCAGGTATATTGTATGAATAAAGAAAGATTTCCAAATAAGACAGTGAAAGGGAATTCAGATGGGTCAAGAAGATTAGATCTACCTAGACTATGTTTGTTAAAGGATGTCAAGGCTGGCCTTAAGCTCCTAAGTATAAATAGTAAAATAGAGGAGAGCTGCAGAGGATTGTTGAGGAGTCCAAGGACCATCACGAACTGAAGCACCAGTAGAATTAGTTAGTTTTATAATTGTAAATTTTATTTCTGGCAATGAATGTAGAGACCAAACACTCCAACTTGTTATAGGTACTTAATAGTAGTATCGGAAAATATTGAAGCAATAATTGAAATCAGTAAACTCTTATAAAGTGCAACATCCTATACCAAGGCCCCCATTATATAAATTTCATCAATATTTCTTGAATTTATACAAAACATTATGAAAGATAAGCATTTTTAAAAAGTGAAATGATATAGATAAAAAAGGAAATTGTCTCGTTAAATACAAATCCTGAACTTGTAAGAACTGCCCTTTTGGGAGGATGAAGTCTAAACACTAATGAATCACAAATCAGCCATAAGAGTTCACTAAGCTGGAATATAACGAGTTGTAAAGATACCAATTCCAATCTGTTGAATATAGTGGATCTTTCAAATTCTGCTGTTCAGATATGTCAGTGTTTATTCACCTCGTGGCCTTATTTGTTTTTTTTAATCTTTGTGGGAAGTTGAACTTTCAGAAGTTGTTCTTCAAAATACAGTTTTCTATTTTTTAAGTGCAATTCAAAGTTGTCCTAGCAAGACATGATAGTAGGGATAAGTGCAGATCTCTGTTGTGGGACCAGTATGTATGGTGTAAACTTACTCCTACTATCATGTTTGGCTGGGGAAACTGAGGATCTGCCCATTGAAATAAAACTTCTTTTCTTCAATGCATTTATTCATTTATTTGTTCCACATTCCAATTTCATTACTGTCACTGAAGGTTTAAAATGTGAATCTCAGATAAGCTTTAACTTTTTTTGATTATTACATCAGTATAATAATCCTCTAGAAATAAATTAATTTGCACTTGCCATCGCAACTACTTAAATAATGAGTTTTCCAGATACCTTGTACTCACTTACCCGCGAAGACAGGGGAAAGTGCGTACTTAATACTACTAAATTAAATTATCAATCTCATCAAAATGGATGTAGTTGGACATGTGGGCTTGAATGTAATATTTAAGCATAACCGTCTAAGGACATTTTTAAAAAGCAAGAAGAAAAATTCAATAATTTAAATTTTGCAGTCCTGTAAAGTCGAACTTTGTAAAATATTGTGTACACTTACCCCACATTAACTTATGATACCTACACCAATTTAATGGTTGGGACAAGATAAATGAAACATTTTTAAAATTTAATAAGTTTTTACCTCATGAAGAGGAGTTCTTTCATCCATATTAGTAACATTGAGATCGGCTCCGGCTAGAGAATAGGATTTCAGCCTATTAACTAATCCCTGTGCTGCAATCCTGGGAATAATTACTATGTTCATTAGTTTCTATATAAAAATGTTCTATTTTTAGACATTATAAATACACAGACATACTCTATATATACCTATATATATATGCTGCTCACTACACTTGTCTGTTCTTGACTTTAAATACCTATTATATGCACCTTAATTTAGTCACCTGGGGCCCAAATATAAGCAAATATATCAATGTATATACAAATTTTAGGTATATATATATATATATATATATATATATATATATATATATATATATATATATATATATATATATATATATATACCTAAAATTTATATATACATTGATATATTTGCTTATATTTGGGCCCCAGGTGACTAAATTAAGGTGCATATAATAGGTATTTAAAGTCAAGAACAGACAAGTATAGTGAGCAGCATATATATATATATATATATATATATATATATATATATATATATATATACCTAAAATTTATATATACATTGATATATTTGCTTATATTTGGGCCCCAGGTGACTAAATTAAGGTGCATATAATAGGTATTTAAAGTCAAGAACAGACAAGTGTAGTGAGCAGGCCTGTAGCCAGGATTTTACTTCAGAGGGGACTAGTAATTTCACAATCGTAATAGTTATTGCTCTTGGTTTGATTTTCAGAAGGAGTCAACTCGATTATTACTCAAAAGGAGGTAACCCCTTTTCAAAATCAGTGATTCATTTATATTTCATGCACAAATATTGATTTTAAAGTAATTTTTTTTAAATATTAATTTATGGTGGAAGGGCAGAGACCCCTGAAGACCCCTTAGCTACATGTCTGGTGGTGGGAACTTCAATGGGTACATTCTCTACCAAAGGCAACATTGCCTGGGATTCTCAGACAATTATCCACTCATCCCAACCTGAAGATTGAACCAGAACTTTCACCAACTGGGCAGAGGAGTGATGACCTTGTCCTGTGTATCTTAATCAGGTATATTGATAGGATTTTCCAGGATTTAAAATAACCACCTGGAGATTTATTCTATGAATGGTATGCTTTGGGAGGAAAGACATATAGGTCCTAGTCAGCCTACTGACTCTCAACAGCCATAATCAAATGAAAATGAAATGAAATTTTATTCTGAGATGTGTTGTCACCTAAGAATAACATAGTTTCCCTCTAGGAATAACATAATTCATGGGTCAAAACCGATTTCTCACTATCCTTGAGCCTTAGTTTTTGAAGAAAGTTCGGTGGGAAGGGTACTGCCAAAATGGCCCCAAAGGGACCATTCATCAAGCTATGGGTAGATGGAACTGCTTGATGGAACCCATGGTTCACAGAAGCGTGAGTCTTGGTTACTCCTTCCAGGACATCCATGCTCCTTATTATTATAAAAGAACTACTTTGTGTAGCCAAAGCTCTTAATAGCCTGTTGTGCCTACCAGATAATATATATATATATATATATATATATATATATATATATATATATACATATATGTGTGTGTGTATATATAGTAACTCATGAATAGTAACACTTGATGGTGGTTAAGTGGCCTAACATTCATGTAATAGGTATCAGAAGTTAAGCTTAAGCACAGTTGAGGATGGATAGTATCTTGGGTAGGTGTGTGCTCTCAACAGAGAATCACATTGGCTAGGATGCCTCAGGAGATTCCCAACAAGTTAAGTAAGGCCTACCAGGCCTATCAGCCTACTGAAGGGAATTAACATTGACCAGGTGAAGGAGTGATGAACCTATGCCAAGGAATCTAATCAGGATTTACCTACCGACACAAAATATTTCCTAGGTCTCTTGGGTCCATGTTAAGCTGAGCTCCACTAATTCTCATTAATTTTATTATTTCCTTATGATCATTGCGAACTGCTTCAACAAGTGGAACAGATCCAAATCTGAAAACATTAAGATTTCTTAACTTGAAAATCCAGAATACTATTTAATTTTTTTATATATTTGAGTTCGTAATAAATATTTATCATTTTAAGGTCACCTTAATAAATAAAATATGACATTAATATATTTATTTGTTTCATTTACCATCATAAAAAAATTGGGAGATGATGTTGGGAGGTGCAATTAAAAATTAAAAACACAATAAAAAAAATGTAAGTTCCTGCATTATATTTTAATGTTCATTCTTTATCAGTTTTTCATCTTTATGATGTAGCTTTTTTTTTGTTAGTGCTTTATATAATGTTTCTGTACTCATTCACAACCGTAAACCCTTCTTCCCCATCTAACCTCTTACCATAACATGTAAAATTGTTTGTGATTTCAACTGCATTCAGTTTTATATAACTTTTATAAATTTATGATTTCAATTTATGTATTATATTTAATTTTATCAAGCCCTACTTTTTCTTTAAATTACTTTTATTAATGTACTCTATGTTTTATTTAATGTCACCAAACATGTTTTATAATTCTCCTTTCTTATGCATCACTCATATCTTTGTTTTATATCCCTGAAGACCTACAACGTACACCAAAACTTCATCACACATATCCAGGAAATTATTGTTTACTGCGTTTCAATTTTTTTTTTTTTTTTTTACTACAACCCCTACCATCATCTCCTAGATTTAATCCAGTCAACAATATCTGCACAATCCATAGTATGACATATATTTTCTTCTTACTTTGTCATTATATATAATGAGATTAGAGTCAATGCATTTGATTAAATATTGACATAATAAGAAAGAAAACTGGTTTTAAATATAATGGTATATATATATATATATATATACATATATATATATATATATATATATATATATATATATATATATATATATATATATATATATATATTGATTGAGATTGTTTATGTTTTGGTCAAAATGTAGGTTTGCATAATACAAAATCACTGACTACTATATATATATATATATATATATATATATATATATATATATATATAGTAGTCAGTGATTTTGTATTATGCAAACCTACATTTTGACCAAAACATAAACAATCTTTAGGGCCAAAAATAAGTCATGGATACAAGAGATATAGATATGAACAAAATAAAATTACAGAAATAACAAGCAAATTGACAAATAATAAAAGTAATACTAGAGATAAAATTATTATGTCTGGGTCCTATTTCATAATAAAATACAAGTACAAGTGGAAAGATTCGTACTTACAGATTACAAATTACTTATCATCAACAGCTTTATTCATTTTTTTTTTTAACTTACTGTTTTTTTAAATAACAATTTTAAATGTTATAATGTTTCAAAATTATAACCATGTTTTAACAAGATATAAAAACTATATAACATCTTGAACTTTACTTTATAGGCACACACTGTTTCACAATGAAGTACAAAAGTACAAGTACAAGTGAGCCACTGGCATAAACTTATTCTACACCTATGACTTGCACTGTGAAACGTTTAAACACGATAAAATTGAAAATAGTTGTATTAAAAAACAGTAAATTAAAAAAAAAAATATTATAATCTAATGAAGGTAAGTCTAAGATAAAATTGGTTCAGAGTTAAAATGCTAATAAAGTGTCATTAAATATAATAATTTTATACAAAAGAAATGAACTTTAAACAATTTTAGTTTAAAGAGAAAAACTATTGACATTAAAATTAGTATAGATTTAAAATCAAATGAGTAGTAGAACAAGTAATTAACATCTGTTTGATTTAGAACGTGATGGAGTGAGGACCTGATTTTGACTGTGAACCAGACCAAGTGTCTTGAAGTCAGTCTATGAGTTTTAAAAGTAAAATTAAATACAGGTCAGTGATTAAAAACCAAGTTAAGTTGTAACATTGCCTAGCTGGGAAACATCATAATTTGAAATCATGAAAAAAGAAGAGGAACATTGAGCAGGAGGTAAGAAGACATTTAAAAATAACCTTTAATATTTTGTAGATAAAATTAAAATTTAATATTTTGTTTTTAGAGTTAAGATAAGTATAAATTGTTTTTATTATTTTCCAAGTTTCCACATTATTAAACCAATCCACCTTTATTTTCAAAAATACATATCTCATCATTTCAATTCTTTTTTAAATAAGTTTCTGAAATCTTCTGATGATAAAATTTTCATTATTTTAAACATATACTTTTTATTTTATTATTAATGAATTAATTTTTGTCTTATTGTATTTTCTGGCAGTTAATTTAGAACCAACAACCAACCAAAAAATCTTTATTTAATACTTTCATTGGTAACAGACAAATAATACTAGGATGAAACAAAAGTTTTGTCGGTTTGTTTGTCTGTCCTGCTCAGTATCCTTAACTTGTCATGTTTATCAGAAGAGAACCTTTCAGACAACAATTGTTCACTCAGTTATCATATCTCTTTCAAACAAATATCTTTTAATATGAATTCATGATGAATTCAGAATTTAATTTGAAATTCGTGTACTTTTGTGGCATTATCTGAAATAAAGATTTATTGGAGCTATATATATTTTCAGGGCCAAAAATAAATCAGAGATATAGATATGAACAAAGTAAAATGACAGAAGTAACAAGAAAATTGACAAATAATAAAAGTAAATATATATATATATATATATATATATATATATATATATATATATATATATATATATATATATATATGTGGGCTGGCTGAGTGGGCTAAGGCGCTTGCAATAGGTAATCAAAATTAAGCAACGTCGAGCGTGTTCAGTACTTGGATGAGTGACTGCCCAGATTTGGGTACACGCCTACTGGGGAAAATCCACGCAGTCTGCCACTATCCCCTCTCCCCCGGCTATGTGAAGCCTGTCAGTCTACTGGAGGCAACTGACACAGACCGGGCGTAGGAGTGATGGTCCTATCTCGTGTATCTAAATTGTGAATCGCATTGTGGTCTTCCAGGATGTTAAATAGCAGCCCGGAGGTTTGGTCCATGGACGGTCTGCTTCGGAAAAATAAAAGCCATAATAGAAGATTTTTAGGGTAAACAGTAGAAGATTGTATCAAAGGTTGAAAGCACTAAGAAAAGGATTCCGACCTCGGATAGGTTTCTGTAAAGATTAAGATGGAACATTACTGGGAGACAGAGAAGATATCGCTGATTGATGGAGAAACTATTTCAACGAATTACTTAATCCCAGCCCAGAAAAGTCTCAAGAAATTCCAATGGAAAAACTACCAGATATATTAGAAGATGATATGCCCCTTGAACCTCCAGACCCAGAAGAAGTATATTACGTTTTAGTAAAGTTAAAAAATAACATAGCACCATAATTCCATGAGATTCCAGGTGAGATGCTTAAATATGAAGGAGACATGTTGTATCGTGAAATTTATGAGCTCATCCTGGAATTTGGGACAAGTAACAAATGCCTAAAGAATGGTAAAGGCCATTATTGTGCCAAAACATAAAAATAGCGATAAATTAGAGTGAAAAAATCATAGAGGGATAACACTACTATGTACAATTTACAAAGTGGTATCAATTCTGTTATTGAAAAGATTAATCATAACGGCAGAAGAAGGCATAGGCGATTATCAATGTGGTTTCCGTTCTGAAAGATCTATGATTGACCACATATTCACCATCAAGAACATGCTGGGAAATGTAACAAATGGAAAGAAGATCTACACCATCTGTTCATAGGCTACAAACAAGCATATGATTGCTTAGTAAAAAATGAGCTCGATGAAAACCTAAGGCTTCTAGGTTGCCCCACAAAATTTATAAGGCTGGTAAAGATGAACTTACTAAACAGTAAAGGTTTAGTACAGGCTCAGAGAGAAATATCCAGATTTTTCCATTCAAAAAGGATTAAACAGGGGGACCCACTATCTCCAGT
The DNA here is from genome assembly GCA_948150685.1 of Rhaphigaster nebulosa. Taxonomy (NCBI): domain Eukaryota; kingdom Metazoa; phylum Arthropoda; class Insecta; order Hemiptera; family Pentatomidae; genus Rhaphigaster; species Rhaphigaster nebulosa. Next base: position 40,611,083 of record OX411307.1, read on the forward strand.
GTTATTTAATATGGTGTTTGAGATAATTATGGGGGCAACAAAAGCTAAGGCCAAAGGATGTATTTATAAAAATATGACTGAATACCTCGCATATGGTGATGATGTGGTCATCAAAGGAAGAAGTGAAAATTCGCTCTTAGAGGCATTTTCCGAATGTGAAGAGCACCTAAATTAAATTAAACAAAGTACAAGCTATCATCTAGGAAAGGCTCAACCAATAGATACGTTATAAGAAGAGGATGTTGAAAAATTTAAGTATCTTGGTACAATTGTAACCAAATAGAAGGAGAGATAAAGGCAAGAATTGATAATGGAAACAAATGCTATCGATAGCTTAGGAAAGTTTTCCAAAATCGAGATATACCCCGAAACCTCAAAATAAGGGTATAAAGGACAGTCCTTCGTCCAGTTATATTGTATGGTAGTGAGGCATGGACCCTAACCAAGCAGCAAGAAGGGTTACTGTGTACATGGGAGAGAAAGATTCAAAGAAGTACTACTTATTCTGGTATACTAAATGTTAAAATTTGACAACAATGTGTCATGATCTGCACTTTGTGAACTCCTACTCAAGACATGACAAACTCAGGTCACTAGAATCAAGAATAATAAATATAAATCAAGAACAAATCTTACTTATCCGTTATATGAACATTGGATCCACTTGTTAGCAGAAATGCAACTATTTTGACATTCCCAACACGGCAAGCAATGTGCAATGGAGTTCTCCCGTCTGCATTGCATATGTTGAAATCGCAACCCTAGAAGAAAAGTTGATGGCTACAGTCAAAAGGATGTTATTTTCTAAAAGACTTTTGGTTATTTATATCAATAGATAACCTGTCCAAATCACTAATTTAAATGATTGAGGTTTTCTAATTTATTATTAAAATAAACTAAATCAATAATTTATAATTTAAAATCCAGTATAGGATATGAAAGTAAAAGATGATCGGAAATGAACCAGAGAATAGGTATTATATAATATAAAAAAATATTATTACATGACAACCCACAAGTTTTAATGCTTAATATTGAAATTTAAGGATGAAAGAGATAATATGAAATCACATACCCATCCATAAAGATCTTTCAGCTTATTCAAGTTTTCCCTGATGACAGCATCCATTGACATTGATGGAAACAAAATCTTTTTAAGGTGGTCTTGGTCTTCTGGTGATGAAAGTTTTAAAGTGTTGGATACAGCACTGACTAGATCAATTTCTTTTATTGAAGAAATGCTACTATGGGAAAGTTCCCCACGGAGACTCTGTGTCATTTGCTATTACATTGAAAAGTGGTATAAACTGTACTAGTTAAGGCTATTGAAATAAATTTACAAAAAGTAATGTAAAGTAAAGTAATTTTTATAAATGTATTAAAATTTATTTGTTTATACTATTTAATACATATTAAATTATGTATGTATATTTCTCCATTAATATTAGACTTTATAGAATTAAAAGAAAATTCTTGCAGAACTAACTCAGTGTAGAAATCTATTCAAAAAAAATTTTTTTTTAACAAATAAGCCATATTTCATCAAGTTTAAATTAGTCAATATAACCTATTTACACTGATGACGTACTTTGTAAATCCCGTTTTTTTTTTTGTTTTGTTTTTTATTCCTTTCGGCTCAAAAGTAATATTGTAATTTGTTTTTATTAAAATATGCAAAAGCTATTTAATAATATTTGAAAACAAAAATAGATACTTATAAACTAGATGAGGACTGCAGCAGTGATATTAAACCAAGACAAGGATAGATAGATAAGACAACTGTTACACTTTACAGTTTACAAAGTATGGTTGAACCTTCAAATAATTGTTTACATTATTTACCACAAACGTGTAATTATTACATTAATTAAAAGATACTTTGTATTACAATAAGGTTTGTTCAGTAAAATGTACTCAACAAATCAAAATTGTTTTTATTTACATAAATGAGCATGAAATGGATGACATTTACACTTATGCATAATTAGAATTTAACATAATCAATTTAGATTCCTAATTTATACTTCTTATCCCATATATATTTAAATATGGTATGAATCGTAACATATATCCCCTTCTTCTTTTCCTTCCTCCATTGTTCCTCTCAGTGTGCAGGTACCTTGACCTAAGCATGCCAATCATCAAGTTGCAAATTTCTTCATAGAAACCAGTCGCTTTCCTCTCTTTTCTACTAATCGAGCCACACGATCCATCCACAACATCCTAGTTCTTTTGCCAGTTGGTTTGTCTTCAATGATCTGTGGTTTATGATCTTTGTTCATTTGGCACATATGACCAAACCACTTAAATAGCTTCTTGTCTAAGATTTCAGCTAAGGGTTCTAACTCCTCTCTTGTTCTGCCATTTCTGAAGACCTCTCTCCAAGTTTGGCCAGCTTTTTTGAGCTACTCTTTTGAGATATTTCATCTCTGGTGCAATGACTCTACTCAGATGTCTGTTGAGAGGAACCCAGCTCTCACTTTCATATAATAAGGTGAGAAGGTAAATTGTAAAATGTGCACTTTTACCAACAACAATGTTGCAGATTTGGTAATATATGCTGTTTGCTATTTTCATTCTGTAAGATATTTCGAGTTCAATTCTTCCATTTCTGCTGATAACTACTCCTAGGTACCTATAGTCTTCTCCTGACTTAAGGTTTTCTCCTCTAGAAATGATCTGCACATCCTCTGGTTCAGGTGCAATTTACATGACTTTGCCTTTATTCATGTATCACTATTAGCTATTATCGTTAAAATTGGCAGATTGTAATATCTGACAAAGTTTTTTTATATTTGACTAATGGATATTTGGTGAATAATCCTGAGAATCGCATTTTTATTAATAAATAATTATTTGGCAATAAAAACAGTTTATCTTTCTTACTACATATAAAAATAACAGCTAATAAATAAAATGGATTATGATGAACTGCAACTAATAAAACTTGATAATAAGAGCATATAGTCATCAAAAACACATTCCTGGTTGAAGATTCCGCCACTATGGCCTTTCCTCTTATAAAATGGCGTTTGAGCAATTATTCCTCTGCTACTAATTTTTGTAATGATTATTTTTCTATTGCTGGCGTACAAATTTTGCTAACATAGTTCTTCTAACTGACAGCAATTACTTTGTTCATTTCAATTTTTTTTTTTTTCTTAAGGCACAATTTGGCAGTCTCTATAAACACCAACAATAAAGAAACTTCGTTGAAATGCACAAGGTTATAGGAATACTTGCCATCCAGTGCCTCTCTTAACACTCCAGAAGTCGCACCCGATATGAGAGATCCACTGAGCAGTTATTTTCTTGTGGGAGGAGTGGATCCTTTATCCACATATTCTCCTGACTCTTGGAGTCTTATGATCCCATAGTGATGTGACCTCTACGAATGCAATTTGTGTACCAAAGAGAAATCTGAGAAATCCCAATCCACTTTTTGCTCATGTTCTCCTAACTTTTCCCATACGCCTTCCAAATTAATTTCTTTGACTGATAATGAATTTTCGTCTATAAACTTAGGTTTCATACAATTTGTAATGATCTGAAAAAATAATTAAACATTAATCAGAGATAAGCTTTTTTATAAACTAAGCAATATTATGACTTTTTTTACCTGTTATAACAACCAAACATATATGGCAGGTTACAGACATTCTCAATGCCTAATGTATCACACTACTTCCCTCTTAAAAAGTCTCGTACGCACAGTGGACAAAAAAAGTATTCATAGAATTAGTTTTTTGGGTAAAAATATGTTTAATAATATATCGAACATAAATTAACTGATTGACATGATAAAAAACAACATTCCACATTAATCATGATTTTCACTTAATATATAATCTCTTATTTAAATACAAACCCAAAATGGGCCAGTCTGAATTGAACGATGATTCTCCCAAAATGGGTCATAAATCGAAATGATTAAGTTCTACTTGAAAAGATGAATTGTTATTTTCACAACTGTGGCTGTATGAATACTTTTTGTATCATAAATTTTCAATTTTTGTTGATAATTAGGTTAACAACACATTCCCCCAAATTGAGTCGTAAATTGAAATGATTTACCTGAAAAAATTTACTTTTCAATTTTTGTTATTAATTAGGTTGTACAGGTTGCTAATTTCCTTCACCTGTAAAAATTAAAATGCAGAATGTTGTTTTTTATCACATCCATCAGTTAATTTATGCTCAATAAATTATTAACATATTTTTACCTAAAAGCCTAAGTGTACAAATACTGTTTTTGTCCACTGTAAGTCATTGCGGAGGTTTTCTCGCTCTTTCCGACCTTCTCAAACTTTCTGCAACTATCCTGATGTCCTCGTTTCCTTCCTTTTACTGGGTTTTACCTTCTTCCTCTTGAGTCTTCTCTTTGGCTTTTTCGGTGCTTTCATCTTCTGCCTTTTCTTCCTGTTACTGGTCTTGATCCTGTCCGCAGTGCCTATGTAATGTTCTGAAGAAATAATAAAACATTAACAAGAGATAAGCTTTTTTTATTAACTATGCAATATATGACTTTTTTATCTGTTATAACAACAAAACATATATGGTAGGTTGCACACCTTCTCAATGTTTCATATATCACACGATTCAAACCTCATTTCATTCCTGTGATAATTTTCATGCTGCTACCACTGTCACAATTTCTGTCCTTTACTACGAGTTTATTATTTTGGAAATCTCCAATGTTTTCTCTTCTGCAGGTCCCAAATACTTAAAATGTAGGTATTGTTATTTATGATTTACAAAAAAAGATAAAATCACTCAAAATTACACAAACCTGAACAAACAACAATAAAGTAACCTGACACTGAACTGGCTAAGCTTACAAGACAACAGCTTTTCACTGCTACCACTGTCCTCATCTATGTAACAAGTACCTCAAAATACTTTTATATTATACTCGACTTTAAAACTATAATGATCATATTAAAACAAGAACTCAAATAAAAAACATAAAATTACTATATCATATTTAAATAAACACAAAGTCATTCATAACAACTCCATAGCCCCTAGTTCAGAATCTTTCTTCTTCCTAATAATCTAATACCTATTTCTACTATGTTGCTACAAAAGTCCTTGTGCATGAATACTTAATTCTAACTCTCATAATTAATCCTATAAGAATGTTTTTGTTCCTACTATTTATGTCAATGTTTTCTTTGACTAATCCTTTAATTCCTTGTGACTTGAGTTGGCTTTATGGGGTCATTTACATTTTTAAAACGCACATGCAATGTCAGAAGAAAAAAATCGTGATTAGTGTTCTTTTGAGACATTGCTGGAAAAAAAAGGTTTAAGCGCAAAGGGAGGCGCCCAAGAAATTTTTGCCATAGAAGGAGATTCAATTATCCATCAAAATACTGCTGCACTTTGATTCAGGTATTTCAACAATGGGAATATGAACGTTGCAGATGAATCCAGATCAGGTCGCCCATCAGTCGTTGCTGATGGCATTCTTCTTTAATGTGTGAACCAGGACCCACATGCAACTACTTGTGATTTATCGGCCCTAGTAGGGGCTTCTAATGACTCAGTGGTTAGTCATCTTAAAAACCTGGACGTACGGAATTTAAAACGAAGGTCCGACCCACATGACTTGACAAAAGCCCAAGCCCAGGAGTGAGTTGATATGTACAAAATTTTGCTTAAAAATCCAAAAGATGACAGGTTCTGGAAAAAAATAATCACAAGTGACGAAAAGTGGATATTTTTAAAAAACCCTAGCAAACATAGCAATGGGTATGGCCAGGTGAAGCTGCACAACCGAAGGTTCGCCAAGATCGATTTGGGAAACAAGTGATGCTTTATGTTTGGTGGAACTTCGAAGGTGTTTTGCATTTTGAGCTTGTTTCTGATGATCGAGCAGTGAACTCAAACCTTTACTTTGAACAGCTAGATGGAGTTTATGCAGTTTTGAGTGAAAACTACCCTGCTTTAGTCAACAGGAACCAAGCCATTTTGTGACACAACAATACCCCTACACATCGTTCTCGTTTAACCAAAGAAAAATTATCAGAACTACAAGGAGTAAACATTTTGCCTCATCCTGTGTATAGTCAAGATATTGCACCATCAGGTTATGGTTTATTTAGATCAATGGCTCATTTTTTAAACTGCCCGATCTTTGATAATTACGAGAACATAAAAATTGGATGTGACGAGTTCTTTGCCTCAAACCCAAAGGAGCGGTACCGGCATCAAATGCAATTACTGGCAGAAAGATGGGTGAAAGTAGATGAAAACAATGGACTTTACTTTGAAGAGTAGTATTCAATAATGTTTAAAATTTATAGTATGAAATAAAGCAATACTAATGAACAAAAACTTTTGTAACAACCTATTAATAATTCTCTAAGGAGTTTGAAATGTTGATAAGAAAATCATGTACATTGAAGCACTATTTCGGTAACTTCTCATTAGGCATGAGGGTAAATTTCGTCTAATAATTTATAGTTTTCTTTAGGATGAAAATCCTGAGTAGTGACGTCCTGTTTCAAGGTGGACAACATAATTTACTGTGCTCTTTGGCCAGTGGTAAAGGTATTTAAAACATTTCAGTTGGGTGGACTCGATTGCTTCCCAACTTCAAAGACTCCAAACTTCTGAAGCAAATAACAATGTAGACGTGACCATAGAATTGAAGAGAGTAATTTTTGTCTTCCAAGTATCACTTCTGCTTTATCGAAGAATTTATAACACTTTGGCACTTGAGCCAGAGGCCTTTTGAGTAGAACTTTTGGAGGCATTACAAAAGCAGTAGAAGGAACTAAATGGAACTCCCAAGTATGTATAGTTCTTGTTGAAATCCAGTTTTTCATTATGCCAGTACAATGGTTTCAGCTTCTTAATTCTCGAGGATTTGTGAAACACCAGCACTTTAGATTTTTTAGCGTTTAAAGTCAGAAAATTATTATTGCGATAATCCTGCAAAATCCTAATCTGAACTGGGCTCCATACCAAGTTTTGCTAAGTAGAACAATGTCATCTGCAAGTAATAGCATCAATACTTCGTATTTGCTTTCAATGTATATATATTCACCGGGTATCGAGGAATTTAATTATGTTAGTTACTTAATGAGGTTGATAATTTAATTATAAATGAATAGTTAAATGTTAATAGTAATTAGTATAGTTATTAGTAGACATAAGCTCTTTGTGTTCTTATCCTTCTCTTTCTTTTAATGGCTGATAATCACAACAATCAGTTAATAAATACCCCAACAAAGGCATTTATATGAGCAATTTCATGAAATTAATTTCAAAACAGAATTTATTTACCTTCTTTTTTGTTTCTAAGTCCCAATCATCCCTTGACAAGACATAGCTAAGTTTTGTAAATGCAGCTTCTGGTGTCATATCATGTCCTGGTAAAACACCATTGTCATAAAACACCTAAAATATAATAACGGATTGAACAATGGGTATTTTATACACAAGTTAAGCATAAAAAATGCTTTGTAATGCTTGAGAAACAAAGCCTCTTCGGGGCCAGTATAATATTAAATGTATGTGTATTAACACACCCTCATACATAAACAAAACAGATATCTTTATTTGCTTTGTTTTTCTTGATCACTTCTGGTTTATAAATGGAAAGCATATTTTTAAATTTTCAATTTCAATAGATGTTGAAAAAGGTATCTTGTTTACCATGACATTTGTTTGACATCGTCACTTTAAAATATCATTTTAAGAAAATATGTAAATGTGATGCGGCCCGCGGCCTTAATTGAGTTTGACACACCTGGTTTACAGATAGTTAATATTACCCACATTGAAGAAATAATGAAAGATCAGAAAGCCATTAAAGCAGAAATAGAAAAGTCATGAAACACTATTAGAGATGCTGAAATTATCTTTACACTTTTAAATAATAGGAAAAAGATCCACAGATTTTGGTTTGTTGGTGGTTGAGATGATCCATAAGTTTTATGATCATAATGGCAGTATGCAAATAGCTGAAAAACTTTTTATTATTTCAACAGTAAGGTATATGTGATAAATCATTATTGTGGACAATAGGAGGTATGTGTGAAAAATAAATCTAGATAAGCACAACCAATTGGTTAACTGTCAAAATTAAGACCAGCAGAATATACATTGGAAATTGTCTATTCATAAAATAGGAGGCTTTGATGGAAATAGATCAGCGCAAAAAAAACATGGATTATTAATGGATTATTTTACCTGACAAATATGGATTTTTAAATCAAAATGACACGCCTCGAATGATTTTCATAAATTAATAAAACCAATTGCAAAAAAGAAACTATTAAAATACTGTGAGTTGATATGATATGATGATAGTTGATAGTGTCTTAAATTCATTTCAATTTAAAGATTATATCAAGGAGATGGGCACTTAAGCACATCAGTTAATCTTTATATCATTGAATAAACACACAATGCAATAGACTGAATGAATGTTTAAATCAAACTTTAGTTAATCGCATATGTTGTCAACTGAATGAAATAATAACAAAAATAGATCATGGACAACAATCATTAAATTATATGTACAGGAATATATTGATACCATTCTCAATAGTGGAATGATACCATTCCACAAACATAAAATAAAAAGAGAATTGATAACAACAAAAGAGAGAATGAGTTTAAAGGAGGGATCTGGCTTACATGACAATCCGCAATAAATTGAACAGAAATAAACTGGATAAAGTCATAACAGAAACATGAGAAATCTTCAACTAATAATAACAAATAATAACAAATAATCTTTATTTTCTCATCATTTATCGTCTCATTCATTGAATGGCCTATAAGAATTGGATAATTACATTATATTAGAATTGATATGTTGTCTTTAAATTTTGAAAACAAAAAAAATTGTACTTTTTGTTAAATGTTTATGTATTTATTAATCAAGATACTTTATGTTGCCATAACTCCATCCAATCATATTTCGTTTGAAGACTTTAATTTTAATTTTAACTTTCACTTAACTATATATGAGATGGATAGCAAGAGAAAGTATTGCGATCGTGAAAAATTTAGAATCCGAGTTTTCAACGGAAATACACCTTTTAAGGTTCCCTGAGACGAAATAACCAAGTCTCTGTGTGTGTATGTGTGTGTGTGCGCGTGTGAGTGTCTGTCTGTCTTTCTGTGTCTGTGTGTCTCAGTGTCTGTGTGTGTGTGATAACTCTACTTTCAAAATTTAAAGTTGCATGAAACTTAAAGTATGTATTTAAGGCCTAGGAAGGTACAGAAACGTTTGCCGTAAAATCGACTTGCCAGAAGTGCCACTTTGTATCATCGGTTTTACACTTTTTTACTATTTTCTCCTAAACAACTCTAATGATTTTGATTAAACTCGTATATATCAATGTAAAATTAAATTACCTTTAATATCAGCCTCATTGAAATAGTCTGACAAGGCATAACTGCCTAATTTGCAAAATGGCTTCCTCTAAAGTACCTTTAATTTTGTTTATTTGAAATAATTAACCATTTCTCATTATTACTAACAATAAAAAATGGATAAATTTATACGATGAACGAATTTGATAAATTACAAAAGAAAAAAAATATTTTCCCAGCTAGAAATAACAATTCAAGAAATAAATGTAGTAATATATGTAGATATATGTATAATACACTGTTGGAAAGATAAAAATTTTAGATAAAATATTATCTGACATAAACAGTCGTAGAAGGTAGTAGAGAGTGACGAAAAATGCATACACTTAAGTGATTGCTATAGTTAATAATTTATACTTCAGTATTATTTAATGGAAATAAAATGTTTCCATGATAACTAAATGGAATTCCCATGGAAATTTTAATATTTATTTAAAGTAAGATGGTAAGTGAAGTTGTGTGATGTGCACACGGGTTATTTTTTTTCATCAACGTATTTTATAAGTTAGTATGAAAAAAAAAATTCTAGATATTGTTCAAAATATTTATTTTATATATTTTTTTTTATTAAAAAAGTGATTTTATGTATTTTTAAATATTTTAATAAGAGAATGAATTACTACCATCTAGCAGTAAAAATATTAAACTATCATTCTGAGCCACATAGTAAGTTATAGTAAGTTATGAATATGAAGTAAGTTATGAATAGGTAACACAAAGCATGTAAGTTGATATTTAATAGATATAAAAAAAAAAAAAGTGTTCTCGAATAACAAAGTTATGAATAGGTAACACAAAGCATGTAAGTTGATATTTAATAGATATAAAAAAAAAAAGTGTTCTCGAATAACAATTTAATACTTTTTTTTAAATATTTACCTTGCCTGCTTCATATGTAGAGCAAACAGTACCTGCAGAACATTGTGTAACATTTACAATTATAATTCCTTGGGAATTGGCACTTCTCAGTTCCTCCAGCAATTCTTCTTTGTTGCTAGGCATGTTTCCAGCGCCAAAAGATTGTATAACCACACCCTGAACTGGTGGTTGCATTAATGATTTTATCTGTAAAAATAAATTTATAAAATCGTGAAAAGTGTTAAAGCAATAGGGGAAACATCTCTGGCTAATGAAAGAAAATCTTTTTTGTATTTTTAAGCCCATTTTATAGGTTTCTATACCATGCACTAGAAAAGTTTTGCAATAAAACTTTATTTTCTACAATTTTCCAAAATAGTTTTCACCACAAAAAATACACTTCTTCGTCCTCCTAAACCAGTCTTTAAAGTAACCCCACTACATTTCTTGTGCGATCTGGGCACAGCCCTCAAAAGGTCCTCATCGCTTATGAAATGCCTCCCTTTCAACCTGTTTTTCACCTGAGGAAAAGCGCGAAGTTGCAGAGAGCTAGATCTGGGATGTAGGGAGTGTGCCCTAACAGTTTTATTCCAGTGCTGGCCAAATATTTTGTGCAAACTTTGGAACAATGCGCTGGAGCACTATGGTGAAGGAACCATGAGCCCATTCTTGAGTTCGGCCGAATTTTCTGGAGAGCTTGCATCACTTTATGGAGACATTCCTCAGTGTACCACTTGCCTGTGACAGTCTTCTGCGTTTCTAGCACCACTCTCTCCACAACGCCCCTCACACTAAAAAATATCACCACCACTCTCTTCTTAACAGATCTGGATTTCCGGACAGTCACGGGTGTATCCTCATCTTCAAATACCCACTCTTTGCTCTGAGTCTTAGTTGGGGCATCATAGTAGTATAGCCAAGTTTCATCATCTGTCACTATACTGTTTACATTGGAGGCTTTTCCATTTTTGAACATCTTCAGCATTTCACTGTACCATGAGACACAATTCACCATCTGAGCTTCAGTGAAGCTATGGGTCATCAAAAGAGTACAAAGCTTCCTGACTTGAAGATGATCAGGCAGAATGCTTCGAACTGCTGGTGCATTAATACCCAAGGACTCCTCTATCTGGTGGTAGGTCACTCCCCTGTCTGCCTCAAGAAATTTCCGAACAGCATTAATGTTTTCTTCAGTCACCGATGAAGCTGGACGACCTGATCTTGGAGCGTCCTCAAGCTCAAAATTTCCTCTTTCAAACTCCTGGTACCAAGTGAATATCATCGTACAGTGTGGACAATCCTCTCCAAGTATAGGCAGCATTTCCTCCAAATACTGATCCACACTTAACCCACGTGCAAAGTTGTAGCATAAAATCGCTTTGTATTCGACTTCAAACCAGGATGACATCTCCGACACCTTTCACTAGCACAGTCAGAAGGGAAATGAATCTAGCCCAGTGACTCAGCTAGCTACTGTGCAGGCTGGGGCAGATTTACGCATGCGCCAACCTGTCCCCTCCTCGTGTGATCCTATCTCTCATATTGCAAAACTTTCCTGGTGCCCTTTACAACTAACAGCGAAATGCCCTATAATATTTTTAGTTCCAGATGCAGATAAGTGCAGAAATTTGATTACAGCATCTTTACAAAACAAAAAACTCCTTATTTAACTGAAAATGGCTACTCAATTGTGGCTACTTCAGTCATTTAAAAGCAATAGTAAAAAAAAATTAAATTATATATATATATATATATATATATATATATATATATATATATATATATAGAGAGAGAGAGAGAGAGAGAGAGAGAGAGAGAGAGAGAGAGTCCTCTAAGAATAAATGTGTTGAACAAACAAAAAAATAACAATTCTGGCTTACATATTGAAATAAACAAAGAAGAATCATAAATAATATAAAAATAATAAAATAAAAAAGAATTCTTGTAAAACAATATAGATGAGTAGTACTAATAAAAAAGAACAAAGAGAGTAAGAAAAGAAGCTTACATTCACCCGCTTAACAAAACTTTTTCATTAAAATAATAATTTACATCTCATAGTGAGAAAATAATATATATACATAAATTTACATTGTAATATGATACAGAAAAAAAAAATAAGATAAGCACACAGAAAAAATAAAGAAAAAAAGAGAATTAATATCTAAAATACATTTAAACAAAATTAACAACATAAAGAGCATATTTTAATTTCTTAACAATCAAATTGTAAATGTCATTGCAAGGAAAAATAATTTATAAACAAAAAGAAAAGAATCCTTGAGATTTATAAATCAAACTAACGAACTGAATGAACAATGAAATGAATTGTGCATAAAACATACATAGTAAAAACTGATGTATTACAGTATAATGCTATGGTTAGCCAGCGTCCGACTGAGTTTATATATATATATATATATATATATATATATATATATATATATATATATATATATATATATATATATATATACAGTCGGATTGGAACAAGACTATGATGACTTGATAAATGGTTTCTTTACAGGGAACCAATAACCAATAAAAGCTTTACAAATCAATCTAATTTTAATATTTCTATATTAATCATAACCATAACAGCTTGTTGTTATTCTTAATATAGAAGCATTAAAACTAGATAGATTTGCAAAGCTTTAATTGGCTCCCCTGTAAATAAATAATCTTTCGAGTTATCATTACAAGTATTCAGTTGTGTGGTGAATACTCAGGGAGGTGGTTTCTGTATGAATGAATAAAATGAGAATTTTTTTTTTTTTACAACTTAAATGTAATTTTCATCGTCTTTGAGATGTATATTGTGGCCTAATAACTTAAAATATTCCTAATATCATGATTTCAATCAGGTTCAACACATTAATTAGGTTCTTTATCTGGTGATATCGTCTTTTCAAAGTACGCAAAAACCACCACCCATCATGTGGTAAAAATTACTATCTCATCAAACTGGTTGCCCCTTTTTGGCATCATCTATAGAAATTAATACAATTTTTACTCCATTAATCATTAAGTACATGGTACTGTAAAAAATTATAAATTAAAGTTCAACATGGCTAAGGAGAGAAACGCCTGATGAAAATGTTCCAACTGAAAACAGTGGATTCCCTATTGATGACAGTGTGTGTGAAGGGCATGAGGCTGCATCCACAGCTCCTGCTCCCCAAAGTGCTGTTTTGTCTACTACTGTCCTAAGTCACTGAAAATATTTTTCACTTTTTTCGAAGGATATTACAGTTTTACTACAGTGATTTTTATTTTTTTATTAATTGTGGCAGTCAGTTTGTTTATATATTTAGTCTTGTTCATAATTTTTACTTGCAGAATATTTTCAATTAAAAAAAAAAATCCTCCTCTTGCAAACTGAGTTAGTACCTTTGTCCATTATGTGATTAAGTTTTCAAACTAAAAAGAAACAACTTTTTTTAATTTGGAATAAACTATTATTTATGACTATTTTGAGTTAAAATGTAGATCTTAGATGAACCTTTTGAGATGTGAGACAAAAACTAACTCGCAAATTTGGTGGTAGTTTGGAAGGTTCTGTTGACCTCTCAGTCATCTCCCCACTATATCTGAGACATGTTCAAAAGGACTGAGATCTGGGCTTATTGAGGGAATCTACAACAATACGATCCCCACCTTCAGTAGATATTCATGTACAATAATAGCTGGGCATCGTCTTGCATCATCTTGTAAGAAAATAAAATTTTCTTCTACAAATGAAGCAAATGTACTTCTATAACTTCTATCTTCTATAACTTTGATCTCATACCAGTAAGCAGTCGGAGCAGTACCAAATATCCTTTAAAGTTCTGTGCGGGCATCCATATTTATGCAACTCCAGAATATTTTTGAACCTCCTTCAAAACTTAATCTGAAAGAGTAACAAGTGGTGTGTCTCTCTCTGCTCTTTCTCCACTCTCTTTCCCTTCCATCTGGTGAGTTCAAAGCAAATCTGGACTCGTCAGCAAAGAAAACTCGCCTCCAATGATCTACTATCCATTCCACATGAGATCGAGTAAACGATTAGGAAACTCTGTGAGCTGTGGTGAGAAAAGGGCCTGTGGTAGGTCTTCTGGATGACAGGTTTTGTTTCACTTCAAGATAGATGCCTAAGAGATTACTAAGATTATACATACATCAAGAAACATAATCAGTTCTCAAGGTGGAAGCTAAGTCGAGAAAAGTACTACACAAAAATAGAATCAGTCTAGGATTCCAGAAATTTGTTATTCAATACTATCGTTGCATCAACTGTGTGGCACTTTGCACGTGTTTCAATTTCCATCATTTACAACAAATCCAGTAGAAATACCATCAGCCAGAAATGTACTAGGGCCCAAGCCAGGGTTGACTAGCAATTTTTTTTGCCACCCTCTGAAAAGAGAAAGTGAGTAGCATGACCCAAAACAGGGTTGAGACAAGGATCTTCTTTTGCCATAGATATTCTAAAGTGGGTCAAACTAACAATGACAAAGGAACTTATATCTTAGAAGATCCAACTACCACTCCCTCTCTCTCCCTCCCTTCCTGAGCCCTATTTTATAATAAAGTACCAAAGTACAAGTGGGAAAAGTACAAGTGGAAATTTTCGTTTTTACAGGTTACTTATTGTCATTAGATAACAATAATTACATTTTTTTTAAAATATAACTATTTTAAATGTTATTGTGTTTCAACATTTCACAGTGTATCATAAGTGTAGTAAGTCATAGGCTCACTTGCACTTATACTTTGGTGCTTTATTATGAAACAGGGTGTGCCTATAAAGTAAAGTACAAGATGTTAGATATTGTTAAAACATTGTTATAATGTTGAAACATGATAAGATTTTAAATAATTATATTAAAAAACAGTAAGTTAAAAAAAGGTGAATACAATTATTATTATCAAATAATGATAAGTAACTTGTTACCTCTAAATAAGAACCTTTCCACTTCTACTTGTTCTTTATTGTGAAATAGGGGGAAGATCTGCTAGACCACAATACAATAACTTTTTGTCAAGAGTAATATTTATATTGCATTTTTTATTAGTAAAAATTAATTTATAGAGATTTACAGCTTTCTTAAAAAGATAAAAACTAAGTAAACGTTCTAAATGATTAATAAAACATTACAACTTGTTAAGAAACTAGAAAAAAAAAATAAAAAAAATAACAGTGCTATTCTATATAAGAATTTTTCTTGGTTTTATGAAGCATTACCAGGAATACAAAATGCAAATTAATTTCAATTAAGGTGATAAAAGCATGAAATTTGTTTTGAGTTGATGATAAATATTTCTGAAACAATTAATTTAGAATTTAAAAAATATTATGTAAACATAATATTACCATTTTTGCTGCAATCCCAGGAAATAATTTTAATAAGGAAACGTTCTCATTCATTATCGGGTGGACTGTAAATTTTGCAATACTTTGGGTGGCTAAAGTAAATCTGTAATCCACTGAAAATAAATTAATATATAAGTTATTTTTAAAAACTAAAGATAACAATAAATAATTAACAAATTTTAAATTATTTTGTATATACACCTATAAGATAATTAAATAATTTTCAATCTCGTAATTTTAGATAGCATTAGTATGTTCAGTTTCACTGTTATTTTCTGAGAATAGGCCTGAATTTAAGTTAATAGTTAAAATTAAATAGTATTGGGTTAGTAGCATTTTCAATGAAAAAATTCAAATATTTCAGAGAGATCAAAGAGATCGATGTAAATAGATTCAATGTATATTTATATAATGACTAGCGTTCTCGTATGGATATTTATTCATATCAAAGGTTCCTCTTAATTATTCTGGAAAATAATGTCCAATAATTATGAATTGGTTTGAGTAGCTCATTTAGCAAAAGCTATCTCATTCCTGTGAGTATTTTTGTTCACAGAAAACAGACTTGAATAAGTGGAGCTTTACATCTTGTCTCTCCTCTCTTTTTCCGATAAAAAAGTTACAGATCTGGTAGTAAATGAAATTTGCCTTAGAGAATCTGCTCAAGATTTCTGAATCCACCTTATCAGATCTAGTGATCACCGTGACAAGGTATGTGAATTCTGTCACCACCTATATCAACTCTTCACCATAGACAATCAGAACATCCTCTTGAGTTCTACCGACTTGAAGGACTTTGCTTTTTTGGGTATTTATAATCATTCCTTTCTTTCTCTTCAACTCTCATTCCATTCTGCTACTGCCTGTTGAAGTCGCTCGGGGGATAAGCACGATGTCGACCGCAAACAGGAGAAACTGTATGACAGGATGTAAGTTCAAGTGGCCCATGTGCATTTGTGCTGTGCGTCTTTTGCAAATGGAGACGATCTCATCCATATATACAATAAAGAGAAGGGGGCTCAGAGAGTCGCCTTATTTCACTCCCTTCTCCAGTCTAAACACTCCTGATTCTTGGTCATTTAGGTGCACAACACACTGGTAAGTTGATTTTGTAGCCTTCAGAAGCTTTATAGGAATGTTATTTGCTTTCAAGGACTCCCAAATTTCTTTGCAGGGTACCGAATCGAATGCTGCCTTCAGGGTCAAAAATGCCAGATAGATGTTTCGGTCATGGTCCAAGGACCGCTCTATCACATTTTTTAAGGTGAAGATTTGATCTTGAGTTTGCCTGTTGGGCCTAAAAGCACATTGCTCTTCCTGCAGGTCAAGCCTCACCAATGGTCTTAACCGGATATATATACTTTATAAAGCACAGGAGACAGACCATTTGTCTGTAATTGGAGCAATCACTTTGATTCCCTTTCTTGTGGATGGGGATTATAATATTCTTTCATCGTCCCAAACTCTTTGGAAGAAGTTTGGTAGGGCTCCTACCAACTCTGGTTCTCTATATTTAAAAAATTCTGGAACTATGTTATTTAGGCCTGGTTCTTTTCCTGTCTTAATCTTCGCAATAGCATTCCAATGGAAATGGAAAAGGTGATAATTGATTGGGAAAAGATTAAAATTGATGTGGAAATGATATATATGCGAAAAAACAAAAAGAGGGACCTTCTGGGGCCCCCCTCCATTCTGCTCACCTCCTAGGAGTGGGGACTTTTAGTATATTTACCTCCTGACTAGTCCAAACAACGTACTGATGCCAAAAACTGTGATCCTTCCATGTCTGACTACAACTTGTCATTGACTGGACTACACCTCTAGAAATGATTCTCGAAATGGTGTGATTATCATAGTCCTGATGACCCATTTCTGAACCTAATGAATCTCTCATCAGTGGTATTCTCTCCTAATGCGTTTTCTCCATAGACTTAAAAAATATATAACCTCTTTGTTATACTCATTATTATTCATTATATCTCGATTACCAATTCCTCTTAAAAAAAAACAAAAAACGATAAGATTGCATTGACTGAAAGGGCTACAAATATTACATCCCAATGACGATATTAATTTATTAATATAATATTTATCAGATAAAATATTTGTATACTTTTTATTTAAAAAAAAATAAAATTTTTATTTTCCCACTGTTAGAATTAGAGTAGCTTAGTGGTCAAGGCACCTGGCTCCTAACTCCAGGGTCCAGGTTCTTTTCTTGCTGTGGCTAATAATTTATTTATTTTGTTATATTACCTTCGGATTGACCCTGGGGTCAGAAAACCCTTCTGTGACAAAACCCAGCCTCTATAAAGTGGTAGTACTTTGCCCTTCAATAGTTTGGGGAATGAACTTGACAGCTGAGCGCCTATGCTGACCACATCACCTCCTTATATAACTGTTGGTCAAGGAATGGTGCATCATTACCATGTACTGAACCCAAGAACCTTTATGGGTTGTAGTGATACAGGTTTATTTATCCCATTATTATCATATAAGGCTAGGACCTATTGAAGAATTTAATAGATGAGAATTTTTTTTTTTTTACAAAACTGTTATGTTCTTTGGTTTATTTCTTATTCTTTATTAATCAATTTG
Organism: Rhaphigaster nebulosa; assembly: GCA_948150685.1. Lineage (NCBI taxonomy): Eukaryota > Metazoa > Arthropoda > Insecta > Hemiptera > Pentatomidae > Rhaphigaster > Rhaphigaster nebulosa. The sequence continues at coordinate 40,629,288 of OX411307.1, forward strand.
ATCCAGTCATGAACAAATGACTTTCAAAAAATGCACTGGATTGATAACATAATAATGGTTCTTATCAGGCACAAAGATCGTTTTGATTAAATTAGTTTGAAAAAAAAATCTTACCAAAGTACTTATAATACTTTTACCTGTTTTTCCTTTTATAATTGCAAATAATATATTAAAATTGATCTGACAAGTAGATCATGTATTTTGTGTATTATATATTATGTACATTTGTTAATATCATGTATCAAAATTACCTGTAAATGAAGTTCCAACTGTAGCTAAAGCAGGATAGTTATGAGATTGAAATGCTTCAAATGTATTTGTACTCATTTTTGTTATTCGATTCCCTCTATATAGATGATGATTAAAAAATACACAAACTTCAGATATAGGATAGTTACCGGCAATCGCTACTGAGCATATAAAATTATCTTTGCCATCTGTAACTGTTTCTAATATTGGAACCTAAAAATCAGTTTTTATTCTAATAAATTAATTATATAGAAGATATAATAACCTTTAAATTTATTTTATGATTCTTAAAATCGCTCATAAATCAGGAATCCTTTGAACGATTCAAACCAAATTTGAGGAGTCAGGTTCTTAATCTACGCGATTTGCTTAAACCGTTGTAACGATAATCGACGTTATCCACAAAAAAACTCAATTTTGTTTTTATTTGGTAATCATATTTTTTTACACAGATCTTCTAAGATAATGCAATAGTTATTTACATGTATTTATAAAGCATATAGCAAGACATTTGTCCTACAGAATGGCGCGTCCAAGAATCAAATTATTATATAAAATAAAAGTAAGGTGGGTGGATTACACGCAACCAACATGTTTTTAAGAACGATAATCATAGGATTGACAATAAAATTATCAGATGAAGACTTTTTGTTTCGTTGAAAAAAGTGTTATCTCATCTTTATCGAAGTAAATTTTAAAAAAAAGTGTAACAGAAAACTTTACTCATTAATTAGATATTTTATTTCAATGAAACTAGTGTTTGTTGGAAACATAATGCGAGAGAAAAGTCGTTGTTGTGGAGAGGGTACAGAACCGTATCAAAAAGGCTCACAGCTTGGCAATGAAGGTATACTTTTCCAAAGATCAACTACAATCATGAAGTAGAATATAACTTTTATTTTTCAAATGTTTTCACATTGCTATTGATAATTAGATTTTCAATAATGCTTACTATAAATATGCCCTTGATATTATGATCTCAACTACTAATGGAACAACTGAAAAGAAATGGTCCCAGAACATTGCCCTGAGGCAGTCCCGCTAGAACACAACTTATAGCTGATAATTCATTAAATAATTTTACTGCGTCTGTCCGTCAAGTAAGAAAGTAATATTAAATAGGAAGTCGAAAGAAGTAAAATTTCATGTCAAGAAAATGCAAGGACAGTAATTATTTTACTCTAAAGCACTGGAAATGTAATCTATTAATCAATCACATTTTTGTATGATTGAATGATGTTTTCTTATGATTTGGAATAGCTTCAAGAGAATTTAGACGATTAGGAAAAGGGCTAATAGGAAGATAGGAATTTAGACAGTCTGAAGGTTTCTCAGCTTTTAATATTATAAAAGCTTTATGAAAAATTTCACACAGCTGGGAAATTTATTATTCTAAAAATAGAGTTGTAGATATTAGTTATAAAAAAACTTATTGTTTTCCAAGATAAGTTCATAAATATAAAGTTATTGAGTCATAACCTGAAGCTTTGGTATTTAGTAAAATCTCAATAAAATTACGGACTTTATGAAAAATAATAAAATAAATAATTAATTATACACCGATATGAAAGTGAGTGAATATGTGATTATTTTATATTATTTCTAATGCATAAATTTATCATTGTAAACTACAGGGTCCGGCAGTGAAACTGGATTATTTCAAAATTAAATTATATATTAAATAATTAATTTTTCATGTATAAATATGAAGTACAAGAATTTGTACAATGAAGCCATTTAGGTAAAATGAAAAATTAAATAAAAATAAAAAAAGGAACTATTTTCTAAATACTACGTTCACCAAATAGATATCCTCCATAGAAATTCATGCATTCTTGGAGCCGTCCGTACCTGCAAGTTTTGCATTATCTCTCTAAGGCTATTGACGGGTATTGCTTCAATCTCGTCCCAAATACGATGTTTGAGGGCTTGGATCGGTTCTGGGTGGATCGGCCTTAAACACTTTTGTTTTTAGCTACGCTCATAAAAAAAATTAACTCGTAAGCCGTTAAATCGAGAGTGCTCCGTCTGTTGAAAAAATGATTTTAACATTTTTTTTTTTTAATGGAGGGAGTTATTGTTGACCGTATATTTATATTTAAAGGGCGAAGTTGATCGGGGGTGCGGTCAAAGAAATAGACTTAATAAGTGTGGTCTTATATAATTGTGCCTACGTTTCGGCCTAAATTTTAGGCCATCTTCAGGGCTAAAAATGAAAACAAAATAACAACAATGAAAAAATAGAAAAGAGGCAGTACCAGTAACAGTAAAAATGATAAATGATAAAAACAGAAAATACAAGTAAGATAAAAAGTATAAAGAATAAAAAGAAAAGGATAACACTAAATTACATAATACAAAAGACAATTGAAAAAATAAAATCAAATAAAATAAATGAAATAACAATGTAAAAATTAAAAATGAAAAACAATGCGATATTTACACAGGGAATAGTGAAATATATGAAATCTATTAATTAAAAAGACACATAATATGAAGGTTTGGTAATGTGTAAAGCATACATGCATAGCAAAGCATAAAGCATAAATGCATACAGTATATAAAAGCATACAGAGATAGTTGTAAGTTATGCAAAAGATGACTATGATGTTAAAGAAGTTGACATTGTTGTAATTGATTTTTGTAATTATGAGATGAAGGAGTAAAATATAAAATAATGTAAGCCCCAAAAACAAAAATAGATAAAAATCCTATGTGGTGAAGAAAGAAGAAGGATAGAAAAGAATGAGGAGGAGGAAATGTAAAGAAAACGTGATAATTACATACCAGCGAGGTGTGTGGTCTAGCGCCAACTGAATATTAATAATGGATTGCCGGGAATTAGGAAAACCGTTAAAACAATGTTACCAACTTACTGATTTGAAATAAAACTAACACTAAATTTAAATGCGGTGTGATCAAAAGACATAACAATTGATTTGAAAACTGTAAAAACGTATTGATATAAGTATATTTAGAAAACTATATATATAAAAAAAATTAATGTTAAAAAATTAAATTTGAAAAAATTAAAGTTAAGTTAAATGTAAGTATAAGTTAAATAATATTACGGGTTAAATTTACTAAGGAAAAAAAATAAATAAATAAAAAATATAAAAAATAAATAAATACTTTGTATAAGGAGTCGTTGCGGGTTAAAAAAATCGTCGTGACGAGTTAAAAAAATAATATAATAATAAAATTAAAGTTAAGTAAACAATAAGTATAAGTTAAATAATAACAATAGGGGTTTAATTTACCACGGAAATTTTTTAAATAAATACTTTGTATAAGGAGTTGTCACGGAGAGGAAAAAAAAAAAAAAAAAAAAAAAAAAAAAAAAAAAAAAAAAAAAAAAAAAAAAAAAAAAAAAAAGGTAATGAAAAGTTATGTTTTTTTTAATAAATTGAATACTTGGGAGTAGGTTAGAGAAAGATTTTGTATATCAGTTTTTTGATTGACGGGAAGGGATTCTAATTGGATGAAGATGCTTTCTGAGAGGAGTCGTTTGTCATGGTTAGGGACTGTGGCGAGGATTGAAGTACTGTCAAAATCAAAAGTATGGTTTAAGGATAAAGCGTGTTCTGAGAGTTTAGAGGCAGTCTGGTTACGGGAAGAGATGGAATATTTATGTTGGGTGATGCGATCTTTTTTTTTTAATTGAAAAATAGTATTTTTTTTGCTGTACGTCAAACTGCTATTCTTGTAATTTACATTTATATATAAAAACGATTTTTTTATAAATAATTTAGTTTTGAAATCATCCCGTTTCACTGCCGGACTAAGTATTTGCTGTCTTGACATAAAACTGTTAATATAAAATTTCGAATGTGTAATTAACTCAAAAAAATTCGCTTCAAGTATAATAAATACTCCTAGATTTATCATATTTGTTATAAAAAATATAAGATACGAAAATGAAATTAAATTACCTGTGAACCAGTCAAAATAACAGGTTTCCCAAGATTTTCCAGCATAAATGATAGTGCTGAAGACGTGTAGGCCAAGGTATCTGTCCCATGTAGAACCACAAAACCATCAAAATCCTTATAGAATTTCTATTAAATATATCAAATGTTCATCACAGATTAAAAAACAGTTTAACTTAAACTTAAAATTGGAACATATTTTAATTTTGTAATCTAATTGATCGTTATAAGGAAGAAGTTTTATATTGATAATTAAATCAATTTAATGATCTTTCTTACTTTTTAAAGGAAGAAATATGTACAAGGGTAAAAAAAAAAAGGTTTGTATATTTTTATTCTAATGATTTAGATTTGCTCTACATTACAAAATTATTATATTCCTCATCATTTTTCTGTACATTTCATTTATTGAGGACTATATTGCATTTTATAAGCAACATTAATAATTTTTTCATGTTATATAATTTTCACTCACGGAATTTTAACATTATTTTATAATATTATAATGCTTTTGTGAACAGTTTTTTTTTATTAACAACATTTGTTTGTTTATGAATTAGTCAAATATTTTTTAGTATTTTGGAATAATTCAAACAACTATAACTTCCATTTATGTTTTATTTCACTTTAGAACATTAAGGGGCCATTCCGCATCAAATTTTAAGTTCAAAACTGGCCTAATTTTTATTTTGTAACATTTTCATTAAAGTCTATATACTAGATTTGTTGCAATTAATGAGTGATATTAATGTTTTTAATATTTTTGGAATTTCTACCATATAATGCATAATTATGTAAATATTCAATTTAATATCAAAACTACCTCTTTACATTTATTGTACTCCGAGATCTGAATATATTATATACTTTTTCGTATTTGAAAGTTTTTAACCACAGAAACATTTTCAAATTAATAGCTTATTTAGGATTTAGCATGACTAAATATAAATTAAAATTCAAACTAGGAAAGGATTGTAATAGCATTCAAAAATATTCATAGCGTCAGAATAAGCAGAAGGATACATGAAAAATCCACCAAGTTAATACATAACACAGCTTGCCAATCAATCCCATTGGATAAGTATAATTATACAGCATAGCTAATATTAATAAAATATACTGTAACGAGATACATATAGTATTATTATTATTATTATTAGCATTATTATTACGTATTAGGCAGTGGAATATTAATACAAATATTCTATTCTCAAAATAGAGCGTCTTTGATTGAAGCTCTCCTTTATTTAAGATAAAGGCCACACTTTTTGTTGGGTTTATTTGCCAGACCGATTTCTGCTAGTATCCTCTTGGCGCTATTTATTACTCTTTCAACAGCACCTTTGTCACGCACTTAAACAGGCTGGCCGTCCGCGAATCCTGTGAGGATCACACTTTTTGGTGTCTTCTTAAATTGTATACAAAACCTTTGGAGAAATCCTGATCTATGGTTGCGGTAAAAATGATTAATTTTCAGGTTCAACAGCGGAGATGACATGGCTCCACCTTGAAGTACACCTCAGCCCCTTGGTCTGGCTATTCGAGAAGGCTCCAATATTAATCTAAATCTTGTCGGAGCAGAGTAAAGCAGCAATAACGTTTTTCAGATCCGGTGGCACTCCTTTCGATTCCAGTGAACTGACAATATAATTATAGCCAACCTGTCAAAAATGCCAAAGACGTCAAGAAACACCACCGCACAATCGTTTCCCTAATATCGCGTCTTTTATTCACATCTTTTAAAATCGCGTCAATGATTCTTGCACTGACGTCCGTTCACAGAAGGCCTACAATAAAACCTTTTTGATTATTGCTGACTGGGATCGGTTCCCTTAGTTCAGGGTCTAAAATCTTTTTTATAATCCGGTGCAAAATCGAATATAGGTCTCCAGGAGGATATATTTTTAATATCACCTTTGGCTTTGTAATTAAAATTGTCCGTCACTAACGAAGTGGCTCCGGTACATGAGCCAACATACGCATGATATTCGAAATTGCTTTGATGATGTGAGATACTTCAAAGTACATTATCATACGGATTAAAACCCCATCAGGCCCCAGCGATGTCTCCAATGCTGAAGACATAATTGTTTTTTTTCAATGGTTGAACATCAGATTGGAAGCGGGGTGTGTTTTTCATAATCCGCTCCGTAAAATGTATTCTCACTCTTAAAGAGACTTCTAATGTGACTCGTGATATCGGCTACCTTCAATGGGCATTGCTTAGGATCGACGGCACTCAATATATTTTGCAAAACTTTCTTAAATCTATTATAATAGTTGTAATCTATTATAATAACAAGCTCGTAATGGTATTGTCATTGCCGAAGGCTCCTATCTACTTTGTTAGCTCTCTGCGGATTTGATTCCTTTTCAGTACACTTGCCGGCCATACATGATTTATACTTTTATCTCATTTTATAGAATTTAACGGCAGGGTGCTAGGGCCCAGGCAATTTTTTATTAATATTTTTAAGAAAATCTAAAAAAATGTCCACTGCTTTGTTTAAAATTAAAATGGTTTTTGTTTTGGAAAGTTCTATAAGGTTGTCGAACAGTATTATCTTCGTTAATGTCATTTGCCTCACCATCTCCATTTTTACTAGGTTGTTACAAAAGTCTTTGTGCATGAACACAACTCTTAATTCCAACTATCATAATTATACAATAAAAATGTTTTTGTTCCAACTATTTATGTCAATGTTTACTTTGACTAATGCTTTAATTCCTTGTGACTTGAGATGGCTTCATGGGGTCATTTACATTTTTAAAATGCACGTGCAATAAGAAGAATAAATCGTGATTCGTGAGACATTACTGAAAAAAATGTTTAAGCGCAAAGGCAGCCGCCGAAGAAGTTTGTGCCATAGCAGGAGAGTCAATTATCTATCGAAATACTGTCACACAACCGGATCAGGTCGCCCCTAGGTCGTTGATTATGACGTTCTTCTTGAAAGTGTGAACCAGGACTCACATTTGACTTCTTGTGATTTATCGGCCGTAGTAGGGGCTAAAATCTTTTCTGTTTTTACACGGTTTATACAGATTTCTGTCTTATAGATTTTATGCAGTTTTGAGTGCAAAGTACGCCGCTTTGGTCAACAGGCACTAAGCCATTTTGCAACACGACAATGCCTCTGCACATCATTCTCGTTTGACTAAGGAAAAATTATCGGAACTGCTAGGAGTAAACGTTTCGTCTGATTTGGAACGTTCGCACCATCAGATTATGGTTTGTTTAGATCAATGGCTCATTTTTTAAAAGGTCGGATCTTTGATAATTACGAGGACGTAAAAATTGGATGTGAAGTTCTTTGCCTCAAAACCAAAGGAGTGGTACCGTCATCAAATCCAATTACTGGCAGAAAGATAGGTGAAAGTAGTTGAAAATAATGGTTTGAAGGGTAGTATTCAATAATGTTTAAAATATGTATGAAGGAGAATCTTGGTTGTGGGTACGGTCAATAAATGAACACACAATAAGAAAAAACTTATTATAATATGTGCCGACGTTTCGGCTTAAGCTTTAGGCCATCATCAGGGCTAAGACAAAACAAGATAACAATAGATATAACAACAGTGGCAGTGCCAGTAATAATAAGAAAGTTAACAAATAATAAGATGAAAAAGTATGAAGAAAAATATGTTGATCATAATATGTTAATATTAATGTGAAAAATAAGGAATATGTAAGTAAAGTATAAAGAAAAAATGCAAATCATAATGTGAAAAATAATAATAAATGAAAAGAAATTAAGAAAAATATGTTAATGGATAATGACAAAAAAGTTATTGTGAAAATATAGATATATTAGATATAGAAGGAAAGATAAATAAAATGAATGAAAAGAAATATATAGTAAAATAAATGAAAAATACTAATTATAATAACACTAGAATGAAGATTTATGAGTATGAAAAGTATCTCAGTATAATACGATAAAATAAGTAATGTAAATGATTTCTATGTAAGATATAATGAAACATAGAAAAATGCATGTAAAAAATAACAAAGTAAAAAAAAAAGTAGTAAAATATAAAGTTATGTAAGCTTAAAGAGTAATATAATCATAATTAATAATCGTATGTGGGAAAAAAAAAAATAAAAAATATATATATATATATATATATATATATATATATATATATATATATATATATATATATATAATCTGAAATAAAACTATACCAATGCACAAGGACTTTTGTAACAACCTAGTATTTTTCATCTTATCTTAGTTAAGCCCCTCACTTGGTTATAGTTCGCCTACCTAAGGTTTTGGTTTCCGAGATCTCTATCGACCTTGAATATCAGGTCAGAGATGGGACAAAATTTGGGAAAGCCGTTGGTCTTTTAGCAAGAATATTGTTTCTTTTCTTTTACTCCGTTGTTAGATTCCTTAGTTGTCTCTAGAAACTTGGGTAAGCATGGAAATATATTGTTAATAGACATTGTTGCCTGATGCTTGGCCTTCGTCCTGCCATTCCATCTTGACGAACTGTTTCTCGCCGCCTCTCGCGACAGCCACAGACATCACAGAGGTCACTACTGCTTCTTGAACAAGGCCACCTGTTTCACCTATGTCCAATCTTTTGGAAGGTTACAAATCTTACTCAAAAAAACGATTTTGTAAGTTTGATACTGGGAATTTTTTCCTGAGGGATTTATGCCTGGGAGACAGAATTTCATAGAGATGAATTTTCACAATGGTATCTGCTTATATAACTATAAGCTTATATAACTATAATTATATTACTATTTACTTAAATAAACATGTATTAGTACAGTCAGGAAAACTAAAATCACGATAGTTATTTGAATGTGTGACTGACCACAATTTTTTACTTGTGAGTGTCAACTACTAGAATAGCAATAGATTTGGTATGTTTTGTCCTTCCAACGAATTTTCTTTTTCGATTTTTCTTATTTTCCTGTTTGTTTCATTATATCGAATAAATATAATATTATCACAGAATCATATTTAATTAATATTAAATAATCTCCCATTTGAATTCAAAACCGTTTAACTAATTCACTAATAATGAAAGTTGTAGCCTTTCTAATAACGAAAAATTATGTTTCGCCAGAAATTAAATAAAATGGTTTATGTGCTTGATTACCTCTGAAGTGCTAGATTAATACTATTCCAAATTTTAACTAATCATACCTCAATATCTCTTGCAATTATATTCCATTCCTTCATTCCCATGTTACTGGAATCAAGAAGTCTATCATATTCACAAATTTTATAAGTAACCCTTTTTAAATTTTCAATATGTCTGAAATAAGCAAATTTATTAAAAAAAGAGTTGCTATCGTTATTTAATAGTTTAACTTGGGGATTATCAAAACGATGAATTCTTACGGTAGTACAAGAGCGGATTCATCACTGCTGAGCCAATCATACTTTGATGCAAAATTAGGATCGTGGGTTTGAGGATCTTTTTTGATGAATTCACATAGAGATCCTTTTGCTGTATCAAGAACTGTAAAATTATAATAAAACGTAAAATTATGACCTGTGTGTACTATAAAAATTATATAAAATAGAAAATCGACATGGCAGATTAATTTATCATATTTTTCAATCAAAACATTAAATTAATCAAAGATTACCGTTTTGCTTGTTTCGGATCATTCCTATCGTTCCTCCAGTATAAAGTACAAGAACTTTACTGATTGAATTAAGAGTGTGGGTCTCCATACTGTCTGAAGTACCTTCCATGTTTCTTCCAGTTTCTCTAAATTGAAATTGAAAATCATTATACTGTGCTGAACTCATGATTTTCTATGCCTGTAAAGAAATGTACATTAATAAATTAATTTTTTAAAATTATAAGAAATTAACCAGGAGTCGAATGAAGCAGTTAATTCTTGTAATTAAAAGTAAAAAATTAAATTATATATTTATATACACACATATATATATATATATATATATATATATATATATATATATATTTATATACACATATATATATATATATATATATATATATATATATATATATTTATATACACATATATATATATATATATATATATATATATATATATATATATATATATATATATATATATATATATATATATATATGTATATATATAAAAGTTTTTTTGTTTAACTTTTACTTTTATTGATAAGCCATTTCAAAATATCGGATTAGCCGGAAAATAATGCAGGATTTTGGTTTAAAAAGAAAAAAGAAAGATTTGCAACTGTTTATAAGTCTCCCTTCTGAATTTTTTTGAACCACCGTTGAAAAGTACACTCATTAAAGCTGCCCTCGCCCCAGACTTGATTGATGTTTCTGGCCGTCTGGGCCCCGTTACGGCCGAGTTTAAATTCGTAAAACAAAATTATACGAAAATCTCGCGTTGACATCTCAGTAAAGACTGAATTATTTCTAAGCAGCGAAATGCTGCAGAGTTAAACAAACATTATCGTTTGGAAGAGGATTAATTAGTGTTGACATTCATACGAATGAATAATCCAGTAAACGTAAACAGTTTGTTATATAGAGGGGTATTTTAAAGAAAACTCAAAATCCTGCATTATTTTCCGGACAACCCAATAGTTATTTTCCTAACTTTTATTTTCAAACGTCATTAATAAAAGTTTTTATTTAACAGTTTTTTTTTAATTATTTACTTGAATAGGTTTTAATGAAAAAAGTTATATACTTTTACGTTTTTATTAGCAGAAAATGTAATAATCAATATATATACATAGTTATAGAAAACTTGCATAATTTTTCTATGCATTTAACATAACAAATATTTCAAAATAGATAAAAATTTTAGATATCAATAAACATAAAATTTTAAGTATATCACATTAAAGTTATTACTTTTCTTAGGCTAATAAAACAAATCTGATTAACAAATAAAACTTTGAATTATACTGTACAATGCTCTCTAAGATAACTTTAAAAGTATAACGAGTTATAAAAATATTAGTCCCAACCTGTTGCCTGGGCAAGTGCAGACTTCAACTCTGTGATAAGTGTGTGTGGTGAACACTTACCCTAATTTCATGTTTCGTCGAGGTAACTACGGACTAGCGAATTAAAACAAAAATCATTATTTTCAATGCTTTTATTCAATTATATTTCACATCCCACTTTCATAACTAAATGAAGATTGTAAAATGTGAATCTCAGAAAAGCTTTAATTTTTTTCGTTGATATATATATATATATATATATATATATATATATATATATATATATATATATATATATATACGATAAATCAAAGATATATATATATATATATATATATATATATATATATATATATATATATTAAAAAAAGCAAAACTTTTTAAAGCTAGAACTTTTAATTAACAAATTTGAAAAAAAAAAATCCATTAACCTCTTATTGAAAAAGGTTAAAAGTTATTTTCAAACTGTTAAAGTTGAACTCATTTGTAAAAAAAATAATAACTGTTTTAATCCCTGGAATTATAATTTCAAATGTATATACCAAGAGGAAGTACAGACTTGTATGAATTAACTTATTATAAGCTGTATCACTAATTGATTTAGCAAAAACAGTAAAAAAATCGCCTTTTCAAAGGCGGAATACTATACTTTGGAACAGAAGTATGAATATCGATGAAAAACATATTTAGGCTAATAAAGCAATCAATATAAGACGGATAGTTACCCGTTCTAGTAGTCTCCACTCTTGAAGGAGAATACAGCGAGGTATCAAGATTAAACTAACTATATCAAATTTGAAAACATACAATGAAATGATAATAAATTTGATACAGAGACTGATTACTGATTAAATTTCAAAAATGGTACAATGGGCCGCATAGTTCGGCCTTGGTCTTTGAACATAAAAAATAAAATTTGTAATTTTTTTATTAAAAATAATTATGATGATATCGATATTGCGAGAGTGAAGAACAGTGAGGAACATCACGTGCTAGTAGAAGGAAGAAAGAAGGTTTATTAGTGATGATAACTGTTTGAGAGCGATGAAATAAGAAGGAAAGGTACCACTTTAAAACGCAATTTGATCTGGAGAGATTTTGTATTTGGAAAGGAGGATATTATGATTAACTGAGTCGAAAGCTTTTGAAAAATCAAAGAGAAAAAGGATGGTGATTTTCTGTTGGTCTATGGAGGATTGAAGATCTTGGATGATTTTCAACAAAGCAGATTGCGTGAAAAAAATTGGTATCGAAAACCTGACTGAAGAGGATTGAGGAGAGCCTGTTGCTCAAGAGAGTTATTAAGCTGTGAGTGGACTATTCGTTCGAGTGGTTTTGATAGGTTGGAGAGAATGGATATAGGTCTGAAACCGGAAAATTTGGAAGGAACAGAAACTTTATTGAACGGACGGACTAAGAATTTTTCCAAGCTGTTAGGACGGTGGAATTTTGAAGGGCAAAATTATCAATGCGCAAAAGGACAGGAAATATGACGGGAAGACATAGTTTGATTATTTTAACTGGAAATAGAAATTTAGTTCGTCAGGAGCAACCGGATAGCAATTACAGACTTTGGAGTTCACTACAGAAAGATTTTTAAGAATTTTCCATTTGGACTTAGGATCAGAGGCTTGTGATAGAGAAATATGAAAAAAATTGTGCCTTGATAGGCAGGTAGATCGGGTGAGGTAACGCAGTGATTTGAAAGATGAGTAACCATCGGAGGTTCCAGTCCGTCTGAAACGTTCCCGAGCGGTTTTCTTTCGCACATCAAAGGGATTGGGCATTGCCATTGTGTTCCATCCACACCACTGACGAACAGATGCGCAACGGGTTCCTCATTTTTATCTAAATATAGGATTTTACAATCGTTGTTACTTTTAAGTTCATATTGAAATAATCAATGATTCATAAATTGATAACTTTTTGTTGTTAATTGAATTTATTGTTTTGATTCGTACTTTTTTTTTCCCAACTTATGTTTTTAAACCACATATTTTCACAAACATTTGGCAAACGATTCGTCAAATGATCATAAATAAATTTGCCATGTGTGTGGTAGCCACATTCGTACTTTCACATTTCATACATTGGACAAGTTGTTTGAAAAACGATTTGCCACTAGTGTGGAGCCACCATAACGCAAAAATCGATCAGTACTTTCACCAATGCTCCAACATTCACAAATACTCCGATTCACAACAGTGGCAAACAATTTAGCACTTCTGTGGAGCCAGGGTTTTGGAGAATAGCTAGCGATGAACTGAGCAGTAGAGGAGGCGATGATGGGGGGAGGGGGGGAGGGGATGGCGCTGATAAAGTTTTACTAGAGTCTCGGTTACCTAAACGGGCTTAAGCCGGAATTCGACGAATCCGACTGGGCACCTTCGCTTAACCGTTTTACGATCTTAACGGCGATTTCTTATATCCACATATTAAAAATAAAATTATTTTCGTTCAACAATTTATTTTGAAATTATTAATAAATACATATATCTATTTTTACGAGGAAACATCATAGGGAGGAGGTCCAAGGCTAATCCCAATCTCCCATAGCTTCTACAAGAGCCGTAGCATCTTAAAAATAGTAGGATACAATATATGTTATCATCTCAAAGTCGAATGTTCTCAACAGAAAAAAATAGGAAAAAAGAATGAATATCCAATGAAAAAGTTAAGCTGCACTGTAAAAACTAAAATAGGGGCAAAATAGATCTTGAGTATTTAGCAGATAAATTGGGTTTAAAAAAATGGGGAATGGATATTGAGTCGCCGCTTCGAAGTGATCCATGGTTAATACAAAATATGCAATACAAAATATTTCAGGTGTTAAAGATTTTGAGAAGATGGATTTTAATGACAATGGTTTTATACATTTTAACCTTAAGACTCTTGTTTCTACTAATTTAATGTTCTAAAAAGATAAGCTGATTTGAATAAAAAACAAAACAAAAAACAAGTGTATGATAACAGTTTCAAAATAAATTGTTGAACGAAAATAATTTTCTTTTTAATCTGTGAGTATAAATAATGTATAAGAAATCGTCGCTAAAATCCTCTGACGGTTAAGTGATGGTGCCCAGTCGGATTTGACATTGCTAGGCTATTTCCGACTTTTGTCCGACGTCCGACTTATTTCCGACGTTTCCGTAACCGAGACACTAGTTACAGTTTAGATTTCTCTGGACGCCTCTATACCTCCTAATTAATTCCAGGCCTCTGTTCGCAGCTCGTTCAATAGTTATATTATTCCAAATAAGGAACAATTTTGATCTCTTTAATAATGAAATAAATTTATTGCTCACTGTTGTTGAGAATAAAAGGTGTGGCAGAGTTAATAACGGATCAACACAGGAATGATATGCTTAAGATGATCGAGTAATTCCTAAAAAAATTGAAACATTCTTGAGTGAAAGTGTTTCAACTCGACTGTTGGTTATTTTGCGCTGCAATAAACAACGGATTTTAGATTTTTTTTTCGCGAGGTCTATTGTTAGCATAACTATTAGTTTAATTTGTAGTAAGAATTACTTATACGCTCGCTAATCCGAATTAGTTAAAACCAAGGAGGCTCAGATAAGCGAAAAAATAAGATAATTAAAATTATTTCAAAGAGATTAAATTAATTTTTTAATGAAAAAATTTGGTATATTGTATAATTTTGTGATCATTTGTATATTTTCGTTGATACCTCTAGCTCGAATCTTGCCGAATCTTTTTTTGACATTGAGATTTACAATTGTACTACTGATGTCGATATTACAAGATGACAATGTGAACTGAGGCGAAAGAGGCTTATGCATAGTCACATTTGTATTCAGCAGATTTGCGTTTTGATTGGAATTAACTGATGCAAATTACGTACGATCAAAAAAAAGAAAAGGGCCATTGTTTTCCTTGGGGAGGACAACGATCCTTTTAACAATATCCTATTCTAATTTTACTCGTACAGTCACTCAAATTTCTAAGATTTGGACATTGGCCTTTTTTACTCCAAGATACAGATATATATTGTGAATAGGTGGACAAAAAAGGTAACTTCTCCGCTATTTCGGGAAACAATGTTGGAATCTCATTGAATGACAACATTGGCTATATAATTAAAAGCTGCAATATAGAGCAGATTTTTTTTTTTTTTTTTCTCGAGAGGTCTACTCTTTCACAGAACTAGTTATAATAATCATTACAGTAATAATGATGCACAAATTAATAATAAAGGATACAATTAAGAAATTAACAACTTTTTAAAAATGGTAATTCTTCATTTTCGCCAGGTTTTTTTGAAAAGGTATCGTCTCCTAATAACGGATTACCCTCCTTGCACGTCTAAAGGCCTTGACTCTGTCATGTGTAGAAAAAATTGCGTTTTGAACTCACTCCACCGGCACAGAATCGTAGAGCAATTTGAAGCTGATTTAAATAACTAGGAGGACGATGACGCTGCCTAACACGCCTCCCTAAATTATCCCACAAATCCTCAATAGGATTCATTTCGGGAAATCGCGCTGGCCAAGTATTCGGTGGCTGTTCGTGCGGTATGCGACCGTGCATTATCCTACATCGAAATAAATTGTAAACCAATAAATGGAGCGAATGGGATCCCAGCTTGTAGAAGCACTTCCTCAATGTACCTCTGATTATTTAGAGCCCCATTTTTAATGAAAAATGCTTATAAATTTATTCCTACCCAAACCATAACTGATTTCCTTTGAAAAATCTGTGAACCACGAAGAGTACATACGAATCTTTCCCCTGGTTAAAGCGTTGTTGCAATATATCGGACGCTCCCGCCTTCTCTTGCCAAGGGCTACGGCTTCATTCGAAAGAACCATTATCCTCGACCAGAATAGAGAAACAACATTTATTAATGCCAAATACAAGTATTTAAAATATTAAAGACGTTAAAAGGTACAAAAACCTCCTTACAGTTTGAGTAGTTTTGAGTTCAGTAAAACAGCCTCAAAGCCAGGGCTCCAAAATAACCGTGCACTTTTATTTTGAAAAAGTTCTTGTTCTAAATTAAACTTTTTCTCAGGAACTTTTCATGAAACAGTTCATGAAAGAACTTTTATGATAAAACTTTTAATGTAAGTTCTTGTGAGAATTTTTTGGTCACAACTTATATAATAAAAGTTCTTTGAGAACTTTATCGTAAGAACAATTATATACAAGTTCTATATTATAAATGTTCTTTTTACAACTTTTTAATAAGATTATAATAAAAGTTCTCATTATAAAAGTTAATATTAAATGTGGAAAAATACTTATGGGATTGTGTCTTCAAGGTTTTATTATCATAAAATGTCATTTCTTTAAAATAAACATTCTGAAGGAGATTTAATTAAAATTAAAGAAGTTTTTCTATGAAATTAAAAATTAAATGTAAATTAAAATTAAACAAAGATAATTGTTTTTCTATTTGTTCTTTTATTTCGAATTTTATTTATGATCAATGTTTTTTGTTAAAAGATTTTTTTCAACATTACTGCTGTCTACCGAGGATTCCCCACCTCCCGAAAATCGTTTTCATGCTTTGCCCCATAAGTATGTGAAAACCTATATTTCAGAACTTATATTAAAAAAATCCAGTAGGAACTTCTATTAACAAAACTTATATTAACAGAACTTTTATCAAAAACTTTTAATGATATAAGTTCTAAAGGAACTCTTATCAGAAGGTTCTTTTGTGTAGAACCTTTATGATAATACTTTCATTGTAAAAGTTCTTGTTTACAGTTAAACTGAAACTTTTTGCAAAAGTTCAGTAACTGTTTCGTACCTTGCTCAAAACAAATGAACGATACCCCGAGCCTAATATACCCTGTCCTATTAATCCAGAAGAGATTATTTCAATGGAAATAGTCCGAACCTACTCTGTAATAACCAGATTACCCGCAAAAACACATTACTCATAATCAGTCATTAAAATCAATAATATTAAGTGTCTGGTTTTTTTGTTTTGTCTTTTTTCCTGCCGAGTGTAAATATGTCGATTCAGGACAAAAGATTCTTGATATGATTCCTGCAGAGATAGGAGATGGAAAAAGAGATGAAATTTAAATGTAGGAAGGAAGGGAGCATTGTATACTAGGGGTAGAATATAGTTCTGTGGAGATGTAGGTTTACTGTTAACGAAGAATTTTACAAACGCAGCAATTTTATGATAAAGATTAAAGAGACTGGAAGGGCTCTACTGATTTTCCGTCAGTGTCTCTAATTTAAAGATTTTTGAACGTCATACAGGGAATGTACTTAACCTTTTGTCAAAAACCTACGGCGCTCAGTGTTCAAAACGTGGAAAAAAACATAAATTTCAAACCTCTCAAAATGCCGATTCATGTTTATTCCACCATTTCAGAATAGTTCACTAGCCCATTTCCTGGGCTACGGGTAAAAATAGCATTTTTACAGTTGCATTTCCAACTGATAGCAGTTATAAATCATGCTCTGAAGTATGTAATTTGATGTTTAAATTCTGAGTCACTTCATTTCTACTACTTAATCTATGAATATGGAACGATACTGTTGGCACATCTATTTGGCATATATGACACTTGTGGGTGGTTGAAGGGCTTTATATTTTATATTTTGTATTATTTTTGAATTGTTTA
Organism: Rhaphigaster nebulosa; assembly: GCA_948150685.1. Taxonomy (NCBI): domain Eukaryota; kingdom Metazoa; phylum Arthropoda; class Insecta; order Hemiptera; family Pentatomidae; genus Rhaphigaster; species Rhaphigaster nebulosa. The sequence continues at coordinate 40,647,024 of OX411307.1, forward strand.
AATAGCTTTATAAGTATGCATCTTTCGAATGCAGTGTTCTAACTTGTTTTTCTTAACCTATTTGGCATTTATTTACGTGAGGAAACAGTATCCAGCTGCGTAAATCTGCGAACTTAGTTGATATTTTGATTTTAATTCGTAAAAGCATTGTTCTGACTGAGCGTGTCCAGTAAGGGATCTCGATGGAAAGCTTTGGAGAAGCTCTGAAATTTTTTTCATTCATATTTATTAGGGTGCTGATTATGAATTTAAACCTTTCCACCTCAACTTTTTTTGGGCAAACGTATTTTTTTTTGGGGGGGGGGGAGGGGCTCATAACTAGAAACCATCAATTTGAATAATTTCTAATATTCATTTGACATTAAATTAAATAAGAATGTATTACCTACACATTTGAATCTAAAGATTTGTTTGTTTGGCCACTCCGTTTTGGAGGGAACATCAAAGTTAGAAGACGCAGTGTACTCCAGTCAATTGGGAACCAGAAAGGGAGTGGAATGTTTTGAAGAAGCTCTGAAAATATAATTATTAATGCTTTTTGGGGTGCTGATTGTAAATTTCAACTTTGTCAGAAGAAATGTTTCCCAGAAACATAAAATTGTTTTTAAAAAAATGCTATAAAGCTCAAAAAATTAATTTCGACATTCCGTCTCACAATTTTACTGTCATGAAACCGCTGAACTATATGTACAACTGCATAGCTGATATAACATGCCTAATAAATTCCACAAGATTCTTCTACATGGTAGTACAATAATTTCAGCTGCTATTCAACCTATTGGGATGCTCACCGAAGACCCTCAGTAAGCTAAGGAACAAATTATTAAGAGTATAGTAGTAATGGGGCATTCCCCAAATTTCAGTAGGATCGCTACCAATGAGGATTTCATCAACATGCTTCAAGTGACATCCTATGCTTTTGTTAATAAATTAAGGACAAACCAAAAACGAGAATTCTTGATCTCCGAGAAATTAATTTTTTTTAAAATTCATATTGCACTTTTTTTTTTTAAATTTAATTTATATAAAATATTTAATTTACTTTTTTTAATCGCTACTTCTTCTACCGCTGAAGCAGTGTGAGAAGCCTTCTTTTAGAGTTTTATCCAATTGCCTCGGTCCCGAACCAACATCCTTCTCTTCGTCTAGTCAATACCTCCTCAACACCGTTCTCCCAGGTTCCCCTAAGCCTACCCCGGAGTCTTCTGCCCTCCACGTTGGTCTCTTACATATACTTTATATAAAATATAAAAAGATATCTTAATACTTTGCTAAAGGTTTTTAGATTATTATTTTTTAGCAGAATGGCATTTCATTAATGTCCCTTTAATTTACCCAATCATTTTCCATACGTTTTGAATTATATCTTGAAATGTTTAACTCCTGCTATATTGAATCGGGTTTGCTGTATTTGATTTCAGCGTTAAAAAATACATTAAAACAACCCTATTGTAGTGATATTCACCCAGAATTATCTCGCCTAGTTTTTTTTTCGCAAATAGACCGGTTTTTGACTAATGTGCGGCGCTTCGTGCTCGCGCATCTTTTGATAATGTTTTATTCATCCCTATGGAGCATATCATTCTGGAATATGATTCTGGAACCTTCAAACAATTTTGGAACAAGAAACTGCTTATGAATTTCGACAGTTACTGGACAAACTTACCCTACACATTATTATTATTTCAAAAAATAATTTATATCATTACAATCAGCTCTATCTGGGCATGATTGCTTGGTTCCATTAACATTGGGCAGTTGGCCCTGTGAGGGCCGCATCATAATTTTTCGTTCCGTCACAAAGCTTTTATAAGCTAGTATATTAAAGAGGCAAGCTCTTGCCTAGTTATTTTTTAGATCTCGGAATGGCTGTAGGCCATATTCGTTTATCAGAAACCACAAAATTCAAATTTCTTTGGAGTGCCCATGTTTACGATTTTTCATTCCCTTGTATAAGACCTTGTATAAGAATTACAAGTTTAAATTGTCTATGATGATAATTTAACTGTTGTCAAGGCTTTAATCATCAAGGCTTTTAAGCTTTGTATACAGGCCGTAATAGCCAAATGTAGTTCGAACAAGGGTAGCAGGGCAATCGGTGTGGGAGGCGTGGGTTGAAAAAGGGTGGCAACATCTTTATAGCTGGAGGATTCTTAAGAACTGACAAGCATTTCTGGTTGGACCAAGGGATTTAAGTTGGAAACTTTTACTATCAACCAAGTATGAGTTCTAGAGAAACAATTATATTTTCGAGCAAAATCTCAGGATTCAAGATTACTAGATTTTAAAAACATTCTTAATCAGTGTTATCCAATTCTGGTTATTATCAGTTAAAGCCATTTATTTGAACATTTTTATGCCTAAAGTCTATGACTTTACTGTAATTCCTTATTTTTTTGTGTCATTTATTTTAATGATTAACTTATTTCTAAAAGAAAAAAAAAATATCTATGAAAATAACATAACAGATAAATGCTAGTAAACGTGATAAGAGAGGTTTTAGGCGATAAAACTAAATGTTTTCGGAAAGTAATTGTCAATAATAACATTGGTAATCATGAATAAAGCACTAATTTTTATTTTGCACCTACTAAAAATATTTTATATAACCTAGCCTTTTAAGCAATCAAATAAATTATTTAAATATCCTAAAATAGTTTATAATTTGAAAAATTAATTAGTTATAAAATTTAAGTAGGATTCATACTTCAGTTGAGCTGCAACTGTTAAGCAAACAGGGAACTCGATGAGAAAAAACGCCATCTGAATTATTTTATCTCATCTATTCTGAATTGAATCATCTTTTATGGTTATCGAAATTTAATATTACAAAAGCAAACGGAAAAAAAAAAATACTCTCATGTCTCTTCTTAGTAAACATATATTAAAAACAATTCTTATATTCTTATGATGAAGTAAACTTCGAGTGGTTTATACTAATTGAAGTTTTCAGTGCTGATATATAAAACCATTACATCAAAAACTTATACAAATAAACTGTGTTGATAATAATAGTAATAATAATTCGATTCGATTCCCCGCTAAGAGATTTGGAATGCTCTACAGGAAAAACAGGTGCCACCCACTCTCATCAGTGCGATCAAATCGGTAAACCAGGATCCCAAGGGAATTATACGGCTTAACGGAACTGAATCAAAGCCATTTAGGTTTTATAAAGGCGTCAAGCAAGGGGACAGCCTAAGCCCACTACTTTTCATAATATGCATGGATGAAGTATGGAAAGTCTGCAAGCGAAGGACACCAAGGGCAACAGTGGCACAAGCTCTCCTATATGCGGATGATGTGGTCCTGATTGCTGACACCTAGGAAAGGCTTCAGGTGGCTGTCGATGAATGGTCGGAAGAGCTCCAGAGGAAAGGAATGGAAATAAATCCTATTAAAAGTAAGGTGATGGTTATCGGCCGAGACGGGGAAAACCCAATTCATATTTCATGTATTAATGAGCCGCTAGAGAAGGTAGATAATTTCCAGGACCTGGGCACGATTTTCAGCAGAAATGGGAGAATAGACCAAGAGGCTCTACATAGAGTCAAGAAGGCTAATGGTGTGTTCTACTCCATCTGCACTACAATATTAGGGAAATAGGAGATAAAGAAAGAAACCAAAATAGCTTTATTAAAAACAGTGTTTCTGCCTGTCCTTCTATATGATTATATATACTATATACTATTTCTATATGATGCGGAGAGCTGGACTGGAGAGCTGATAAACACGCGAGCAAAGTAACGGCCATAGAAATGAGGTACCTTAGAAGAGTACTTGGCAAAACAAGAAAAGACTGCTGGAGAAATGAGAGAATAAGAGAGGAACTGAGTGTAAGGCCAGTAAAAGAAACTATAGAAGAACGCCAACTGAAATGGTTTGGCCATGTTTACAGGATGGGCGATAACCAAAAGGCTAAATGGCTCTTGGAATTAAAACCAGAGGGAAAGCGACCTAGAGGCAGACCCAGGATGATGTATCACAACTATCTGGAGAGACTTGGGCGAGCCAGAGGCAGCACGATGGTAGATATGAGAAGAAGGGCCAGCGACAGAGATCAGTGGGCGAGATGGGCCGAGGCTGTTCCTCCACGCTAATGGCACTAAGGAGGGGGTGAAAGAAGAAGAAGATAATAATAGTCTTGATTCACCTTTTTTTATAAATAATAATCCAATAAAATTCCACTAGTCAATCAAAATTTTTGGAGTTACTTTTGACTGCGCCCATCCTGGAAAAATCACGCTTCCCTGAAACCTTCTCAATTAACTTCTCCACCTTCTATATATTGGTGATGAAATCGGAGAATAATTATAATTTTAATTTGGAAATCGGATTCTAAATACTGAGTTTTGAATTTATTTAAAAAATTCAATTGCGATACTAAATAGGTAATTTTATGGTTTGTAATTATGAATGCATTTATTTAAGTTATTTTTATATAATCAAATAATTATTATTATTTAATTGTGAAAAATAAGCTAATGAAATTAATTATTTAAACTGTTTTTAAATGCTCTTCATGATTTAACAGCGTATTAGAAAGTAAATCATCATAAGAACGCTTTTTTGTTTTTTAATTTTTGTTCAAAAATCACGAAAATTGTGATAATTTCAACACAAATCGACCGATTCACGCGAAACATCAGAATGAATTAGGATCCTAAAAACAAAGTGGCACAATAAAATGTTTGAGTTTTTTTTTTTTTTTTTTATTATACCCTACTTTTAGTCCCTTATAATGGCATAAAATCTAAAAGTTTTTAGTACGCGTTAGAGATCAGAAATTCAGCTTTCCAACGGTTGTAGTATCGTTGAATTTGGAAAAAATCCTGAGGAGTTTAGAATACTAAAGTAAACGACGGACATCGGTAAGGAAAAAAATCCTACAGCAAAATCTTTTTCAAACAAAATTTCTATTTATTGATTCCCACGAAAATTCTTATTAAGAGGTTTTGATGGACGATAAGAACGCTAAAAATCGATAAAAGATTAATTTTTTTTTTTTTTTTTTTTAAATTTCTGAGAATAATTTGAGGTAAAAAAGTTGAAATTCGTAATCAGTACTAAAAAAAATGTAATTGAGCAAATTTATGATGACTAAAAGACTGTGATTTTTAACCAGTGAAAAGGAAAGCCTTCCCAATTTTAATTTTTATGGACACCCACAACAACATATTGACAACGTTTTGGGGTTCTGCTCCATTATCAGGATCATACTGCAATAATTAAGAACATTTTCTGAACTTTTTCAAAACTGTCCACCGAAACCTCTTTCTGGTCACCATTTAATTAGACCCCCATTAGACTATGCGCGGATGTTCCTAAATGACGCCCCAGACAAAAAAAATTATAGAGTACAAAAATGTATGGAATTTAATCTTTTTTAATTTGGTATAGGTTGATATTGGTTTTCATGCAATGGGAGAAAAATCGAAAAAAGATTAATTGTTATTTTAAATATCCGTGAAAACTTTGAGGTAACAAAATTGAAATTCGTAATCAGCACCCCCAAAAAAACATAATTGAGCAAATTTTCAGAAATTTCGACCGAAACTACTTCCTGGCCCCCAGTTGACTGGACTAATACGAAAGAGAAAAATATTTGGCAAGGAGTCGACCAAAAAAACACAAAAAATGTAGTTTTAAATTGCGCAGTTGATCTTGAAAAAATCCGCTTTGGATAGGTTTGATTGAGCCGAATTTACCCATAGATCCGCCATCGTAGATTTTTTCTGTTCCTCACTAGGCGCTACATGCCTCAAAATTTTCATCGAAAACGATTCAGATGTTAAAGAGATCAAGAAGTACATGGCAATAGGGGTCCTCTCATAGTTATTGGAAATATTTATCATTAATTGTAATCCCATGATGATGACAATTTTTAAATTTAAAATCATCATACACATAAATCATAACAACTTCATACCAAACAATAGAATAACAACAGTTGTCTTATTGAAGTTTTGTGATTTTTTTTCGTTTCGTCATCGAAGCACTTAGACAGGTTACATCATCAAGCGGTTTTTGAAATCATCGTTTTTCGCACTTGTTGGTTGTTATGATCTTTTAGGCGCAAAACATTAACGAGGTCATTAGCACCCGACTCACAAAACAGTACCTACTGTATGCAAAAGCATTAACCTTTAAAGTATAAATACTGCAAAGTAGTGCTGTTTGTTTTGTGAGCTAAATACTTGGTCACAAAAGTTGATGAAGTTTCCCAATCGGATTTGGATCCATCAGTGGAAATGAATTAATGTTCCAGCAATAAGTGATCTCATCATCTACTGAAATTGTTCTCTGTACTTCTTTTTTGGGTTTAGATAGTTATAGGTACACCTAGGGTTGTTATAGGTCAAGTGATGTGTATGACTTTTTTATGTGTTTATATTGGTTAATATTAGCTGATGAACTGTCTAGGATACTCTTTCTATTAAGATTATAGTATCATTTGTCTTCTGTTAGAATTTTACGAAGAACTTAGGTCTGAGAGAAATTTTTAATGGGTCCCGCACTATGTGATGCGGGAGTTGCTTTTGAGAGTGTATTAATTCTTTAACAGCTTCTTTTCATCATTTCTACTATATGAAATTTAATAACAAAATTCTTTTCTTGATTTTGTAAGCCGCTAAAATGTGCTTCTTCAGTAGAAACAAAACACAACATAAATGGTAGGAGTTTTTAAAAATACAGAAAAGATCATCGAAGGCGAAACGACCAGAAAAACATAGATATGATTTGAACCGGCTTAAAGAAATAGAACAAGAGTTTATCAGGAATAACACCAGGAAATTTTACAAAATTTTCAAAGAAAACCTAACAGGGTATCAGCCACACAATCTGTGCTTTTGCCGGCCAGACGGATCATGTGAAACCAACACGAGAAATAACTGTCAAATTTTAGCCAAATATTTTCACTCACTTCTTAATTGCGAACCCCCGACAGAACAACTATACTTTGAAAATCCCCCATCCAATCCCGATTCAGAACCACTATCTCTTGGGGAAGTAAAGGAAATAATCAACTCCTTGAAAATAACAAGTTACCCGGGGAAGACGGAATCATAGTAGAAATATGGAAAATAAAAGACAGAAATCTCATACAAGCAACTCACAGAATTAAATCAAACATTTGGGAAACGGAACAAATATCGGCAGAGTGGAAATGTGCATTGATTCATCCTCTTCACAAAAAAAGAAATAAAACATCCAAATAATTACAGGGGAATTTCATTGCTCCCTGCAGTATTCTTTCAAAAATCCTGTTAAGTCGACTAGAAGAACAGGCGGGCCCATCAACAGGAGAGTATCAGCCAGGGTTTCGCAAAGGTCGATCTTGTGTAGAACAGATATAGAACCTAAAGACCATTTTGCAAATTAGAAAGTGTAGAAATACTGTGGTAAGTTTTGTCGACTTTAAAAAGACTTACGATTCAATAGATAGGCAAACAGTATTCTATACCTTAGAGGAATTCAAGATTGACGGGAAAACAAGGAAAATTCCATCTATCCTCATTCAAATTCCACCTTTTCCAACATCTCCTCACTTCCCAAAAAGATGCTGTATAAGCAAAAAATGAAAAAAAGTAATTTAAGGCGAACAATGTGATCAAAAGTTTATGATGTTTAAGTGGACATTTATCTATAATTTTAATTTTTCTCACCTTTTTACTTTTTTGTTTGTTTTTCATTTCTTCTTTTTCATATTTCTTAATACTTGCATATTTTTGTTAAGTGAAGAACTCATTTTTTGTTAACTTATTTTTATTACTATTGATGTAAAAACTTATCTTCTTTTATTATTGTAGTTTTTTAGCCAGATTTAATTTAATTTATATTTGTTATTCTGAATGGACCTAGTCCCAGAATAAATCAAATTTTCTATCTATCTAAAAAAAAAATTATCCAACAGACATTGTCAGGTACAACTGCCAAATTAAATTCATGGGAGAAACGTCAGAAGCATTTCATATCCATACCGGAGTGCGCCAGGGAGATGGAATTTCCCCCCTTCTATTTAACATGGTTCTAGAAAAACTGTGAGGAGGTGGGAAAAGGAAATAAACGGAATTCAACTCGAGATTATATAGGAACAGAGAGTCAATGTGAAGTATCTAGCTTTCGCGGACGATGTTGCCAGTCTAATCAACAATAGAGAAGAAGGCAAACTTTCACTGGAGAAGCTTCACGATGTCTCACGGAAGGCTGGCCAAGAGATTTCCTACGAGAAAATTTAATGCATAGCAAGAAATGTCTGCAGATAAACTTCCTCTTACAACTCCGTACGGAAAAATGACACAAGTAAGGCACATCAAATATCTAGGAGAGATCATCCAACCATCAGGACTAAACACAATTGCCAATCAAGAAAGAATCTCCAAATTACAAAAAGCATATAAGCTCACATGGAATCACTACAATAAAAAATCTATTTCTGTCAACGCAAAACTAAGGCACTACAGTACAGTTGTTCTAGCACTCTACGCGGTATAAACAACAGTGATTCATGGTCATACGAAAATAAGAGAGATTGAAAGGCAGAAAAATAAAATTCTAGGGAAAACTTTCGGACCAGTTTTTCGTGAGGGAATTTGGATAAAGAGGCCATCAAGAGAGATATATTAGGGACTTGAATAAGTTCTCGCTGTTTCTCGACAGATGGTGTTATCTTAGTCTTTTTTGCATCAGGCAATACTATAGCCAACTTTATCGTGAAGCTCCACCATTAGACTCGAAATCACAGTATATGTTATTCCGCCGAAGTGTAAACAACATACTTTTTCATAGCGTTAAACATGTCAAATTTCGTGTCAAAAAAAGAGTATTTGCGGGGAATTTTACTGCATTCCTTTTTTAAAAAAAAAAATCTGTATCTAAAGCTCATAGAATTCTTGTGGAGACTTACGGCGACCATGCTCTGTCGGAAACAACATGCAGAGATTGGTTTAGACGCTTTAAAAATAATGATTTTAATATTGAAGATAAAGAACGCTCTGGCGCACCGAAAAAATTGACTTGAAAAATGAACTTGCAGAATCATTAGGAGTTGATCACACAACAGTTTCCAAACGTTTAAAAGCATTAGGAATGATTCAAAAGCAAGGAAATTGGGTGCCGTACGAATTAAAACCGAGAGACATCGAACGGCGTTTTTTCACATGTGAACAGCTGCTCCAACGGCAGAAAAGGGAAGGTTTTTTGCATCGTATCGTGACTGGCGATGAAAAGTGGATACACTACGAAAACCTGAAGCGTAAGAAATCGTGGGGTAAGCCCGGCCATGCATCAACATCGACGGCAAAGCCGAATATCCATGGTTCCAAGCTCATGCTCTGTATTTGGTGGGATTAGCTGGGTGTAGTGTATTATGAGCTCCTCAAACCCAACGAAACCATTACGGGAGATCGCTATCGACTACAATTAATGCGTTTGAGCCGAGCATTGAAGGAAAAACGGCCTCAATACGAGGAAAGACAGGACAAAGTAATTTTGCAGCACGACAACGCTCGGCCACATGTTCCAAAACCGGTCAAAACATACTTGGAAACGCTCAAATGGGAAGTCCTACCCCACCCGCCGTATTCAGCGGACAATGCTCCTTCCGATTACCACTTGTTCCGATCAATGACTCATGGCCTGGCTGAGCAGCAATTCCAATCTTATGAAGATGCCAAAAAAATGGATCGATTCGTGGATAACTTCAAAAGATGAGTCGTTCTTTCGATATGGTATTTGTATGCTGTCAGAAAGAGGGAGAAAGTAGTGGCTAGCGAAGGACAATACTTTCAATGACATATACTTTACTAATTTTTTTTAAATAAAGCATTTATTTTCACGAAAAAACAGCGAGAACTTATTCAAGTCCCTAATACAAAAAGATAGATACCATAACGAATACCTTTAGAAGGAGTAGGATGAAAGTTTATGGACATATCAGCAGGATGAACAAGGATAGGCTCACAAGGAAACTCTTTGAGATAACTAGCACAAGTAAAAACAGATAAAATGGATGACGGAAACAGAGGAAGACATAAAAGAATTGAGATCACACAAAATAGCACAAGCAATAGGGAACAGTTCAGGAAAATTATTAAGAAACACCCACTTACACAAATCACCAAAAGAATAGGAATAAAATAGACGGAAGAGCGCAAGAGAGAACATAGCGAACGCAGGAAAAGAATTGGGAAGGAACGAAGGAAGAAAGATCATGATTGCTCAAGTTCAGTAGCTCTCTAAAAAAGGGAAAAAACGAAAATAATAGTAATAATAATAATAATAATAATAATAATAATAATAATAATAATAATAATATATATATATATATATATATATATATATATATATATATATATATATATATATATATATATATATATACATAAATACATTTATAGATTAAATGACCACAATTGAAAGTTTTATATCAATTATTGTACTTAGTTAAAATACGATATTTACATTAAAGGGTTCATGCAACGAATAATTTTCCATGAGAAAAACATGGATTCTTCAAAAGCAATCCACATACTTGCAATGACTGATCTTGATTAACGATGCAATTATCGATTGCAAGAGAAGAAATACAATTTTTAGGACTTTTGGATAAGTCATGCTGAGCTATGTAGCAACCCAATATATTTGGGCAGCATTACTGTTAAATGAAGTATTTCTCTCTCTCGAATTATGTATGTCTCCTGTTAGTATAAAAAACAAAATCATCACAAAAACCTATAAAACGTTGTTTAGTCTGGATTCTTGCAGATATTTTCAAGGAACAGAGTCACAACGACAATAAATTTGGCTAAACAGCAATAAAGTTTCACTCAAATAAATTTCAAGTTTTCATATTCTTTTTGTTTTCTTTACCTCCTATTTCATTCACAAAATAACATTTTAACCCAATGTTTTCACACATATTAAAAAGTTTTTGTAGCCAACTTGATTCCATGGGTAACGACACGTACACAATCTCAACACTTTTTCTCTTAGCAATTTATTACCGCTTTTTTTAATAAAATTTTAATGGAAAAATCGAGAGATTTTATTATTGCTAAACCTTCCGGGGACCATAATGTAGTTAAACTTAGGTAAAGACTGATTCAGAAGTTTTCGTGGTTAGCGGTTACAAATGAAAAACGGGTTGTCCTTTTATATAATATTATATGTTATAAAATATAATTTCATAAACTTATTATAAATATTCGAACATGTTAGGTCAATAACTGTGAAACCACCTAAGTAAGGACTGTCTTGTAAGTGTCCCATGGGTGATTTCTAGCGCTAACTGATTGCGAATGCGATAAACACTAACAATAGGAGGGTTCTTTTCTGATCAATTTAAATCATACGATATGTTACGATTTTTTAACACATGAGGCTTTTCAACAGCACATAGGAGATAAAATATTGTATTTAATAAAATCAAAATCACATAACAGATTTTCGGTCACACAGGATGTTTCATGGCGGCAAAGACGATATACTGAGGATTCCTTTTGTTGCCAAGAAAAATCTGAATGGCACCAAAGCTACCTCATATTCAAAGTATTTTTTATTCAAAGTTTGAATCAAATACACGTTCGGACCAACAAATATGATTTTGCTTCAGGCAGATGAGGAAACATCTCGCACAGATACGAGAAACATGGTCCATCTTTGGGAAAGGCATTCACAAATTGTTTCTTTAGGCTCAAGTTTATGCGTATGGTTGGTAGCAGAAAGGTTTCTGATTCTATAAGGTTTTTGCACCGAATGGATCTTTTGCGACTCGTCCTTTAGCTATATTTCGCGTTATACTCGAATTCAATTGTCCCAAATTGAGAATAATATCTTGACGGTGTGTAATAAACAAAACGCTGAAATGTTAACAGCCCGCTTTTAGCTCAGGAAATTTTCTGAAGAATGTAAAATCTTTTGCGGGTTAAAGTTTGAGAAAACATAACAATCAAAACACTTGAAACGTAACGAAGAAACTATTAAAAATCACATCATGTCACCCGTGAACCATGACGATCCAGTATTACAACTGTTTATGACATTATTTTAATTACAAACAACTAGACATACATTAAGTGTTGTTCAAACAATCACTTAAGATTAGATTGATGTTGTTGATAGCCGAACAAGTATGTAAGCACATCTGTATATATATATCGGACTTCTTAGCCGTCTAATTAGATACGTATTCGCCTTCTAAAAATGACAGGTACGCATTGAAACATTAAATTTTCGTCTTTGTATACATTTTAATTTAATTCATGACAAAAGATCTTATTATTATTAATTTATGTGACTGGTTTAATATATTTTAAAAATATTTAACATTACGATTAACTGTTAATTAAAGACTTAAATTCTGTAGAATGCATTTCAATAATTTGAAAAACACTATAAAACTAGTGGCCTTCACGCTAGGTGAAAATTATAATTATACTTATGAAAATTCAGCAGCTGTAAAATATTTAAACATTTTATAACAGATAACAGACTCGTTATAAAATTCCAAAATAAATTGTAAATAAAAAATTGTAGCATTGCGTTCGACAACGCTTAAAAGGAAATTACTAATTATATGTATATATTAATTGGTTCGTTTTACGTACGTCATCGTAGTACGATTGTGCACGCAAAAATTATGATTATACCGACAACTTCTTTTCTAGCAAAACCATAATTGTTTCTTAGAGTCGGTTTGATATAGGTTCTTTATCAGTATACAAATTAAAATATTTCCAACCTATATATTTATATATATATATATATATATATATATATATATATATATATATATATATATATATATATATATAATGTTATAAAATATAATTTCAATACATATATATATTTATTATATTACACTTAAACGAAAAGATTTTCCGTACCTAATCAAATTCATATTTAAAAAATAATTTGTTTTCTAACTTTTCAGCCACTGTACGTGTTGCAAAACCTAATTCATTTTTATAAATAAAATAAGATATAAAAATCTTTAAAACCTCTTTTCAATGATTTTTTACCAATTTAAAATATATATATATATATATATATATATATATATATATATATATATATATATATATATATCGTTAGCTGAAAAATAAATATTTATCATTTACGCCTGTAATTAAAAAAAAAACTCGTAAAATAAGTTTTATCCTTAAAAAATGAGTATAAAATTAGAAAAACAAAGATGGATCATTCCAGTCTTAAATATTACTGTAAATAACTCACCATCATGAGCATACGTAGGGAGGGTTAGGAGGTGCCATTCTCCCAACAAATAATCAAAAGAAAAATAAAAAATATTAAATTGCGAGAGAGAGAGAAAAAAGGAGAAAATTAAGTTAGAGAAAATCAATTTTTTAATGGGAGCTCATTTTATAGCTATGGCAACCTTGGAAAATGATATGCAGCTCTTGCAGTCCGATACCTATCCAAGAAGGCAATCTTTAAGTTTTTTCAGGCAACTTTAAGTAAATAATGACGCGGTCTGGTGAACCCTAACTCTTTGAACGGTAAGAACTGCATATCTTTATTCAGCGTGATCAAAGCTCTAAAATGAGATTCCTCATTCAAAAATATACCTTTTGGGTTAAATTCAATGCAATTTTAGGCGACTTTGAAGCGGTCTGGCGCGATGAGCCCGGCCGCTTTAGACTGCCAAACCTGTATTTCCTTATTCAGGGAGATCGTAGCTTTAAAATGAGCCCTCCTTCAAAATTAAATCTTTCCGGTTAAATCCAACGCAATTTTGGACGATTTTGAATGTCCGCCATTTTGTATTCCGACCGATCTAAGCTGCCAGAGCGAAAGATTCTCATTTAGTACACTAGACTGTACCAAATTAGATAATTGATTAATTTAGATCGTACGGGTTAAATTGACATGTCAGCTCTTAATCTACTACCACAAACTGATTACGTCTTTTTTTTTATGAATTTAATTTACTTTATTGCTTTAAATAGTTCTGACATTGTTGGGAATTAATTTTTTTAAATTTACATTAATATTGGAAACCAACAGAAATAGTTTCAAGAATAGACTATTGCAACTAATTGCTTTTCTACTGATAACATCTCGTTGAATCTGGAGTGTATACGTTTAAACTTGCTGACATTAAAAAAATTAACATTTTGAATATTCTCTTTACTAATGGATATCGTATTGTAAGCATTGCATTGTTTATAAATTGAACTATTTTTGCCTAGTTAAAAACGATGTATTATTATAGTAAAATATAACTATAAAATAATAAAAAATATTTTTTCAATATTTTTGTAGATTTTTTAAAACCATACTCTTGCAACTTGTGATTTGTTAATTATATGCTCGGAATTTTTTCAATACAGTGCAATATGCGTTACTTTATAAAAATATGGGTTGATAAAAACCTGAATAGACTAAGACAAAAAAAATTAAATAAATAAGAAATAATCACAATCACTCAAGTTCAACATCCGCGCGTGTTAAATCCTCAATTAAAAGCGAAGTGGCAGGTTGGGACAAGATCTGAAAACTGTTTTTAGAAGTTCTCAAACCTTTATTAGCAATGGGGGGTGAGTAGTTTTACGGACGATTTGCGCAATGGAATCAAATTGTTTACAATTCTTTGAAGCGTCGGAATAATTATATATATTTTTAAAAACCGATGTTACAGCTGTCACAGGATTCACTAATGCCTAATTCTGCCCAGCACATACCAGTAGGTTTAGACAAAAAATATTGGAAAACTAGGTCTAAATAAATAAATAAATAAAAAAAGATGGTTTTCCTACCTTCAACTCTAATCTAATATTAAGATATTATTAACGAGAATATAATGAGGAAAATTGCTGAGCATGAAGGGGAAATGATATTAGTTTTTCACTATTGTAATAAAACTACAAAATTTTAATTTCCCAATGTTCAATATCGTGGAGTCCAGCTTTGCCATCCACATGGGGGAGGGGAAGGATCAAAGCTTGGTCTGATTCCCAGACTGAATATAAATATTGTATATAGGTATGAATGTGTTCAAGACGATTTATTTTATTTTTATTTAACTTAACTCTTTTTTTTTATCTTGGTTGTATACTTATCTTGTTATTACAATTTCAATTTCCCAATTTTCAATATCGTGGAGTCCAGCTTTGCCATCCACATGGGGGGGAAGGAGCAAAGCTTGGTTTGGTGATTCTCAGACTGAATATAAATATTGTATATAGGTATGAATGTGTTCAAGACGATTTATTTTATTTTTACTAAACTCTTTATTTTTTATCTTGGTTGTATACTTATTTTGTTATTACTTAATTTATCTCTCTATATATCTTCAATTGTAATGTACATATATTTTATTACTTATTTTTACTTGTTTTTCTTTTAATTATTTGTACCTATTTATTATTTCTTTACTCTGTATATATGGAATGAATGCATACTTACAGCCTTAATTAACTATTGCCCTTAAGTGAGGCAGCTTGCATTATTTTTTAATAAGAACTATTAAAAAAAAAAAATAGTAATATGCCGGTTTTTATCAGCCAGTCGACATCAATGTTCTGATATTTTAAGTTCTTTATGGGAAAACGTTTATTCGAAAATATACGTAGTTAATTCTAAACTTTATTGATTCTTAAAATTATTGATTTTGTAAGAATCTTCAATGATGGAAATTTATTTTCAAGCAGGCTAGAATAAAATACCATATGATTTTTTTTCCGTGGTTATTCGTTGAATATTTAATAGTAAATCGATTAATTACAACTGTAAATTTTAATCTGCTCTTACAGTTTCATATTCCAAAGGATTTCCAAATGATTCCGTTTCAATTTGATATACATTAACATCCAGAAACCGGTTTTAAACACTTTGGTGCAGTGAATTTGATGCCTGAATATAAAATCATAATTAATACAATTTTCTTTCTATTTTTTTTTGCAAATCCGATAAAATATTTTTTTTGAGTTTTTATTATAGATAGCAATTTTAATATAAAGTTTATTATTTATCTTAATAAATAATTAAAACATCAATAAATCTTCTGTAAAATTCTTATAAATTTATATGTAATTTCATTTAAAATGTAAGTTTATTTTCCTTAGGTGCATTATCACCCGATATAGCTGCGCCAAACTGATAATTACAAAAAAAAATTGAAAAATGAGACGGAAAAATTTCCTTGTGGAAATCATTACCTTTTAAATTCCATTTTTTATATTCTAAAAGGTTGATTGAGTTGTGCCGTACAATAGAGTTTGAGAGGCAAAGCATCCTTTCCTGCAAACGTGATCATGTTACTTGCATTATTTTATTTTGAGAAACTGGATAGTCCTGTACTTTTAAACTACAAAATGTCTTTATTTAGCAATCAGCACTACACAATAAATATGCAATGATGAATTTTAATGTGATATTCTACGTAATATGTAAGAGTAAATAAAATATTTTGATTATTAGCGTTTATACATTCGGGAATCAGTTATTTATTATAATTAAACTTCAATTAATTTACGAAATAGTTATGGATATCATTTAATCTTTTCATAGCCTATTTATCAATCTTGTGGTTGGTGGCGGGACTCAGTTACGCTGTTAGCGAAGGAGTCGTCTTTGGACCAAATACTTGGGCTGTTCTCGTTGCCGGGTCGAATGGATGGTACAACTACAGGCATCAGGTATTTGAAATCAATTTAAATTTTATGAAGACTAATTTATAATATATATAACCAATTTAGCCATAGAAGAAAATAATAATTGTAACACATCTTTGATTCATAAACTTCATAATAAAAAAACAGCTAATTTTAATCACGCATATTTTCCATGTGAATAGTCATGCAAATAAATAGCAAGCAATGTAAAATAAAGTTTCACTTAAAAGCACGGTAGTCCTGGCACATGATGATTAGTGCTTCTTTAATTACAATAAGAACGTCAGACGATTAAAATGAATTATAAGCTCCATTGTTACTTAAAGGCAAATATTATATACAAAGAGCATTTCAATTATATAAATAGCACAAAAATGACATATTTTTATATGCGACGTTATTTAATGAAGTTATATATAATGACGTTATTATTCGAGACGATGATTCGTAGCTATGCTAGAATCCGATAGGTAGCGCTGCATTCACGTTATAAACCAATTCTACATTTATAAATTGGCACTGTAGTCAAGTCATGTTCGTGTATTAGTGAACATTTTACGTTTCACAAAAAACGACAGGGAATGTAAATAAAACGGCCATTCACGTAATCATTGTTCAATCATCTTACATTTTATTATAAACCATTTATAGAATATTCATCACATTATAAAATTATTATTTGCGAAATGGATACAGAATGAGAATATTGCCATTCATTAAAATTTAAAAAAAGAAAAGTTGGAATGTGTCGTGCAGGAAGAAAATTTGTATTGCCCACATTGAATCCACCACATGATTCATTGAAAACTTTTATATCTGGTCAGATGTATTTATTCTTAACATATTTTTCACGAAACCATTATAGTAATAGTGGAAGCATGTCCCTTTTAACCAACATTTCGTAATATCGTTAACTATATCTTATATATATATATATATATATATATATATATATATTAGTATTACTATTATTAAATATTCGTTAAAAACATTAATGGAAACATTTTGGTGATTCAAACGTTTAGTTAGATATAAAATTCATTTGTATAAAAATTATAACGGCCGAAAAATGTAAGTTTAGTGAGGAAATTTAAAATGCGGTCAAGAAATTTAAATTTACGTTTAGACCATCTTATCTCGGCCTAAGCCGGGACGGGACGGCTAATATATATATATATAATATATATGTATATATATATATATATATATATATATATATATATATATATATTTATATATATATTATATATATATATATATATATATATATATATATATATATATATATATAATATATATAGCTATTTGCTGTGTAATTATTGTATTTTATTAGTTATCCTTAGCTAGTACGTGGAAAATTAATATACTATACGCACCTACTTTTTATGAAATATAAAAATTTACTAGTCTATAAATTGAAAGGAAAATAAAATCTGCCCAGGTATATTTAAAAAAAAAATGTATTTACAAGAAATAAGATTTTCGAGATATAGAACACTGGTTTCACTGATGACCAACATTGGTCTTAAACATTTCAGAATTGTATTAATTTGATTAAACAAAAGGAAAGATAGGAGCATCAAACCACCCAGCACTTTTTCATTTATTGTTAGGCTAAAGCACTGAATTGCCCCTTGAACTACCAAGCAAGTAGATTTTTATCTTTTAAGCCTAAATAATATTTCAAAACACTATACAGTTTATTAGCTAACCATCATAAAAAATATACGGTATCATGCAAAAGGGCCTTAATAATTTCTCTGTGCATTACTGGTTTTGCTGTTTCCAATTAGTTTTTAACCAATTAAAACTTTATTATTTATTGTCATTATTTTTTCAGGTCACTTTATAAGAAGACGTAGTTGAAATCACTTGACTGATACTGATAATAACTGAGTAGCTGTTTGAACAAATAATTAGTAGTCTGGTATCAAAAATCGAAAAAATAATTCAGGAAGATAATTTATGATGTTACGTTTCAATATTCTTTAAATTTCGTGTTTTAAGAAATTAAAATGTTCGCGTTATAATTTGAGAAACTGGCAATATAGACTCTATAAATCACTTTTTTAAAGTTAATTTGTATGCATTTAATTTCTTTTCTTTTTTAAAATTTAAATATATTGATATTGTTTATGTATTTGATTTCAATAAAAATAAATTTGTATGTATATAATAAACTCAGTTTATCTGTACAGGCTGATATATGTCATGCGTACCATGCCCTCATCCAAAAAGGTGTTCCGAAAGAAAACATTATAACCCTCATGTATGATGACATTGCCCAAAGCACACAGTGAGTAATGTACTATGATTTTATTTTATTTTATAAATTATTTCAAAAATTAATCTAACTTTTAATAAATGCTATCTATATATTATATTATATTTATGTATACTGTTGTTAATATTATACAATATTTCAAAACACACACACACACACATATATATATAAGTATTTATATACGTTTACCGCTGAGCGGTGTGAGGCGCCTTCTGATAGAGCCTGATCCAATTATCTCTATCCTCAGCCAGCTGTCTTCTTCTCCAGTCCATGCCTCTCTTCTCGAAAGAGAGGATATATATATATATATATATATATACTATCTTATACTCCGATACGAACAATTTCTTCCAGTCTGTCTGCAAAATAGTTCTCGAAATCCCACAGAAGGATTTTGCTTAAACTTTTAAAATAAGAGTATTTTTGCCTCATAAATCGATTAGCGTGATTCTTTACCCTAGGAAGATCTTTAAAAAAGAAAATTAAAATATATATAACATTTCCATTTATCCACTTTGGGATATCAAACAAATGTTTTGATGAATAAATCGTGTTCATCTCTCATATTATTAATTAATTCAGTCAGGGTAGGATCTGGGGGGGGGGGGGAGAGGGGAAGGAAGTACTTGCCCCGGGCGGCAGAATTTAGAGGGTAGCAAAATTCGAGCAAAATTTTATTTTTAAGTCAGATAAAACATATTTGTTACAACTTTTTAATTATTTGGACCTTAATTTAGCCAATAAAATCAGTTTATGTAATGAGATGATGATATTGAAATATATCACCTAAAATACTGTTATAAAACTGTTGGCTATTATTAGAAGAAGGTGAGAGGGAGGGATGAAAAAAGAGGAGGCAAAACTAAGCTTGCCCCTTCCTGGCAAAAATCCTAGTTTCGGCCCTGAATGCAGTGTGAAACTTCAATAAGTGTTTGGCCATGAAAACACAACAGCTATCGTCTCGCCGGAATCGAACTTTTCTTCCTCCAGTTAACTTAATTTAATTTCCTGGGGTACATATTTTTACTTTTTCGTGAGTTGTGTGGCTTCTCGCTGCAACAAGTCGCTGAATAGCTGCAAGTTTTTTTGTTTTGTTTTTCAGAAATTACTTTATTGAATAATAAAATAATAAATGGCTGAGAGGGTTTTTTACGGACTCCAAAGCAGCGTATTTTGATATGAGTCCTAGCCTCTAACACTTTCACTGAATGCCATCGATCAATCAATTGCATGCAATGAACCATAATCGAAATTGGCGCTGTTGTTCTACACTCTTTTAGTTCCCTTATTTAAATGGATGCCAAACTCCTAAGAAACTCCAAATTTGACAAGAATCTTCAAACCTCCTTACTTTACTAATAGCGAGGCGCCTGATAACCCAACAGCCAATATTACATGTAGAATAAATTAATGAAATAAATAATGCGACATTCTATTACGCTAAGACAATTGTATAGCATCCTGCACATGTAATTTTGTTTTTCCCTGTAATTAAAGAGCAAATTATTGTTCACAAATAATCTAATTCCAACAATCCACCAGAAAGTAAATCTCCTTTAAAAGACGTGACAAAATATTAGCTAATGTATCTATGTAAGATCCATATCTGTCCATCCATACAAACGTCGTTTTTCCTACGCTTCCTTGGTTTTCTCTTGCGTTACGTCGTAAATTACGTAGCTATTTTTGTCAAAGTATCCCGATAGATTAAAGTAACTGAAAAGTTGAAGTGTTTATTATTTTATTTTTTTTTTAAATTATAATTACAGTTTATTTATTTTTTTCTTTAAATATATTTATTACATTGTTTTTTATCCGTATCTTTTTACTTAGTTATTATATATTGTACTGTGTGATGCTTAGGTGTGTGTTTTTAAAATGTAAACATTTGATTAGATTTCGAATTTTTTGTTTTTCATGTATAAAGAATGATAAAACGTTATGTTAAATTATGAAATGGTTGAGAGTCACCGGGAAAGAGAAATAAGGGATGGATTAGAGAGTATTAGAAGGTCTATAGGTCTATAGCAAACAAAGGGGGGGGGGGAAGGAACAGATATACTATGAGTAATATAGTGACAATTATAATGTGTTTAGAACTAGAATGAAAGAAAAAAAAGGTTATTAATATTATGTGTTATATTATTGTATGTCTATAGATTGATTAGTATGCTGTGTATGTAGCAACCCAAGGTATTTGGGCAGCATTGCTGTAAATAAAGTATTTCTCTCTCTCTACAGCGTTGATAACACCTGAAAATAATCTCTAAAACGCGCTGTTATTAATTCAAGAGCGTCACTAAGCGTATTCACAGCTTTTCGCACAAAATGGCTAATTATTAAATTTTAGTTTAAACTTACCCTATTCAAGCTAAATCCTCTATGCATTTATCTACTGTTTATTATGTCATAATGTATATTATCTCTACTGAAGTTGATATAGCATTGCAGATTTTCCCTAAACTAAATATACATCATTCAATAATATACTATTAACCAGAGCTGATTAGCCGATAGAATCCCATGATAGCGGACCCGGGGAATGAATCTCGAACTCGCTCTGGCTAAAATAGGCCAGTAAGGATAGCCCGTCTTTCCTTCCGTAGTTGTGGTACACAAGGACGTAAAACCTCAACAAACAGCAACAACAATCCAAACAGGTCTTTGTTGCCTAAGAAGAATGCAATCCATATCGATAAAGCAAAGAACAACCATACCACACAAGCCAATTTAGTAGCCAATAAGCCAATAATCGTCATTACTAATTATGTAATGTTAGAGTTGCCCACTCCCAAAATGACAGAATTTCCAATTTATATAAGGTGTATGTGAACAATTTCTTCCTTAAACATTCATTAATTCATTCATTCATTAATGTTAATAGAATTTCTCATTATTATTTCACCAGTTTCGAAAAAAATATTAAAAATCGGACCATAATTTGTGTTTTGAGGATTTGTGGAGCAGAATTAAGCTCTTTATAATTTCGTTCTTTCCAAGAAAATAGATGAGAAACGGACGAAGATCAACGTGTTCTGAAGATTTTTAGGGCAGAATATTTAGCTCTAATGTCGCCCGTTTCAAGAAATTCTTTAAAACTCGGATGGAAATTTGGATGTTTTGAGGATTTCTGAGGTAGCATTCAGCTAATTATATTTGTCGTAATCGAGCGAGAGTTTTCAACCTTCCAGGAGCAGAGCTTAGCTCGTTATGATATATCTTTTAACAAGAAATCTTTTGAAAGTCTCACGCGAATTAGGGTGTTTTATTGTGTTCTGGAGCAGAATTCAATTTCACAATGTCACGCTACATTTTTCATTATCGTTATCTCAACACAAGCTCGCCAATGATGTAGACGTTCCTGTGACAGCTGTTTGGTTCCCTGAGGATATCACGTCCGCCAGAATAAAAATTTCATTTAACGAACAATATTCCCGTTCTTAAAATTGTTGATTTCTTAATGATTTAATTAGTCTGAATTAGTTTAAGCTTCCATTATAACTCGAGGTTAGTTGAGGGTTTCAAAAGACTAGTATCAATCGACTGAAATTTATTAGATTTTAATAATTAAGTTCGAGTATTGAAGTATAAGTATTCTCCCCACACCTTTTTTTTCTCCAACTTAATTTTTTTCTTTTTTTGCTCTCTCTCGCAATTAAGTAATTTTTCTTTTTCTTTTCACTTTAAGGGACTAGGCCCCCTTCTGCCCCTCCTTCTTGCGTACACCCATGACCATTTCACATTTACAACAAATAACAAGTAAATCACATTAATTTCTCTAAATATCAGAATTTCCAGTTTCGAAAGAAATGGACTGCTTGTTATTTTTTATAAGTAGTAATTGGTTAATTTGAAGCTGAAAAATAACAACTTAAATAAAAATAAAAAATCCATATTCTCTTCTCTACTATTTTGAAAGAAATATCAAAGAGTTGAAACTTAAAATTATGAAACTGTTAACTTTTTGTGATGAACTAACAGTCCTTAAGATGGTCTGGCCGCTATTTAGCAATCTGTTGTTTTACAACAGTTATTTCGTTTAGCTGCTGGCCTCGACTTCGACATAGCAAGCCTAGAGATGGACTGATATTTATCAATCTGATATTTTATAACTGTTCACTAATTAAATGCAATTATATCAGAGTATCACCGGCCTTATTAATCTTTTTAAATAAATATTTTTTAGAGAATAATTTTCTTATATATATATATATATATATATATATATATATATATATATATATATATATATATATATATTTTTTTTTTTTTTTTTTTTTTTTTTTTTTTTTTTTTTTTTCCAAACACAAATACATTTATATGAGTTCAATCTCCATATAATAACAAAAAATAATTCGGTAAAAATATTAAATATGGCAACTTTCAATCAAACCATTATGACTTTTATTAAAAATTAGCTACACATTTATAGCTTTCAAGGAAAATATTTTGAATACTTGGTATCTGTCATCTCCGTTGTCTAAATAGTTATTACTTTTTTGTTTTTGTAACTATTTTATTTATAAATAAAATAATAGTATGATCATAGCATAGCGGTTCTAAATATCACTCAATCAAATTCATGCAAAAACTATTATCCATTGAGATTCTTAAAGTTTTTTTTAAAACAATGGATCCATAGTAAACAATGGATCCCAATACCCTTTAACCAGTGGCGGATTTAGACCTTGCAGGTCCATGAGGATAAGACAGTTGAGGCCCCACTTGGTTAGGCGGGTTTGGAGGGCACTGTGGAGAAAACGAATCCTGCAAGTGGATCTATGGAATACCTCCCATGTAGGAGGGGGACCCTTCCCCGGAATAATTTGAAAATTTTGAAGCAAAATGGCGGCATTTTGTGCCATTAAAGCGTTTTAAATTTACCCTCAAAACTCATGTATTATAATTTTGCATTTTAGTTCCAATTTTTATGATTTTTTTGTTCAAAAGCAAATTTGTATAGTTAAAATGCTATTTTTGTATACCGTGGGGCTTCGCGTTCAGACAGTTAGGTGTTCTCGACTCTACCATGTAAACTGCATTCGTCTGTATTTTATAATTCTTTTATTTAATTTTTTTTATGCGGCGCAATACCCTGGGCTGTTACCCCCTCCCCCCTTCTCCCTGCTCACCCTCTGGATCCGCTACTGCCTTTATCATGTAACTGACCACCAGACACATCTTGATACCAAAGTATTTCGAAATATATATTTTTATTTAATCAATACTGAAATCTAACGTTCTATAAATGCGTTAGACCTTGAATTAAAAATGAATCAGTAGCGATGTTCGTGATCTATTGTCCTTGTATTGCTATAAAATCCCTTTATGGCACTTGATAATTGCTTGAAGTACTTGTTTACGAAAGGACGATTGCGATAATGCAATATAACTGAGTGAAATTTTTTACGATTAATGGTTTATTATTTTTTTGGGTGAAGTGGCTAAGAATGGCTCATCGAATTCCGGTCAATTTATTTCCTATTTTCTCCTTCCTACAAAGTTCGAAATAATAATGTATGGCATGACAAATTCCAATTAAAAATTGGAATTGTGACATGCCATTGAATCAGCTGATACTTTCTCCCAATTTAATAGAAAAGTACATTTTGATCTCAGAGGATTTTCGATCAGGGCCGGATTAATCCATGTAGGAACCCCTAGACAACCCAAATCACGAGGCACACATTATATCATAAACAAAGATAGAAGTAAAGTATACAGTAGATATCTAATTCACGATAAAGTCCACCCCCCTGACCCTGTTCAATTTAATATAGGTTTTATAATGATAAATCAAGTTTAGTGCAAAGCACTTTTCTGCACTATCTGTTTGTAAAAGTGTTACACTCATTTCTATATTCAGAACATTTAAAACTTCCGAAACACTTAACACTATTGAAGGTCGCAATGGTTGAAAAATAAACGAGTAAAGCGTAATACAAAAATATATTGTCTATGACTCAACGTATCGAGCAAGGTGGGGAATCCTCCAGTATTCTTTTTCAGCAAAGAATCAGTGAAACAGCAAGTTATCAGTGCTGCCAACCTAACTAATAAATGTACATGGAGTTAATTTGGAATTCGTTCTAATATTATATTGAAACATTCCCGAATAATGCTGAGGGAGGTAGCGTCAGGACAGTTGTCTGTCTGAGTAATTGAGTTTGAGAAAAAACAGTGCGTACCTTAAAGCGTATTTTGTAAAAATTGACCTTTAAAAATAAACCTAATATCTATGTAAAACAAATTAAAACTATTTCTACTATTTTTTTTCAGGGGCCGCGGTGCCCATAGGCAGTTGCCTACATTGCCTATATAGATATCAGTAATGGGCTGGCCCAAGCGTAGTATCAAAATGTTTTAGTAACAGTTTTTTTTCGCGAAGAGGAAGAAATGAATTCCTGCTAATAATTTTGCGCCCTGGAAGGTCGGCCAAAAGATTAAAATGAATGATAAAATCAGATCCTATAATGGGTTTGGCTACATCAGCAACAAGGAAGGAGTAACAAAACTTTTTTTGTAAGCCGAAATCTAATTTTAATTGACGATTGCCCTATGCAGGAATTTTATTATTGTTGGCAGCATAAAGGTATTTCGTAACATCTGAATTTTTGTCTCAGATCCTAGGAGGTATAAGGAAACGTCCGCCCCAGTATCGACTAAAAACGCAACTTTAATGTTTTTGTCAGTCAAGAATAGACGGCTAGTTTTACCATGGCAAGAGCCAGGACGCCAATGTCTGGTTCTTATTTATTTTTTTGAATTATCAGCACAAGGAGACTGATATCTCTCAGCGCGTTTACCAAACGTCTTATGGTGTCAACATCATTCGGAGCCATCATGATGTCCGTTTTGGGACTGGAAGGAAGAGTTTAAACGTTGACACCGCTGGAAAGGCATTGAACGGCTTGGGGTGGGAGATCTAGTTTTTCGAAAGCTAGTAGACAAGTTACGTATTTCATTTTTGAGATTCTCTACTTCGAGCTTGAGTTCTGAACAATCGTGCACCTTGGAGGGAGCAGCAGCATAAGCTATAGATTGCGGCGCACTGACTTAAGATATTTTATCAGCAATGTCACTTGAATTGTTTAAATCTTGCCCCGAAAACTGCAAGATAGCCTGAGTAGTAACAGGCAATCTTTGAATAAATAACTGTTTGATGAAATCCGATGTTTCAGGACAACAGAGATCTTTCATCTCTCGAAGGAGTTGAAATGGTTTTTATCTCCTAGTTCTAACCCTGATAGTAATTTTCGAATTTTTTGTTCGTTCGTCGCACTACATCTTTTAATTATGACATCTTTAACAAGTAAGTAATCTTGTAATAGCCGTGAATCGAATCAAGGGTCGGGAGAACCTCCTGGGCACTCCTAGCATCCATTAAGTGTGTACCTGGTCCTTCATTAGTAGAGACCCGATTCTCGTGCAATTGCACTTTTTTTCCGCTGGCCTCAAATTCACTAAGATCAAGTTATTTACATCAATTTAAGTCATTCTGATCATATGTAAGATATCCCGATCATATATTGCGTATTTAGCCGTAATTAAAAAAAAATATTCGTAAATTGCTTGGAAATGTAAACATTTCAACAAAATTACAAAGAGAGATTTCATAAAGCAATACTTGGCTGTTTACAACACATTAAGTAAGATCAAATTTTCTGGGAAACTCTCAAAAAAATTTCAAGATTGTTTTACTTTCTTAAGATTCGTTGAAAGCCAGTTAAACCTCATCATTCCATTATCTTCCTTTTATGTTCCATCATGCTACACTCAGTCTACCGTAGGAAAAATAATTATTCAAACACATAATTTTTCGAGGAAATATATGTTTTATAATTTATTGGACATAAATTAAGTGATGGATATGATAACAAACAACATTTATCATTAATTTTTACAAGTGAAGGAAATTAGAAGCACGTACAACCTAATAAACAACAAACATTTAAATTGATCGTGCAAAAAAAAAAACATTCATAAAGTAACAGTTGTGATAATAACTAGTAAGTTTGTTAGCAGCTCATAGCAATCCCTTATTCAAATGCAAACCCAAAATGGGCCAGATTATCAAAATTGAAAGATGAATCCACCAAAATGGATCCTAAATCTAAATAATTTAGTTTTACCTGCAAAGAACAATTGTTCAATTTTTTCGACAAGGACTGTGTTATCGATTTGTCGGAAGAATGTTGGGTTTATCTCACTCGACCATGATTAAAAACTTTCAAGCCAGATCAGAAAACAAAACAATTTTTCCCCTTATAAAACCAGGATTTTAATTTTAATTTTTTTGCACATTTTTGCACGTTTTACAATTATTTTACTGCACGAAATCCGTATTCAATTCATTAGGTTGGGGGATAAACCTAGTGGTTGACCACATCGCCTGCTGGTATAACCGTTGCTCAAGAAAATATATCTTTACAAAGTACTGAAACTAATTGTAACAGCCTTCATAAGTGTATATATTCATAGGTGTAGCCTTCATAGGGGTAGATATCAACAAGATTTATTTTGGTTAAAGGTAAACACCAAAAAGGGAAAACAATTAATAGAGTTTTTTTTTTTTTCTATTTCAGAAATCCCAAAAAAGGAACCATCATCAACCGACCAAATGGTCCAGACGTTTACCATGATGTAGTTATTGACTACAAAGGCGAGGTAAGTAATTCAAATTTAATTTTTTGAGGCTGATAAGTGTGTTTATATAAATATAAATATTTATATTAAGATAAAACCGAGTAATAATTTGTTGTTTTTGAATATGTAAATGCTTGTGCTAATTTGCAAATACTATTAATAATTGCATCAATCAATAGATATTATATTCTAAATAATGAAGCATAAACATATTTTTCAAGTGGTGGCATAAATCTATTTTTATATCATAAATAACATATATGGAAGTGTATACAACAATATAAATTTTATATATAATTCCGCAATATGGAACACAGTAACTACTGTATAATTTCTTTCTTTTTTTTTTTTTGGAATATCTCTAGTAGAATGAAAATGATTAACTTTATTTTTATTTATTTTTTTAAAATGTCGATCGTTCTTAAAATACTTTGGCAGCTTAAATTTCTTAGCCCATGGGTAGGCAACGTGAGATTTATGCTAGGGCCGTCACTTCAGTATCGTAGAAATTTCCAAACCAAATTTTCAGTAAATCAGATTTAACTATTATCAGAAAGAATTAGAATAAAACAGTTAATTAAAACCATCTTCGGTGACCTGTAATCGCTTTCCCCTGTATTATACGATACCATAACTATAGATAAGAAATGTTCTTGACCCGCTTATCAAACACGGTTGCCCTACATATCGTAAAAATTCTCTTCCGTCTGCGAGGGAAATATAAGACTATTAAAGTTTACAAATCAGTTGAATTTTAAATTTAAAAAAAAAAATTGATCAAAAAGAACATTGAAATTGTGATAGTTCGACCCCAGAGAGCTATTCAGGATTTATATTTGTTTTAATTTAATTTTATTATATATATATATATATATATATATATATATATATATATATATATATATATATATATATACTGTATATACATACAGGGTGTAAGTCGCAGGAAATATTTAAAGAGGTGATAGAAGACGTCAAGAGCAACAAAAAAAGTTTATAAGAACCATGGTCTGATTCCAGTATAGGAAATTTGAGTTTAGTGTTTTTTATGTAAGTCACGTTTTTTGTTGAACAGGAAGCGATCACTTAAAAACTATTATTCAAGGTAATTTAATTTCAATCGCACCATCGTAAAGGAGACAAAATTCTCTTTAAGAAATATAGTTTGGCGTAACCAAATCTATTGTAAGAGATTTTGGGCGGACCGATAGCGGAACGTTTTCCTTTTTTTTCTTAAATCACTCTTTACTTGTGAATATTTTTCTCTGCTCCCTGTTGAGCTACAGATACACCACTTCCCGGAAAACATCTACTTTTATTAAGCTTTTATTTTGTATAAATGAAGTCGAGGTTTCTTTTGGTATTAATCTGGAATTGGCTCCTGATTTGGCAAAAAGTGTGGTGTGGAATTTAGTTTACCTCATAAAGAAATTTATTGAGAATGAAATTTATTAAATTCACTTGGTTTCTAGTAAATAAAATAACACGGAAATATCGACTAAAAAGCATCTTTAATAATAAAACAAAACTTTACAACAACAAATATATATATCTGTAAATTAACCAAAATAATTCTGGAACCAAATATGAAATGAAACTGTCACTGAAAATAAAAATATAATAAACTTGAGATAAATTAAAACGAATAATGCTTAAATATTTAAAAGAATAAAATAATTTTACGACAGCACTAACAAAAACAAAACTACAAAACATATTTAAAATAAAAATATATGTTTCAATTTATTATTCTTATTTATTATTTTATTAATTTATTTACCACTATTTTTGTTTTATTTTTAATTATTCATTTATTTTGTCTATTTCCTTATTTATCAATTCATTTATTTCTGTCTTGTAAATATTGTAAAAATATACTCAATTATCACTTCTTTTTTTTTATTATAAGAATTTAAATTAGAAAATAATGTTCAACTAAGAACAAAAAGAATATGCGATACCAGTTATATCCAGTAAAAGCTGGAAACATCGATTTCAACACTTGCATACTTGAAAGGAAATAATGGATTCCATGCCCAAAAGGTTGGATGAGCTTGCTAATTTTCAGAATTCAAAAACTAGTGATCAAGTAACAACATTACAGTTTAAAACGATAAGGATTCCTAGAAACTAAACTTTAACAATAAAGGACCACGTGTACACTACGTGACGAAAATAAATCAAGAGGACAGCTGGGGTGAGACCACGTGGCTGACACCAACTTGTGCGACCTAAGATATAACCTCCCTCCCTGTAGCTGACTGTAAAAACGATAATAAATTATTTTTCTTTTTAATAGGCCTTGGTTATATTATTTAATTCTAGCGTTTAAAGATTTTTTTTATAATAATTATTATTCAAATTTAAAATACTCGATTGTACTTAGTATAGGTAGATGCTGAAATAAGGCTAATAAAGGATGAAAATTACATGTAAAGTTAAATCAGAATTTAAAAGAAGCTTTTTGTTGCGTTATTTTTGTATGAGGATTCTATTTAAATCACGCTTCGAGATAAAGTCCTTTTATAACGGATCTATTTTCAGGCGATAAGCGGGATATAATATAATAAGATATTGCAGAGTAGGGTGTAGTAGGTTTACTAGTTTGTAGTAGGTATTTATAAATTTAAAACAAAAATATGAAATACGCATTTAGCGTATCTAGCAAGTATTTCAAACTCAAAATCGGAAATGACGTATTTAAAATAATAAAAAATTAACGAGTCCATCAGAAAATCATTAACCCTTTATGTACCATAGAACCCATTATACTTTAAAATGTTTTATATGATTTTTTGTTAATATAATATTATTCAATTAGAACTTTTGTCATGAACCTCAATACTTTTTAAAAAATGTAAATATTTTTTGAGCATTATAAAATTTTGTATCTCTATAGTTGCGTTAAGAAATATAGAGGTTTGTGCTTTGTGTTTCCATTTTAAATTTTTAATCATTATTATTAGTAGTACTATTCAAAATATATATACATAACATATATTTTCATGATTAAATCGTCTTAGTGATTGGATTTCTAGGTCCATTGTTAAAAGAGATTACCATACAATATCATGGTACACGTAACAGTTTTTTTTTTATTCCATGGTGTAATTAATTAGTAAGGGAAAATAATGTGTTCAAAAAATAATATTTACTTTAAAACTATTATTGTTATTATTAATAATTATTCAACTATATTAATTATTAAAATTAAAATGCTCAATTATCATAATCATCATTTTCTGATTCTATAATTGGTTTTGAAAGAACAGCCAAATTTTTTCCTCGAGGTCTGTACAATGGAAACTAAAACAAATACTAAGATAAATTTTAAAAAATAATCATTCTGAGTGATAATTATTCCCTCTATACTTCATAATGTATCCCTACAGATATGTTCTTAAATGCCTATATATTTTACGTTTAGTCAAGTATTTTGGTATTAAAAAAAATCTTACAGTAATGTTTTCAAGCTGTTAGTAATACAATACAAAATTACAATACTTGATTTTGTTTATTTGAACGTGACGGATTTTAACAGTGAGCGCGTTCACTATTTACTTCAAAAAACAAATAAAACGTTGTTGGAAAACTTTAAGGTGCCTTTACACATTTGTCAAGCTTAGGCAAATCAGACGTGTAAAGGGGGTAGTTTTGCTTGGCTTATATTGGTTTCTCTGTGTTGAGTCCGATCCAACAACCGACAGCCGACAAAAGTTGGAATAGCCGGAATAGCAGGTGAGTTAGCTAAGCTTCTTGTAAGCCCCCTTCTTTGACTTGCCTAGGCTTGGCATATATATATATATATATATATATATATATATATATATATATATATATATATATATATATATATATATATATATATATATATATATATATGTATATGTATATATATATATATATATATATATATATATATATATATATATATATATATATATATAAGGCACCTTTATAACTGTTATAATTTAATTATCGATCGGAATATCAATAGCGGAAAATTAAACTAATATTCTCCACAGACAGAATCAGAATCTTAGATCAAAACACCTCCCAAGATATACTAGTACATAAAGAGTTAAATAAAATTTAAAACTTAAGGCAGGGCTAGGATTTTTATCAGGGGAGAGAAGCTTAATTTTGCCTCCCCTTCTTTTACCATCACCCTACAATAAAAGTCAATAGTTTTATAACAGTATTTTTGGTGGTATATTTCGAAATATGTTCCTTTTATGTGTATTGCAGACAATTAATTGAACTTTCAAATGAGCATCTTTGTGTGTTTGTGTGAAATATAGTTTTCGAATAATTCAAAAACCTAATAAAAATTAACCGGGTTTTTATGGGAACCTGAGCAGAAAACATGAATACAAAGTCCAATACGCTTTTAAATCTTATTTATATATCAAGTGTCTTATTTACCGATTTAGATGATTTTGTTTTTGTATGTAGAGATTTTTTCAAATGAGTACCTATAATGTTCCAGGTGAAGTATAGTTTTCGAGTTATTCGAAAAAAAAAAAAACAATTTTTTTTTGTTTTAAGAAATAATTTTTTTTTAAACATTTAGAGTACGATGTTTTTCAAATCCAGCATTAAAGCATAAGGGAAACTATTATAAAAAAATTCAGCTTCATAGGCATTGTCGTTTTTGAGACAGAGATATCACTAAGTCAGTCAGTGAGTGGTATGTTTCTTTTATATAGTTAGATTTTTAAAAATGCAGTTTCAAAAAAACTGTGGGCTTTCAGTAAAGCTTTTGATGAAGTCTGTACTTCAAATTTTTAGCGTAGTTCATTTCGAGGCTTACGTGAATGGTTTTTAACTGAATGGACAGACAATGAGCCAAGCTGTGTTGAGCAATAGGATTTCAGCTAGTGCTCGATAAATAGATTTATCGAAACCGATTACAATCGAGTTGGTCAGAACTCGGGCAATCAACAGCCTACTTGATCATTTTAAAGGATTTTAATTTACCATGACCCGTTTCATGGGTTGCGTCAGAAACACATTCATCACAGATGACCAACTGTTGGTTGTTTCTGGTATGATAGAACTAAAACAACAGATTGAGTAGCTGAAGTGGAGCATATATATGGGTTTATAAAATTCTGAAATGCACCACGAACTTTCTTTATAAAAGAAGTTAATTTATCACACTATCAAACAATGTAATGTTTTTTATCTTCAATAGATTCTTGATGTATCGTAACTTTACAAAAACTTTGTTTTCTTAACGGCATATTAAAATAAATCAACCGTTTCCTATCATTAATACTTCATTTGAATGTTATTGATAAATTGTATTTCTTTGAGGTAAAGCATACTCAAAACCGGTTGCATAATTTTTATGTGAAAAAATTGAAATAGAGTTATTAAAAAAATAGTTTCAAATTTAAAGGTTTAGAAATTCCTTAAAATGTTAAATTGCAATTCATTCATTTCATGTCAAATAACCAATAAAAAATCAAGTAATTTAATTTATCCTGATATTTATTGAAATATGGTTTAATTAGGGATTGATCCTTCTATACCATCATGTGTATATCTACTAAATATGGTGTGTTTATTTCGCAGCACATACATTTAGGAGCTATTCACTCAACACATATATAATTTATAAAAAAAATTTAGAATATGAGTAACCCAATTGTGGTTAATATTCTAATGGCTGCATTAGACTATATTGATTGCTGGGTTATCGGAAAACATTCGATGGAACAAAAGATCTAATCAAAGCTCTGTTTTTTAAATTTATTTATTTAATTTTACTTTTTTTTTTTTTGCAAAAACTGTTTTCATTTTAATCATGATGTAAACATCAGGGTCGGAACTAGGTGGGAGTGGGCAGAATTTAAAGAGCGGCTAAATTGTCTTAGGTTAAGTAAACAATATTTATTTGCTGCTTTTCGATTGTTTAGACGTTAATTAAGTCCATATAATGAGATAATATTATTAGATGATAGTATTTATTTCGAAATATATTACCTAAAATAGTGTTATAAAGCTGTTGAGTTTTACTGGAGAAGAGAGAGTTAAATGAGGGGTAGAAAAATTAAGCTTGCCCCCCCCCTGGCAAAAATCCTAGATCCGGTTATTGTAAATCTAAATCTAAATAATCCTAAAAGATTATTGAAAATGCATTTTTACTTGTTAATTTTGATGTTAAATATTTACATTATGTAGTGTTTTTAATTGGATCCTCCAATATGGTTAAATATATAAAATGTTATAAGTCTATTAATTGGGAAAATAAATGTGCGGCCCCCTTTTCCGAAAAGATTGCTAACACCTGATACCACAGTGTACATTTAACACTGTTATTTTGAAATGTTCAAATCATATTTTCATGAATATTTCATATTTGGATAATTTATAGTAAACACAACATTATTGAAAGAAAATGTACAAAAAGTAAAGGATTAACTTACATAATTAATAACCAAGATTAGATTTAAACAGATCAAAGCAAAACTGTAAGGTGTTAAGACAGCCACAATCACCTCGTGGCCTTGTTTTACTGAAGCCAATTACGGAATATTTTCATTATCTTATCGCGAAAATGACATTCAAATATATTTTCGTGAACTAATAATTATTGCCAAAAATATATAAACAGTACTAAAGGACAGGGTGTACCAAGCTCGTTAGTTCTCGGTTTATTAAAATTATCAACCTGATTAATTCAATAAAATATTTATTTTACTTTTGTAGCTAGAGCAACCGATGCCTATTGTGAAAATTTATTCTGCTTGATTATTTGTCCTCACTCAGCCTCCACTGGCTTTCAATATCAGTGGTTATATATGATAGGAGCTGGCGATGGATTCATTCAACGATAGAACTTACAGCTAGAAATCATTTTAAATCCTAGATAAATTCAGTCCGGGAATATGGTCGAAATAAATGGTAAAAAAATGAGATCTAGAGCAAATGTTGGGACTTTTTTTAGCTTTTTATTTATAACTTCAAAACTGTAACTTCCAAGCGAAAACTTTTTTATATCAATAACTAAGGTGTATTAAATTCTACGTCTGGATACGGCTGTTCTAAATTAAAAAACTTATAGAATAAAAGTTGTAAAGCATAAAATTTTGCGTTCAGGGAGTACCTAATATTTCGAATTGGATCAAATATATATACAGAAATTCGAAATGTTATATTTTTCGTGATGCGTACAGCAATTTGCGAAAAAGCTTAACCATCAGTTACATATGTATATTTGGCCCGATTCGAAATACTAGGTACTCCCTGAACACAAAATTTTATGCTTTACAACTTTTATTCTATAAGTTTTTTAATTTAGAACAGCCGTATCCATGGTACATACGTTAAGAAGCCACTATATTGGATATCTTGGCAAAGTTGATAAAAATTGTTGATTGTTTCGTCCATAAACCTGGACCAAATTCGTAATGTAAGATACTTACTCGATGCAGAATTTAATATACTTTGCTTCTTGAAATAATTAAGTTTTCGCTAGGAGGCACCATTTTGTGTCTCAAAAAAAAATCCCCAAATTTGCTCTAGATCTCGTTTTTGACCATATTCCTGGACTTAATTTATTATATTAGGTGCTCATTCGACACAGAATTTAATACACCTTAAATATTGGTATAAATAAGTTTTCGTTAGAAAGAACCGTTTTCGTGTTATAAATAAAAAGCTGAAAATAGTCCCAACATTAATCCTAGATCTCGTTTTTCGACCATATTCCCGCACTAAATTTATTATAATAGGTGCTCATTCATTATTTTTATATATATATATATCTACTTTTTAAACCTAGTTACTTTTAGATGAAAATTATTTTTAACTTGTTAAAACATGTTTTTTCCTGTTACTACCGCCCAAAAAGGGGACTCGAAATCTAACGATATTGGAAATACTCTCATGACGCGTGTATCCAGTATCCAAGACTCATAAACATATAAAATCAGTATTAAATATATTATATGCAGGATTTCCTCACGAATACGAAAACAGTTTTGTCTCGATCAGATTTTTTTATTCTTTTTAGTCTTGTCTTAATCTGATACCGGATTTTTTAATTTTATTTAACGATTTATCTAACAAATGAATTTTCTTAGTCAGATTTTCGCGTAAATCTCCGCTTCTTGGGGTCAGAATGAACTCGAAAAAACGTCAAATTGTTCACCAAGGAATAACCTACAACATGACTTTTTTTTTTTTAAAGTTAATGCAACTTAATTTTTTATAACAATAAAATTGCAAAAAAAAAAAATAATTTCCTTGACTCCAAGTTTCACTTGGGTCAAAAAATTGTAAGTAGTCAATATTTTTACAATTTAAAAATAAAATTGAATTTTTTTAAATTTTCAACACGACTAAACCCTAAGCCGTCTACCCCAAAGGACAACTCTATCCTTGGCTTTGCCTCTATGCAATAAATAAAAAATAAGTTTATAAGAGTAGTATCTCCTCATTTATCCAGAATTGTACTGGCGCACAGTTATCCGACCATTTTTGATTGGATCATCTATTTGGCCGTGAGAAGCATTTAAGCCGATTTATGTAGTACACCTCTGTGAACAGTTCACATGCCAAATCGATTAACTCCACTTTTTGGAATATTTTAAATTAAAGTTCCAAGAACTTGGTTCAGTCATAACTTTTTCTATTTATAATAAATCAACCAAATAACACGGATAAACACCATAATCTGTATTATTTTGGAAAGTTATTATAAATAAAAAAAACTATCATTTAACCCAATTCAGTTCTTCAAAACAAAAAATTTAAAATATTTCAGAAAGTGGAGTTTGGCCTGTAACGGCTCATATATTACAGACATATTTATAAATAAAAAACCGCGAAACTATTCATACTAGAGGAATGAAACTTAAGGGTTTGTTTCCTAATATAATCAGGTATTTTCAGTTAATTTTTTAAGAAAGAATATCCACAAACTTGCCTGTAATTGCAAAAATCATAAATTCTCTGTATCTCGGCTCTGTTTGAGGCTTCAACAAACCTTTTTTTTTTTTTAAATTTGCGTTTTTTATAACTAATCTAGTAATAATTTATTTCGATCTATTTGATGCATGATTCGCTGAGATATTAACTTTTGTTTAAGTTGCTAAATTTTTATATCGTTTAAACATGTTGAAAATGTATAAAATTTCAATTTTATTTTTAAATTGTCAAAATATTGACTACATACGATTTTTTAACTTAAGTGAAACATGATGTCAAGAACATTATTTTTTTTTGCAGTTTTTTGCAATTCACTTGTAATAAACAATTCTGTAGGCTATTGCCTGGTGAACAATTTGACGTTTTTTCGAGTTCCCCCTGGCCCAAAGAAGCGGCGATATACGCGAAAATCTGAATAAAAAAAATCATTTGTTAGATAAATCGTTAAACAAAATTAAAAAATCCGGTATCAGATAAAGACAAGACTATCTTCCCGACTTCCTAAGAAAAGTCTGCGTATCATAAATTTTTTGGCAGATTTTTCCAACTTTGTCTGGAAAATTATGCTCTGAATACCGGAATCCCAGAAGACGAAGATCTGAAACATGTATTTATTCCAAACCGTCAATTTCAAACATTTTTTTCGTCTCTTTAAGAAGTGGAATATCTCTTTTCCCTTTCATTACCGATATTCAGGAAACAATTCTTACTATACTGATGTTAATAACCGTCATTAAAACGAAAACTGTAGTATAAAAATAATAATTAGTTATTTTTTAATATAAATAATTTTATTAGTTTATAATTATAAATTAATATAAGTAATTTTTTAACATAAAGTTTTTATTATTATTATTTAAAAATATACAATTCATCTGAAAAAATAATAATAATACAATGATAATTTTTTTGTACCGATAAAGAGTTGTTTTTTTTTTATTACATAATAGGTCTATTTTTTTCTCATAAAAAATAAAAAGAGCAACGCTTTGTAAATTTATCTGTCACGTTGTAGAATCATTAAATTGAAAAGTAGACCCAGGAACGTAGAAACGTGAAAAAGAAGGGGACAACTTCCCGGGCCCCTAGGCTCAAGGGGCCCTCGATTCTCTAAGTTCGATTTTTTTTTTCAAGAAATATTTCTGTTAATTTAAAAAGTACTATAAATAACGACAATTTGTAATCAAAAGAGGAAGAAACAAAAACTTGGATATTTTAGGGCAGATATATAGAAAGTAAAGTGATGTATGCAGGGCATTTAGCTTCAGGGTTTAATTAACTCGTGATTCAATTACGTTGGGATCCACCGCGCCTGCGTGATGCAAAAATTGTTGTTCAACGTAATCCCTCAATGAGAGGATCCCTCATCCAAGATTTGTAATATCCCCGAGCCTAAGCTCTTCTTGCTACCACAATGAAAGCACCAGTTCCATACTATGTAGGTAACTGACCAAAACTACAAACATGTCCTGAATTTTTCATGCGTCATGAACCTTCCAAACTTTCTAACCATATCTTGCTCAGCTTTCTATATCATCTTCATCCAAGGTTGAAAAGGCAGTGGTCCCGAAACCTTTTGTAGATATGTATATTGGCTTGCCAGCTTCTCAGCCTCAAATGGCTCTTCATAACAGAAAAGCGGCATGAAAAAGTATCCCGGTAGTCAGCAATAATTTACTATGACGCCATCTTCAAAACCTCTGACAGGCGTTTCGCTCCACTTCATTTGTCCGGCATTTGATTAACCTTAAAAGAGCTACAATTTTCATTGTGAACGCAAAAATTAACTTGGTATTATCTAATCAATCATTAATATAATATAATCCAATATCAGCATCGCCAAGTCGACCAGTCGGACTCGTTACCAGCCGAGATATATTTGTCGAATGACAGCAGGTTTTTTTTTTTGTTTGCATTAGTATTTCTAAAAGAGTTAATGTAACGTGGGGTAAGTGCGTAATTGTCTCGTTAAATCCATATTCTGAACTTATAAGGACTGCCGTTTTGGGAACATGATATCTTATCATTGATGTATTACAAATCAGCCACGAGATTTCGGTTAGGTGAAGTATAACAAGTTGTAAAGATACGAATTCCAAGTTGTTGATTAAGTTTGATCTTTCAACTTCTGCCGTACAGCTATATCGGTGTTTGTCCACCAATAGACCTTTTTAATTTTGATGGTAAGTGGAGGAACCTTCAGAAGCTGATCTTCAAAATACTTTGAATATGGGGGTCTATATATAGTCTATTTTGTTAGCCTTGTCATTCAACTCTCCAAAAAGTTTTATCTTGAAATCAATAAGCCAACATTTCGCAGGCTAGCTCCCAGGCTATCTTTAAGATTAAAGAAACTCAACATAGCATGTGAATTAAATGAGATTTATAAGATATAATTTGCGATTAACTTATCCCCTCTTTTTTAGTTATTTAAGAAAATGAAAAAATAAATACTATCGTTGCCAATTCAGCAATCCCTTTCAACCTTTTTCATATGAAACTTAAGAAGTACGTATTAGTTGTGTGGAGCAGTGATTCCTAAATGCTAATCTAATGGGGTACTGCGGACCCCCAGCACACGAATTAAATCATTGAGGACCCCTGAACATGAGTTTAAATTAAAATTATAGCTTTGACATTTACTATACTACCACCAGTTTTTGTAATGGTTATACCCGATTAAAGATAAACAAACAAGATAATAACATTCTCATAACATCAGGAGAAAAATGAATATGGCCATTGAGGTGATTTCGATATTTATTCTTCATGCAACATAGCGCTGACAACAAATTTAATTTGACAGTTTTTTTTTTGTTTTTTTTAATCTAAATAGGGATAATCGGTTATACTTAAAAAATTATGATGATTGAAAATAACAAAAAAATGGTTTAATAAAAAGGTATTTTAAAGCGTATTTCCGCCAGTCAGTCGCGGATCCCTTTCAAACCCTTTGCAGACCCCTAGGGGTGTGTATATATTTATGATTATTACTTAATTATACGATTACAAATCGGGGAAGGGGAGGAGGGGGGGGAGGGAGGAATGGTGAAAAAGCTGCCTAATTGCTGGAGCTAAAGCTAAGTTCTAGGTCTTGATGTACAGTTCACGAGTTGGAATTCTGGCTCCTAATTCTCAATGAGGATGGTCACCGCGGGAAGTTGAACCAAATCTCCCTGAAGTATGGGAATCCTAGAGGATAAATATTTGTAAAGAAGATTTTTCTTTCAATAAAAATTATTTTTAAAAGGAGACGCGACAATATTTGAGTGAACAAGGTTTAGTTACGATCATTTTCCAATTTTATTGAAATTAAATTAACAAAATATTCTATCATAATTTAGTTTGAATTAGATTTTTTTTTTCCTCGACGCTTAGGAAAAAATAATAATACCCTGTTCAAGAAGATCTTTGCAATTTAAATCACCTTTTTATCATCATGATTTTTTATTTGTTTTTTTAATCAACAGTCAATCAGTGAAGCGTTAAAAAGTATTTTTATTGGTGTGAATTACTGCAAATGCAAATATTGGACTATGCCTGTTGTTTCTAACAAAAAATCAATATATTTTCTTTATTTTCATTAGATTTTAAAATATATGCCAGAGAAAAATATGAATGAATATTTTTCGAGCTGTTAAATCCCAGTTTTTTTATTATTTAACTTTAAGAATAATACCACTATATAATTCGACCAGAAGAAGTCAATGTAGTTTTATAATTTAAAAAATATGTTGCTTTAGAAGTTTTTTAACTTCTCTTATCGAGATCTTGGGGTTATCAAAAGTAGTAAACTTTCAGTCAAGTGCTCAAACATTGGTAAGACTATTTTAACCTCTTTTAAATAAAATTGTTAAATATAAACAAACAATAAAAATAAAACATAAAACAAAATAAAACATAAAACATTTATGTTGGGGACTCTAAAATATAAATTAAAATTACTTTAGCGGAAATCATTTTTTAATCTTATTGTATCTAAATGAAATTGGGACTAGTTTAAATCATTGAGATTAGTATTTTTTCTCTTCACGATCCTATCTTATTAAGTTAATTATTATTTTATTATTCTTCTATTTATTATCCTCTTTTTGTTTTAAAAACATTCATATTTATTCCCCTATTTATTTAAATATTTATGTTTTTAATTTATGATTTTAAGATTTCTGA
This sequence comes from Rhaphigaster nebulosa, assembly GCA_948150685.1. Classification (NCBI taxonomy): domain Eukaryota; kingdom Metazoa; phylum Arthropoda; class Insecta; order Hemiptera; family Pentatomidae; genus Rhaphigaster; species Rhaphigaster nebulosa. The sequence goes on from OX411307.1 coordinate 40,687,701, forward strand.
ATCTACTTATCTCAAATCCGACTGATCCAAGATCTATTAGATTAACTTGCAAATTAATATAAAAAACAAATTACATCAATCTTTTGTAAAAACTTGTATTATTTAAAAAAAAATCGAGCTATAATGAAATATCAACTTAAAAGTCTTGCATATCTTGTACATTATTTATTAAATGTGTTCAAATTTCAAGATTTTGATAAAATCGCTGGAACGGTGGTTTATGTTGGTTATTAACACTTTAACTGTTGAATATAATTTCTTTAAATTTAAGTAAAGAACAGAATGAGTAACTTCTTGGGATTAATAACGATTTAATGCTATATATTTATTTTTTACTAATTTATATAAGTCAATTCAGTCAAATAAATTTTATTTGAAATGAACGGTGCACGTTTATAATAACAGTTCAAATTTACGTATTGATTGTCAGTTACAGATAGTTATTATATAGTTATATTACAGAATTGTCATTAAAAATAATTATCCAATTTGCTTATATATTTCTACTTACAACGTGAAGAGGAATAGTGGTTGAATTTGAGCACTATAAAAATACCTATTTCTTCTCAAAGCTAGCTTTCATCACTTGTTTAGTTAATTTCGTTTAACAAAATTAATATGATAATCATATAAAATAAAAGAATAATCATGTAATAAAACTAGAAAACCATGAAAGGAACCCGACTTTATCTTAAGCCTAGACGATACGAACCTACAGACCCCTGAGAGGCGACTAAAGCCTTCCAGCTGGTACCACCCCCTCCCTCCCTTCTCCTACTCTAGGCTCCAGCTACTTCAAAGTGTTAATTATTACAAAATGTTATTAATAAGTTAGTTAAGATGAAATTATAAATACAATATAAAAAAATACAAATGGCAAAAAAATGTTATTTAAAAGGTAAACGAAAACAACATATAAAAATAAAATTCATATATATATATATATGTATATATATATATATATATATATATATATATATATATATATATATATATATATATATATATATCAGTGTATGTATAATTCTCAAACTGCTGGCTTATTTCAGCAGGCAAAATTTTGAATTTTTAACTTGTTTCTAAAATTACAAAAAAAAATGTAGAGATCTCTGGGCATTATTGGCATTCGAAAATATGCATTGCAAAGACCAATAGTCATTTTTAGCCATACAATTTTTTTAAATATTTGGTCCATGGTAATTACCTATCATGTCATGGTAATAACATTTACAGGCATTTGCTTCCTCTAAAATATTCCTTAAGAATGCATATTATTAAATGACACCACGGTAATTACAATTCAAATTATATGCGCCTGAAGAAGATCCACTTGCTTTTACTCCACCTGACTAGAACTTCATAGAACCCGGAAGATATCTCACAGGCAGGAGGGCCTCCTCTCCATTAGAAATAAGCCACATAACTCGCAATTTCCGTTTTTATTTTTTGGAACGTTAATTATATATATATATATATATATATATATATATATATATATATATATATATATATATATATATATATATATATATATCATTTTTATTTTTAAATGACGCTTTCCGACCCCCTCTGCATTCACTAATCGCCCGAAATTCAGGATTTCTTTTAATTTCTGGCTATTTCACTTCTTCCCTTCAGAATTCCATAATACATAAACTGAAAGACTGAAGTAAGAATATCAAAGGATACACTTGAAGTGTAAAATCGTATTTTGGGGCATCCACGGTAATTACATTTTGGAACTTAAGAGAGATAAGTATGCCCAATTTATTAAATGTTTACCTGATTTAACATTAGGCTCTTGTAGATGAGCCTCTGCTTTAACCATTAGGCTAAGATTTCGGAGGATATGAAAACTAATTGACCAGTGAACTCCTTGGAAATCGATATTGAATAATTTGAGAATAGCACACAGATATATGTGTATCCTTTCCTCCAGTGTATCCTTACCTCTTTTACTCCAATACAAACCAATTCTGTCTGTCTGTCTGCAAAATGAATTTCGAAATACTGCGGAAGGATGTTGTTTAAACTTTGAAAATATAGGTATTTTGGCCTCACAAATCGATTGGTGTAATTTGTTACCCCAATAAAACTCTTATTTATTACAAAAAGAAAATTAAAAATCAATATAAACTTCCCATCCGTCCAATTATTATAGGGTGGTGAGTGATGCGCAGGCAGCATCAGATTTTTTAAAATTACATCAAAAAACCAAATTACAAATATATCAAAGATCTCTATGGTCTGTAGTGCCAACCGAAAAAATAAATAAATAAAAGGTTTTAACTCGGGCCTTCAAATACCAATACCCCAGCGAGTATTAACTTTCAATATTATCAATAAAATATTAATTTATAGTATCTATATTTATTAATTATTGATAACTTATATATTTGTTAATACCTCCTTAAGAATTGGGCCCCACTGACTGCAAGGCCCCCTCGAAACTTGTCGGACTTTCGGACGTTTTGGGGTGCTTTGAAAGCTCAGCCTATCAATGTTTTTTTCATTTTGATATGCCTTTTTGCTTCTTATCCCAAATTTGCCTCACCTGGAGCAATGTTAATTGCTGCTTCTACTCTGTTTTATAAACCTTCTCTGTTTTATAAACCTACTCTGTTGTTTATAAACCTTTAATTTAACTTATGCACCAATGCTTCCTGTAATAACATACACAATATGCAGAATATCAGAAGTAATAATTTTTATCATGCGTTATTCTAGTGAAATCAACGATCAGCAACGAATTATTTATTTTGTGATATCATGGGGAATCGCATTTTAATATATCTAAATGAATGCGTGATAAAAGCCTCAAGAGAAATTGAATAACTCAATTCACCACCAATTAAACCAGCTTTGGTGAAATAGTCGAACGAACATCTTTGAAATCGTCAGAGACTGTTTTTACTATTTCCTATCGTATTGGTAAAATATGCATATTACGGTGGGAATGCAATAGCTCAAATTTTGATTTATTAGAGCCACAAAAAATAATGTTAAAATATTATTTGAATTCATCAACGTCTTTAGGTTGCGCATTTCTTTCAGAATAGATGAAACAATTGAAACAAATAAATAAAACAGCCAATATAACACAAAAATACTAGCAAATAACAATCAAATGGGGGTAAAACAAGTAAATTCTTGTTATAAATAAATGCTATCTATATAAACAATAAATTATGTTATTAAATGAGAGGAAAAAAGAGGATTTGTTAACAACTCTTTTTTTTTTTTTAGCTCATTAACATTACATTAAAATTATTGCATATCGGATTGTTTGTTACATGTTTTGGCACATTTGGCAGCATTTTTTATCGCATAATATATAGTTTTTTACTGAAAAAAAAAATCATGTTATGGTATCATAAAAAACTTTATTAAATTTTGTATTCTAGAAGTAGTAACTTCTTACTATCTACCTATAATAGTTCCAAAATCATCAATGCCAGACAATAATTTTTTTTAAATAATGCATTCAATGCATTGAAGTTTGAAAAAATCCTGCCCAAAAAAATAAAATATTGAATATTTATAATGCCAACATTTATAAACTCGTACCATTTTGTATTATTATTAAAAAAAAAGCAAGTTATTATTTATTTTTATTGATCCATCCAAAAATGAAGTAATTAATTATCATTGCAGGAAAACCCAGAATATGGAAGAGAATTGTGGTTGTGTATAGGTAAAAAAATATTAATGCAGAAAATTAATAAAGATAATTTAAGGAAAGTGTGATTGTTCACAAAAATAACAATACTATTTAATTTATGATGAAGATGATGATAAAATATTAAAATATATTTTATATTAAAGATGTTGCAAATTAATGCTATAATTAACCAATCAAGTTAAGACAATCTTATTAATTAACTCTATATATTTACGAATTTATATGAGGTCCACAGTAGAACTGAATATTGAAAGTTATAAATGTCTGTAATAAGATTCATCCCGCGTCCAAAGATGATCTTCGTCCATAATTTCCAACCGGAAAAAAATTACATAGTTGTTAATTATTTTTACATATATTTCATTATTTTAATCGAAGCGCTGTTTGCATTCTTGGTAGATGAAACATGCATATAATGTGATCTTAGAAATCAGAATGTGTTCAGGACAGACTAAGGAAAGGCGAACCTAAAATGCCTTACTGTCAGTGACCTTAAAGGAAAACCAGGCTATTTAAGATGTGAAAGTAACTTGCCACTTACCTACGGATTATAATAGTTCAATTCTTCTGAAAAATTTCTTCAGCTTTTTATTGTTTTACCAAAGTTTATTGTGAAGTTCCCAAGTGGAGGCACTGTAGCGGGGGAAATAAGGAGCAGATTCTTAGGCTCTTTTAGAAGCTATTAAAAAAAAAAACAACTCGATAACTCGAAAAACAAAGATGCTTTTAATTAAAACCGTTAAATAAAATATGAATATTTCTATGACTTATTTTTTAGGAAATTAGGAACTAATTTCTATAACAAATTGTAGTTGATTTTCGGTACTAACTGGTGCTTCGATTCTGAAAATAGTACCATCAAATGTTATTATTAATGTAACAATCTTTAAAAAATATTATTATTCTGTCTCCTAATATTCTTAATATTTTTATGTTTTCAGTGTTTTGCCCTTTAACAATTCATTTGTATTTCCATTCGTTTTAGTGAAACTTTTTGTCACTTTCATCTCTTTCCAATTAAATTTCTGTTAACTCCATTGTTATAATATAGGAGAGGATTGTAACTGAAGTACACATTAGAGCAGAACAATTTAATGTGTGTTTTTTCCGCGCACATATATAATTTAAAGTAAAAACGAAGAGTGATGTATAAGAAATCGAGGGGTGTGCATTTGACAAAATTGAAATAGAAAATAAAATTAAACAAACATATAAATGACATAACGCCGTGTAAAGTTAAAACCGCGAAAATAATAGCTGCATTTAGTGATAAGCCGTAATAAGAGGAAGGTTTCTAGAAGTGAATATAAGCTGAAAGTTCGTTGTCAAATAAAACTAACTAATTTGAAAAGATTTACTTGGAAATGGTAAAGAGATGAAAATTGATAAAGAGTACAAGAACAAAAAAAAAAAACATAAAACAAATAAAATTCAGGATACATTATTATTTTTAATCCATTCCAATTTATTAAATTTGTATAGAATAATAAACAGAAAAAAAGTTTTTATAAAATGAATAATGTACTTGCGGAATAAGATTATAAACGAGATACATGCCTAATAACGAAGATTAAATTTTCAAGATCCCTCTCCTCGCCACTAATAGAAACATAACAGATCTTTAGTTTGTTCCTTTTCATCCCGTACAACAAACCCACAAACTATGCTCGAACAATAGACACTCAAGTCTGTCTAATAACAACCACTAGCACTACAAGAAAGGGCTTGTTATAAAAAGTTCTAGAAAACAATCTGATTATCCTTGCTCTCTTACTAACTCAAACCCTTTGTAGGTAAGGTTAAGCTTCTTATGGACACTCAATTGCTTGAGTCTTTAATGTCCTTCTTTATTTTTTTTTAATCATTCACTTAAACCCTTTGTACTCTTTCTTTGTGGATATGCGATATATGTTTATATTAACAAAGGGTGACGTAACTTTATAAAATAAACAATAAATTTTCATATTAATATAGTAATATCACATTATAATTAGTCTTTGAATAGGAAGCTTTTATAATAGTAAAATTTCAAAAGCAATAATGGTTTATTATTTGATTTTTTTCTTCAGAGCGTAACCGCGGAAAATTTTCTACACATCCTTGAGGGAAATGAAAAAGCTATGGAAAATGTCGGAAGTGGGAAAGTGCTGAAAAGGTAAGAAAACCTATGAATTTGGCCTACATCAGATAAAAAAAATGATATATTTATAATTAAAGTAATTGTCAATCACATTACCAATTTTATTTTACTAAATATTTAAAATAAATGTAAAATATCGATTCAATATTGAAGAGAAATTTATTTTCAAGTGCATTGTTTTTAGTACCTAAAATAAGATTAGATTTGTTTGTCTTTTAACAGATTTTAATTCATACAATAAACTAAACACGGCCACAAATTATTCAGGGGAGAAGGGTTGCTTGCAAAAAATGACTTATCAGTCTCAAGCCAAAACTTATTGAAGAGTTTCATACCAAGTTTTAATGAAATGATCACAACTGAAATATGCACAACAGTATTTGGCGCCCAAAAATATTTGAATCGAGATTTTATACTGGCAGAATTACTATTTTAAATATATATTTTTTTAAAACTCTATTCGACATAATTATAGTCACAAACCTAAAAAGTGTGACAAAAATCATCAGATAAAGTGCTACTCCGATGGTTCAAATTAGTAAAATTGCATTCTTTGTTATGAATGATTGGATTGTAATTGACATGCTAATTTATACTATTCTACTCAATCGGCGCAACAACCCATTACTGGGTCCTGGGCTCCTCAAGCAGCTTCCGCCTGTTTAATCGGCAAAGTGTAGCTGTCTTCCAATTCCAAACACCGAGCAGGGTCCTTGAATATTCTCCAGCACCATCCACCCAGCGTAGTCTACTGAGCTTCAAAATTTTCGCAACATCAGACTCATTAAGCAAGGAATATACTTCCCTGTTAATGCGCCTTCTCCACGTTGAAACATTTTTCACTGGGCCGTAAATACGTCTAAGTATAATCTCTCTCTATGCAATTAGCCCTACAATTGTGATTTCCTTCTTATTAACATCAACTTGCTTTTACTAGAATTTATCTGTAAGCCCACCCTGTGCTTGGACATCCAAATTTTTCCTCCCTTCCTAGATATATTCTAGCTCTGCTACAATTTCCAGCTGGAATGACAACTTATAATATTATATTGGACAAGTAGTATTGCGAGGTCACATTTTCTAAATTTTACATTACTATTGAAACAATCGTTACAACATCAGTTATGATACCCTGGCTTTTAGAGTGTAATAGTAGTATATAAGGTGTTGGGGTCATGGAGGTCGTTAAATGTGTGAAAACCATGATTAGACGAAAACAAAATTAAACGTATCTTTTAATTAAGATTTTATTATAGACCTCTCACGAAAAACAAAAAAATATGTACGCTAAGAATAGGTATATTTTTATTATTTTTTTTTTTTTATACATTTTAGCTCTGAAAATGATACCGTTTTCGTCAACTTCGCTGATCATGGAGCTACTGGCTTAGTTGGTTTCCCAACCACCATTTTAAAGGCCAACGACCTTGTTGCATCCTTGAACAAAATGAGCCAAAAGAATATGTTTGACAAAGTAAGTACCAAGGATCATTTCTTCTATTCCACTAATTATTACACCATCACAAATCTTGAGGGATGATATTTGGTAGAGTTGTATTTCATAAACTCAAAGTTTTCTATTATATGGCCCCATGTGGGGTATCTTCAGAGCCATTCAAACAAGACAAAAGTGGTACAATCAAATACAAATATATATCTAGAGAGTGAAAAAATGAATTATACAAACAAAAAGAGTTTAATAAAGTGAAATTACTATTTAAGATCGAACAATGGGAAATAGAATGAATAATAAAGGCAGGCGAGGAAGTATTTAAAGCTGAAGTTTAAATCAAATAAAACTAAAATTAAAGTAATAGTGAATGATTTCTAACAAGTTGATGAGATCCCACCTAGAGCATACTGCTGTAAACACTTAACAAGTCAATCTGTAACAGGAGCTGAGGGCAATTTTGCTTCGAAAAGAAAGGGATCTCTCTGACGGAATGTAAATATTGTATGTCTGGTTAAGTTCATCATTGCTGCAATTAATGATTGACTAACAGATTTCGTATTAATGGTATGAATATGGCATCTAACCTAATAAATTATTGTCCTATATTTTTTTAACCACAATCACCGTAAAATACTCATTAAATTTTATTACATCAGAGTTGTACTATGAATCAAATATCAATTGTTGCATTCTAAAATAAAACCTTTGCTTTCGTACTGACCCAAAAAAGCGATAAATAGCCCAATCTAATATGAAAAATTTACCAGCAATGATAGAAATGGATATCTTACAAACCACAATTTTTTTAAATATATATACAATTGATTTTAATGGAATTTTAAGCGGTTTTTTTTCTTATAAGTTGTTTACATACAGAGTGAAGATTAAAGTATTACTGATATTACCCATTAGTTTAGACGGGCATATTTTCCGCCAATGTGTGGCTGCAATACTGTTGCCGGCAATGTTGCCCAAATATCTGCGTATGGCCCGGCCATATTGCTGGCCACATTACCTAGTTGCAGGTTGTTGCCGAGTATTGCCGAGGTGCTGCCGGTGTTGTCCAGAGGGGTTGGAGAATATTTCATATTGCCGGACCATACCCGACTCCGACTCTGTAATTCCTAACCTCTCCCTCACTTTTTGCGTCACCCCTTTGCCTTTAGTGGCGATTATTTATTATTAAAGATTATTTTTATATTGATTTTTAATATTATTTTATATAGCATTTCCACGCCAATTGTAACCTTTTCCAAATCAATTTTCACCTTTTTCAATTAAATTGTAACCTTTTCCATTTCAATTGTAACCCAACCGGACATGAATTAATTCAATATTATTTATATTATTATTGAAAAATAATTATTTTAATTACAATAATGACTTTTGAAGTCATTTCGGCATATTCTTTCGACATTTTTTTCATTTATCAGATAATTGATATTAAGTGCTAATTTCAAGTAGCTTAAATTTTTGAAATAAAATTGTAGTTTATTTATTTTTAAATATTTATTATTTTTTATTTATTTAGTGGAGGGTTATTAGGTTTTCGAGGGTTCTGATTCCATTTCTTGAATTGGATTTCCGATCGTGCATGCGCATTTCGCTTTTCCGTTGCTATTGAAGATTTCTATGATAAAGGGATCGCTTATCGAAATCTTCAATAGCAAAGGAAAAGCGAAATTCGCATGCGCAATCCAAAATCCGACTAAACAAATGAAATCAGAAGTCTTTCAAAATCTAGCAAACGATCCCTATACCGAAGCATTTAGAAAACTCATAATTAAGTAGAAATACTCGAGGCCGAACAAAACTTCGGTAGTAAATTTGAGATTAGCAATTTCGAAAACACAATGAACGATCACCAAATCGATGAAATCCACTCTCCCCACTAAATAAATAAAAAATAATAAATATTTAAAAATAAAGAAACTACAATGTTATTTAAAAAATTTAAACTACTTCTAATTAGCACTTAATATCAATTATCTAATAAAAGAAAAACTGAAACCTATCATTACTATAACAAAATCTACTACTTAAACAACACAATGAAATTTCTAAACTGAAATATCTCTAAAACATAGGAAAACCAAACAGTCCAGGCAGCATAACCTAGTATAGAGCTCAGAAACGGAATGGCTACGCTCGCCTCAGCCAATAGAAACAAAGATCGTCATGTCTGTACATGTGGCTCGTCTAAACACTATTTTTCGGCAATCATTGCCGAGCAATGTTTTCAGCAATATTGCCAGCAATGTTGCCAAACTTATGGCCAGGTAATGTATGGCCGGCAATGTTGCCGGGCTATATAGCTGGAAATATTGCCGGAAAATATGGCCCGTCTAAACGGCCCTTAAAAGGCTCTCCAAGCCAATCTGGAAATAAATAATATAAAATAAAAAAATACTGATATTAATTGTTTCTTAGAACACATGAAGTATCTGTAGACATTACCTATTATTTTTGTTATAAAGTTTAATGAATTCTTATTTATGTTCTTATTAAACTAGAGTTTTATTTTATCAAGCGTATGAACTTTGTTCCAGCTTATTCTGTTCATTGAAGCATGCGAGTCTGGATCCATGTTTGATGGCCTTATCAATCACTTGGAAAATGGTAAGTTGGATAAAAATTCAATATTCAGTTTTGTTTTTTTCATTACAAAAACAAATCTAGTTAAGGGAACACCATTCGTTTAGATAACTTTTTATGTAATTAATTTGATTGTTAATGGACATCTTCATAATAAAAATTTTTTTTTTGCAATCGACGGATATAAAAGATCATTTAAAGTAGCCTATCTCTATCTATAATGCTTAACCCAACACTTGATAGTTCACTTATTCTCATAGTAAAGTTCTATTATTTGAATTTTCTGTCATCTTTAGGAACATATACTAAAATCTGGTTTATACATTCATATCATGAAACGATAAAACAAAAAGTAAAAAAAAAACTCTTGAATACTTTTTCAGGCTTGAACCACTCAGGCACTTAAATGTTTTTTTAACAATTAAAACTAGCACATTGGATCAGAGCATAAGTGGATGCTCATTTTTAGTAAAATGCCTTGGAAGGTAATAATAGTATTATATAACTAGAATTGATTTACTAAAATTAAATTATTAACGGAAGAATTTTAACCCTTTTAGTGCTAAACGACGATATATCGTTGTTCGTATCATTTGCGAAAAGATTATATACTACATTATATTATGTATGGTGTATGATCTAAATATATATATGGTGTATGTGATGGCGTCTTAATATTCGTATTGTGAGAGAACTCTATATCAAGATAAATAAATACAAAATAAAATGATACTTTCGGTCGACACTTAAAGGGTTAATATTTTATACGATATTATGAAATTTGTTGTCACCAGATTTTGTCATTATTTGCAATAAATATTTGAAATGCTGAAGTATTTCATACCAGTGTACTTGATGTTTCGTGCTAATTTAGCGTGTACTGTAATAGTCCGGCAACTACTTGGAATTTGTATTTTTTTTTTAATATGCATAATTATTGCATATATCAATTATTTGACTAGAGTTTTCCCTAATCAATTCAGCCCACTCAATCACATTCCAAATGTTCGACTTTTGAACATTGAAGCCACCCAAGAAATGGTAGACCAAACAAGAATAATCGTCAGTCGTATAGAACAAGATGGCTGCAAACAGAATTGCGGAGAAAGTGGAATAATTTTGCAAAAAAAAAAAAAAAAAAAAAAAAAAACAGTGTACACAATATCTATTAGAAATTTTATTAAAATTTATAAAAAATATTTCATGAATCAATAAAAAAACAAGAATTTTTTTTATCAAGGTATCGTAAAAAAAAGTTGAATTTGCTCAAATATAGATAAATGAATCTATAAATTTCTGGAAACATTTTATTTTCCCTAAAGAATTTAAATATAATATTTTAGTTGAGATTACCACAAATATCATCCAATAACATAAATTTTCATTCAAGCCTTTTTGTCAATTTAACCTCGCTAATCAATGCTTTTTCTTTAAAAACTCTTTTGTAATCATTAAAACGGAATAAAGTCTCTGATTGCCTGTGTACAGAACATTCTGTTGTTACTTTATTCCTTTTCCTTGGTAACAGACGGGATGGTTCCAGTTTTATTATTCGACTAAAACTACTTTACTTTAGGAAAACAAGTGTGGTTGTCGTGAACGAAATTGGTTAAGACTGTTTTACTTAACTTGCTTACAATGTTTGGAATGCTATATAAACGAAGATCTAGTCTACTGACAATTTAGCGGTAACGAATTTCCCCAGTTTCTATTTGAATCCTCTATTTTTCATATAAATATTTTTTATCTGCTTTTAGTCCTCTTATTTGGAAAAAAAATCTAAGATTGATTTTTATTCCTAATATAGTATTGTTATATTTCACAGTGCATTAAAATTACATAGGTTAATCGAGCTATAAATATACGGCTCATAAGTGTGCCAAAACTTTTGGCTTTTGAAAGTCAGATTTACATGTTTGTTTTCTTGTAGGAAATTTAATGCCTAAGACAAAATCTTTTACAGGAGTGATATCTAAACATCAGATTTAATTTTACAAAACAATATCAGTATTTTTAAGAATAAGGTCTGCCGATACTTTTTTTTTCCACTGTGGGCCTAAGCCTGGCTAAAATAGCTGAGTAATTACTTGAACAAATAAATAGCAATCTGGCCGGTAAATCATAAATTAAGATGTTATAAAAACTCACGGTCGATCTATCGTCATTTTACCTTACTACTAATGCTGCAGAATTTATTTATGTAAAGAGACATAGTTAGCAAAAATATGTAAATAGAACAAAATTTTAAATCGTCCACACTGGTTGACACTCGCTAAATTCAGAAATTCCATCGCAAACGAAAATGCTGTAAAAAGTTTTGTTTATCAGAATTCTTTTTAGGAACCACTGAATGCTAATCCAGAATTTCTTGCGGTGGTATTCCAGCCGGGTTTATTTAATTCTATTTCATACAAAATCCGATTTTCAGCTCGTGTTAATTTGTAGTAATTGATGATTTATTTCAGTCTTTGTGAGCACTGCATCAGCGACTGATGAATCTTCTTGGGGATGGTACTGTGATGACGAAGTATTCGGCACATGTTTTGGAGATCTCTACAGCATAACTTGGATGGAACGATTGGATAAGGTGATACACATAAAATAATTGTTTTGACCTTAATTCAGTCAATAAAATGAGTTAATGTTATGAGATGATGATATTAATTAAGAAATGTACTAGCTAAAATACTGTTGTTGACTTTTATATCTGCGGGAGGAGTGAATGAAGGGGAGGAAAAATTAAGCTTGCCCCTCGAAGCAAAAATCTCAGCCATTTGTTTATTTAATATTTCTATAGGTTTATTTACGATCTAAAAGTTTTTATTTTTTCGGTATAAATGATTTTTGCTAAAAAAAAAATTTGAAAGATTTATTTTTGCTTGATCTGTTTTTCATTTTTACCTTGTAACTCACTATTTATTAAATTGTTTTATTAGAAAAAAACATTATTTTTTGTTTAATTTCTTAACAACATTACACAATATATAATTGCATATTCGGGCTATCTAAATGCATACTTTAAAGTTGTTTTTTTTTTTTTATTTTAGTATGTATATGCAGATTTACCGCCATAAATCCGGATTTTTCATTATGAGTACTCAATTGAAAAAGTTTTGCTATTCAAAATTGAAAAGTTTATCTGATTTGATTTTGGGTGTTTTGGTGGCGTGAATGTACAATTAATTTAAACAAGAAATATTCACCCTTAGTCTAAAACGATGTTACCTATCGGATAAAATTCCCTAGGTGGCATGAAATAATGAATTTCAAACAGATGATTTGGCATGATTGGCTTCCAAACAATAATATTTGGGCGATTCTCCAAGAAATGGAAATTTTGGATCCAACGTCCCTCGTGTGGCTCACATCAACATTTTTTGACCGGATCGCTTTTTATAGCTTAATATATGACATAGGCTTTATTCATTTTTAAATCTCGAAAACGCTAAACATCATTATTTTAATTGATCATAAACCACCCAATTCTCATCCCTTTGTCCTGCCCGAGATCACTCTTTTTCACTTTTAACAGCCTATGTAAGTAAGGACGATGGCACATCTAGGCTAGAATTTGCTTTATGATATTTTTGCCAGTTTTCAAGCTTTTTAAAATAAAGAAAGGAAAGCCCTCTAATGTGATACGCTTGTTATCCACGACTCATTTTATCTTAGTCCCACATTTTGACTCTCATTCCTTTATCAAAATTAGAATTTCCCGCAAGAATCTTACCCATGGTAAGTTCATTACTGTTCCTAGCTTGGAAATAATGGCCATGCCCGCTTAACGTGTTCCCACAATCTTCGTTCTTTTGATTAACAATAAGTAATCTTGGAGCCGTATGACGGAAAGTAACTATGTTGCGTTCGTTTATTCTCCTCATTCCTCTGCGACCAAACACCAATCCCCTCCCAAGAGCCATTATTTTAAAAGTATTTTATTTGAAAATAAGTGGTAAACAATTTTCAAACAGGCCAAGTGAAAACTTCTATGAATGAAATTTGGTATCTAAGTGTTAGTGAACCTGCCAAGAAATTATTTTGGCGAAAAAACCACCGAATCAGTAACATTTTATTTAATGAAATCCAAAATTTCCAGTTTTGAGAGAATCTTCCATTTTTGTTTACATACTATATATTTGTGTATTATTTTCAAGATTAAATTTCTAATATATATCTTCCATGACTGTTAGAACATAATTGAAAGATTCCACTCACAAAGTCTTAAGTTTTAAAAATACCGGTAAACAACTAACCACTCAAAGTTATGCCAAATCAGGCATCATCGGAACAGAAAAACATTACATAGATGCAGACAAAATACAGTACATCTCATATCATTAGTCTAAAAAAGTCACATCAACTAGAGGCAGTAAGTCCATCACCCAAGACATAATAAGTGTTTAAATGACTTGGAGTGATGGACTCTCTCTAATCGATATGACTTTTTTAGACTAATGATGTGAGATGTACTGTATTTTATCTGCATAAATTTAATCTGTTTTTTTCTGTCCTGATGATGCCTACATTGGCGAAACGTTGACTGGTTAGTTGTTTACTGGTATTTTAGAGACATTAGGCTTTGTTTTGGAATCTTCCCACTATATCCCACAATTAATTGATGCCTCTTTCCGAGTTTTTACTATTTTATATTATTTTATTCAATTTTATTTTTTTTTTTACAAAAATTTCTATAAAATAATCTCACCTTTTTCAGCTCAATACCAGTGAATCATTATTTGACAACTACAACGCAGTGCGCTCAGCTGTGACTAAAAGTCATGTACAATTGTATGGAGACTACAGATTGGGCTTTTTGGAAACGTTTGAGTCTGATGACGTTGAAGATGAATACGAAACAGAATACTCTGTGTCTTATGAGGTTACTTTATTGTTGTTCCTATTATTGTTTTAACTTAAACATTTTTACTAATTATATCATTTTCTTAATTATACCTTGGGTTTTATTACATTGGGTTTCATTAATTATATTTTGGGTTCTACAGCCATTAAGTAAAAAATTTCAATAAATTAAAGACCATCTCGAAGATTGTAAACATGGAAAAGCATATTTTCTAGGCATAAACTTGTGAAAATATAGGCATTATAAATTTTTATTTCAGGGAAACAAAGGTGTCGATAGCAGAGATATACCATTGTACTTTGCAAGGAAGGAATATGAAGCTGCAAAGGAACCTGCAAATATCATGTTAAAAAAAGATAAATATGGAAAGATGCTCCAAGTAAGTTATCCACAGTGAAAACTATATTACTGACATTGTACCTGTAGTCAATTTTTAAAACGTCTACCAAGTAGGTCAGTATAGCTTCCTCACCATTTCTATTTGGTGCATAAGAAAAAAACAAAAAATACGTTAAAAAAAAACATTGTAAGAAACAACAAACTTAATGCTTTAATTGTTTATTTCGATATGTTTCGGAAAATTACATTACAAAAAAAAAATAGTCCAAAATGCGCATGCTTGATAAAAATCAATCAATTGATAAAAAAAAAAAAAAAAAGCCGAATCAGAACCCTTCATCTCCATTATCGTTAATAAACGATCCCTATATCTAAGATAACTAGAACAATGGCAATAAATCGAAATGCGCATGCGCGATGAAAAATCCGATATTAAATTCTGAATTCACGTCTTTAAAAACCTAACAAACGATCCCTATGCTGATGAATTCTGCAAATACGTTTCAAGGAGAATGCGTTTGCGCATGCGTAAGCGAAAGTAGTAGATGGAGTTTATAAAATTTATACTAGACCATTTTTGCACTAATCCCGTTTTCAACATTAATATAGATATGACAAGGAAAATTCGTAAGCGAAAGTACAAAGTGTAATTTAATAAAATTGATATGGGGCCATCTAGGTACCGACCCGCACAATTCCTGAAAATTTCATCAAAATTAGATTAACGGCAGCAGGTGTTATGCCCATCACGTGGATTTGATTACAGGCAGAAACGGAACCAAATTTCTTCCTTGATATCTAAAACGTAAAACAAGAGTACAAATTTTCGATTCTGAATAATGAAAACATTTAACATATGTCAAGCCTTAGGGGCTTGTTCAAACTGTGATAGTAATTTAGTTTCGTGCTAAATAATATTGTGCGAAAAGATTTTGTAGAGGTACTTATTAAAATGTGTTAGTTGATCTGATTCATTAAAATCTTCAGCTAGTGGCAAACACTAGGGTGTAAAAAAGTTTGGGCATTTTGCATCTTATTTAGTTTTTAATTGCTTTACAAATTTAAGCTTATTTAATATTAGTTTTAAACCCACAGATACAACTACATACTATGTTTTTTTTTAAAGACACAGGCTTTTTGTCTATTTTCTTATTTAATAAATGGTTGTTGCAGCTTGATACGGCTGTTATTACAACCGTTAATAAAACATGAGTTATAGTATACTGTCTGTTGCTAAACGTGTTTTAAATCTATTTCTAAATATTAGATTTTAGGCCTAATAAAAGTGCATTGCAATAGTTACCCAGAATAAATGCTGAGTTGGCCCGTTTTTAAATCGGAACCCGGATATTGGTCCCAATTATGGAAGGGTGGACCATTTGTCAATAATATTGGCTTTTTATGATTCAGCATTTTCCTATGATCTGGTTTGCATATGATATTTGTTCTCTATATCTTTTGAGAATCCATTGACTGCAGGAATGTGTCTGATATGGTTCAGTTCTTTATATTGATTCTTAAACTTATGTAGAAGTGAAGAATCGCGATTTTGAGATAATAACGATGCATTGAAATATTGTCAATTGCACATCCATGTTTAATTTGGTTTCTACGCACAGTAATAACAAATACGTTCTTTAAACAAATTATTCTTGAAACGTTTCAAAACAATTTATAAATGATTCAAGAAATAATTACATCAAATTATTTAATTACTTCATAAATAACTGAATTTAACACTTCCATTTTATAGCTCAAGCCTTTTTTGATACTAAATATCACAATCTATATGAATAATTAATTAATATTGAACTGTAATAATCATTATTGATATCAAAATTAAAATGACAGGCTAAACATCAACATTATAAACATCGAATTAAAACATTTATCAATGCAAATCTAATACAATATTTTTATATTATATTAATTTTAAAAAATATTTTTGTATACAAAAACAAAACAATCTAATGTAAGGTTATAGTTGTGCGAAGTAATGCTGTTTTTGCTGTAGTGGTGTATTTAATAATATAATAAATCATTATGTTAAAAAGTGTATTAGTTTAATTCATTTAACAATATATATATATATATATATATATATATATATATATATATATATATATATATATATATATATATATATGTATATATATTTAAGTATATTATTATAACAGTGTTAAATGCATTTTTTACCTGACGTTTTAACAGTGTTGACAATCACAACCTATTTAATACTGATCTTTGTTTTTTAAATCATACTATGTTGCATCAAACAAACATACATATATACTCAACAATATAATACAGTATAATACATAAGAAATTATTTAATCTCTGATTTATTTTCTAGGCTCGTGGATTTGCTGACAAGTTGATTTCGAAAATTCTCGAAGTGTACACTGAAGGAGACATTCAATCAAAAATGTATTTGGAATCTAATAAACTGAAACTTAACTTAGACATGTTCTCTTGTTATGATGATTTGCTCAATGCTTTTGAAACTAACTGTTTCAGTATTCCTACGGTAATTTATTTTTTAAATTTCAGTATTTTTTTATCTCATCAGATCACTTGTTGCTAGCGATTTTGGTACCTGTTCGTTATGCGCCCCACCAAAAAATATAATTTAATTAATGAAACAATATCAATAATAAATAGAAACAAATGTTTATTTTTTTAACAATTTTAATTTTGTTATTTATATAAAAAGCGTGAAAGTTTACGATGTCTTCTGATATCTGTTCAAAAGGATCATTCCTATAAACTTACTACGCCACATAATTTCTGCTAAATAACTTCTTAAGAAGTATCTTTTTGTATGCCCTCTTTTCATATTTCTTGGTCATGCACGACACCGAAAATCTTTTTTAAATTATACATTTATAAAATGTGGTTTAGTTACTAAATTTTAGTAGATAAATTAAAATTAAATGTAATGTTATCGGTCAAGAAGAATAAACGTAACTACGTCAATTTGATTTTATAAACATGTGGCTTTAATAAATGCCAATTTAATCTTTTTTTTTGATGGTGCATATAACAAACAGGTACCGCGAGTTTTTAATAAATATATTATTAATATCTTAGTCCTTAATACTTTAAAATTGTATCTTTACATATACTAATCAATACCATATTAAACTGACAACTGAAATTTTCATAGAAAAGCTTAGAAACCTTTATTTTATTCATATGCAGAACCCCTGTTAATCGGCTTTTGGATTAACCGGCGTAGTGTGAAATAAAAAAAATAAAAAAACAGAAAATGAAGCGCTTCAAGGAAGATGGTGGAGAGGGGGGAGGGAGGGCGTTGTTTATTGGAGCTAGATATTATTACATTGTATTCTGGTATATTTGATTCCGTTAGCGTAAAAAACGCTCGGACCGAGCTTTTATGTATTGAAATTAATCATGAGTGATTCTAGTTAGATTGGGCTATAGTGCCATGGAAGAAGAAGAAGAAGATTCCAGTGCGTAACGTAAACGCTTTGTTGTGATTAGGGAGACGCGACTCCGGGCTCTGAAGAGAGTTGATAATGGTGACCCTGCGGCAAAAATCTGTCTAGAACTGAACGTGGAGAAAAGTACAGTCAAAGACAGGTGGAGGGACAGGCGTTCAAGTGAAGAGGTTTCCCTAAAAATTGAATCAGACAAAACTCATTCAGCTCACTACAAGTATGAAAAACCATCCTCCAGCATTGTTGATAAAGCTTAGTGCTTGTGGTTTCTTCAAAAACGTCGGAGAAATAGGCCCATCAGCGGCCCAAATTTCAAAAAAAGAAAGGCGCGAATTTGTAGTGAGTGATGGATGGATCGGCAAATGGAAAAAGCGATAGTAACGCGGTTCAACTACGACTACAGACGTTCTAAGCATGAAAAGATTCTGCATTTTAAAATTCTGTAAATGTTAAAAAACAAAAGAAAATAACAGATTTTTTTCAAAAAATAACTATGCAGTCATTATTAATTTGTATATTGTGCACAGTTCGTCTTTTTCTATATTTTCAAATACATAGTAAAATGTATACATTTATATCAAATACGTCATAAAACAGTGTTATTCTATATTTCTGTTGATATTTCCTTTTGAAATACCTAAACTTCGGATTAACCGGCCAAAAAGGGAACGGCCAGGGTCCCGGTTCCGAGGTGGCCGGTCAACAGGGGTTCTACTGTAAATATATGTATAAATACTGTTAAAATCAAACTTTCAGAAGTTTTACAAGTCTTTGATTCTGATTGATCCCTTAATTTTATTTTTTCAGAACACATACTTCATGAAACATATGTACAAATTGGCCAACATTTGTGTGAAAGACGTGACCTCCACTAAGGCCGTGACAGCAATCCAGACAGTTTGCAGAGATGAAATGGAATTCATAAATAATCTTGGCATTAAAATTGAGTAAATTATGTTATGAAAGAAATATTTTATAGAAGTGTTAAAAATACATTAATATAAAGTAAAATTGTGCCTTTGTTTCTTCGATTCATCCTAGATTCAATAAGTTACAAACTATCTTTGTAATTAACATATGGTCCTTATTATTACTAAAAATTTATTTCATCTCGATTATGCACTACTACTCAGTTTTCACACATAGTTTACAATTACAATGAATGTATACTGCTAGGCCCATTGCACTTATATATGTTAAATTAGATAATTAATGGATGTCATTTTATCATTAATTAATGGACTGATAAGATAATTAATGGATGTCATCTTATCATTAATTAATAAGGATTGATTGGAATTAGTTTCTATTCCATGTAATACGCCATTATGGAACCACCTGATTAAGGAAGAAAAAAAAGGTAAATTCAAATCTACTCCAAATTCTTTTTCTAATTTGTTACAATTGCACCCAATAGATGCCCAAATTATGAAATCAGTTGTCATAACCAACAATAGTTTTACAGTTAGGATTATAGAAAGCACGTTTAAGATAGGTATCAATAATACAGCATGGGAAAAAAAAAAAAAAAATTGTTTACTATTAATAGAAGTATATATGTCGCCAGAATGCCTATAGATGCAATTCCTAGGAGAAAATAATAGCAGTGCAATTTAAAACAAGAAAACTGTATACTATTAATAGAAATATATGTCACCAGAATGCGTATAGAATCAATTCCTAGGAGAAAATAATAGCAGAGAAAATTGAAAACAGGAAAACTATTTGCTATTAGTTGAAGTACATATGTAGCCAGAATGCGTATAGATGCAATTCCTAGGGTAAAGAACCCTTGATGACAGATGACAGAACCTGCTTTAAAACGAATTGTAATATATCTTTAAAAAAGTATTCCTTTTATATAGTTATTTTTATTATTTATTAAATAAATAAAAAGTTATTTTAAATGCAAAACCATACAAAATTAACATTTACCGATGTCAACAACGTTAAGAATTTTCTTATAAGGATTGACGTATTTGCTTATATTCATTGTTATGTTTTTAAATTTGTTAGTTTTCGAACAGTCTATTTTTTAACAATGGAACGACAACTTTCATTGAAAAAAAAAAAAATAGAAATAATTTTAGTTTGTGCTTCCGTGTTTTTTTTCTCAAACCAATACAGAGGAAATAATGAGCGATTCATTAAATGTAGTTTCACGAACTTAAACTCGTCAAAGTAAAACAAGGATTGTCATTAGAAAAGTTGCTCCAAAAGGGTTACTACTTCTTGGTAGAATTGAATTTGATCATATTAGCAAAAGGAAATCCGCTTTTGGCAGCTATGCGGCTTGGCCAATAGCTTCACCTAGCTATTGAGCGTCTAATATATTACGGTCCTCTAATGTGCTTTACAGTAACATTACGCTATCCTCACCAAGCATTGTTCTGGTGTAACGAGAGGCTTTCAGATGGGACAAATTGGTCAGCTGTAACGTTTACAGATGAATCCAGATTTTTCCTTCGAAACGATTCTCGACGTCCAAGAACTCACTGGGAGAGTTCACATGGTCAACGCACTAGACCTCATCTCTGGTGACAGCTTTTGGTGGAGGTGGCGTCATAGTATGGGCCGTGATTTACGTGGGTGGCCGTACCACACTTCAGATTACAACTGATAGCACAGCGATGCAGCAAGGAAATCATCAGTGAGTACTTACCATCTACCAGAGACTTGCATAGACATGATTTTATATTTCAGGATGATAATTCTAAGCAACTGATAATGCAGGTTTGCATTGGGTATCCGAGAGGTTATTGTTCTGCATGGTAAAGAAATGGGACTAGTTTTTTTTTTTTTTTTTTTTGTTTCTGACTAATTGGGAGAGGCAACATTTTTAGTTTTCTGATATTTTCTTCAAGTTGGGAAGTCTTCGGTTTGTATGCCGATAGTACCGACTTTTGTTATTTTTCTTACGGCATTATTATTGCAAAAGTCGGCCTCGAATGAATTAGTTGTACTATTAACACATTTTGTAGTTTTTTCACATCCATTTGACATTATCCCATGTTCATGAAAGGCGCATTTACTACATATAGATGAAATGATAGGATCCTCGCGGTTATGAAAGCTTTGAAGATGTCCAGCAATGAGGCAAATAGTACATGGATAGGAGTTAGAAATATATGAGTAGATGTAAAAGGCCGGTTCTGGCGCAGGACTTCGAAGCATCGGCCCCCATGGTTTCCCGTTTATAATTCTAACCCCTATGAACCACCTCCTTATCTAGCAGACTCCATTTATCCGATCTAACCTCTTACCTTTTTTCTCTCTCCTAGTAGACTATTTTGAAAATTTATTTTATTTATCTCAATTTTAGTATAGTATGTACGGCCTCTTTTTTCATTTTTCCCAAGCACATTGTCTCGTATTCTAGAGAGAGAAATAATGTATTGAAAATCAGTGCTGCCCAAACACATTGGGTTGCTATAATACACAGCGTACTGATTTATCCTTAGTTGGATATAATATATATATATATATATATATATATATATATATATATATATATATATATATATATATATATATATATAAAACTTATGTTCGTTCCGAGGACTTAAAATAAAAAAAAAGGAAAAAAAGGGAACTAAATGACACGCACACTTGTTGAGAAAAGAATGACTTTATTGCCTTAGTAATCCTCTAAACCATACATAGTCTTAGAGAGTGTTTACATCTTTGAGTTAGGATTAAGTTGTATACAGTTACACGGTTACATTAACTCCCCCCTGCCAGTTTACGAACACTTTTCATAAACTTCACTCCAATAGTACACTCTGAACACACACAAACAAAAAAAAAAAAAAAGCAAAAAAGAAATAATCCTCTGCCAAGTAAACACCCAAAAATATGAAACATAATACAATAATACAAATAAATACAAAATTCTTATGTCTAAACTTATGAACTACTGAACAAAAAATAATACAGAACATCTCATGAAATCGACATCTGTCGAAAAAACGAAAAAAAACCAATTCTCAATGCACCTAATCTGATTCCGTAGAAAAGAGGATACCCATGCATTATCAGGGTTGTTTATCTCCCCCACCGGAATGTTTAATTACTCTATGTGAACAGTTCTTCGTTTCCTCGGCTCTTTGATACTCTGTATGGTCACTACATTGTGTTCGCGTATCACAATCACCTTGAATGGTCCCTCATAACGTATCGCCTCCTTAGTTCTGTTCGGTGTCAGTTTTCGATAAACGATAGTCCCTATTCTAACATCCTCCATCCTATCCCGTACCCGGATATTCTCCCGTGCCACTCTCCTACTCTTTTCCGCTGCGATCCTCCTGTGTGCCTTCTCCCACATTGTTACGAGGGCTACCCTATTGCTTACTAATCTCTCTGCTAACCCTTCGTCTACTACAGTGCTCCCTCCGTCTCTTCGCCGTTCTCGAAGTCCGAAGAGTACTTCAAACGGGGAAAATCTTGTAGCAATATGTATAGAATGATTATATGCTGCTACCGCCTTTGGCATCGCGAGATCTGCCTCCAATCCCTTGTCTACGTGGAATACTCGCAAGTGGTCTCCCAGCGTACTGTGCAACCTCTCTATCCCTCCCCTACTCTTGGGGTGTCCCGGGGTGTTAATATGCCAAGCTATCTCTAATGCTTTCATCTCGTTTCGTAGATTTGCGTTATCGAATTCTCTCCCTCCGTCAGACGAGATCGTATCCGGTATCCCATAGAATTGGAACCATGTTCGTAGAGCCGCGATATCTAGAATGGAATAAGTATTAGAATGTAAGATAGAATGTAAGGTAGAATAAGGTAATGTGAGACACTCTCACTATGTTTAGTATTAAATCTAATTATAATATCTTTAGAGTCTATCTGTCCCTCAGTAGCCTCATTATATATATATATATATATATATATATATATATATATATATATATATATATATATATATATATATCATGTAACTTGTACTCTGCTTAATAAAGTTATTTTTAAAGCTTACACTCATCGACTTTGTTAACTGGCGCTCGAACAGGACAGCATCCACCTACATCTCACATGTAGCTCTGATCGCTGCTTCAGAAGAACTTTGAAGGACTTGCAAATTCTCCACTGCTCTCAGGTTTTATTTGCAAGTCGGCCCACTTATCTAAGGTACCCTAGCTGATAACAGATCAATGAGTCGTGAGTTAAAGATTTTACTTTATTTTTTAGTTGCAAGAATTACATTTTTGTTTAGTTTAAATAAATTGCTAAATTATATCATAAAATATTTAACAAGAAAGCAATTTGAATAATTTATTGTTTTTGAAATGGAGGTAATTTGCGAAATTGAAGTAATATAAAAAAATAAAACTTTCTTGTTACATGTTGATTAAATCATTATTGAATAATTTAAAGATTTAATGTTGAAAAAACAAATAATTTGTTGTTTATTATTAAAGAATTAAAGTATGTAAGAAAATAATTAATTATAAGTGAATAATATATAATTTATAACTAATTAATTGTAAGTGAATAATATATAATTTATTAATATTAATTAGAAGTATTTAAAGAACATGGCATCCTTAATGATGTATATGAAATAATGCAGTAATATTCCATTTTTTGATGGTGAATCAGATAATTTGAAGAATTTTATAAATGTTGTGAGACAATTAAGAAATGAATTCTGAAATCGAAATAATTCATATAAAGAATTAAATTAATGTAGATTATTAAATGACGTACTTGCTCATCTCACCAAAGGAGCAGATTATATTAAAAGAATTTCTAATTTTTAAAATATTGATAATTTATTAAACTAAATTGAATATATGTTTGATAATAAAAGAAAAATCAATTAAAGAATTAAATAATCATTTTAAAAAAGGAAAATTTCTGGATGTTAAATTGCATAAGTTTTTATTCTTAAATATTAAAATATAATTTTTAGCATCATGACTCAATTCCAATTATTTTCGTTTCTGCATACAAAACTAAAATTTAATTATTAATATTTTCTTAAAAGACAAGATTTAAAAAATGATTTATGTTAATTTGATATTTGAATAAAATTAAAAATTAAGAATAAGTAAGCGAATAATTAATTGTAAGAATATATAATTTATGAATAATTAGTTATGGGGTTAGATTTAATTAAATAAATAAATAAAAATTTCTTGTAAAAGTATTTGAAAATTAAGAATTGACCTTCATAATACAAGACCTTACCAAAGTTTTAAAGAATTTATTTTTTATTTAGTAAGAAAGGGGTTAGAAAATATCCCTAAATAGTAAATAATAAAGTTAAACGAGTTTTTATTTTTAATGTAAATTTAATTTTTATAGGTCTGGTTTTTAATATTTCAACATATTCGTTTAAAATCATAAATTTGCCATAAGAAATAAGTTAGCACCAAGAGCATCCCAATAATAACATCTACAGAAACGATGGACCAATTAATTTTTGTTTTTTTATCCTAGTTGGATTTTTTATAAATAATAATAAGGGAATAATTACCCTCAACTGGAGTAGAAGTATGTCTTCTATACATCCCTAAAATGGGATTGTTACTTAGCAGTTTTTTGTAAAAGGGAAAAACCCTTAATGTGGAGTAGCCGTAAAGCCTCCCTTTATCCCTGATATAATATATATATATAATATTTTTCAATGGTAAGGAGATAGAAAAATCTTCTCCATACACCCAGAGTACTGTGGTTGTATTTAAATTGCACCAAACGGTTAAAGGTTAAAATCCTATAATTTTAATGGGATGTTAAAGATGTTATTTTAATTTAATTTTAGAGATGTTATTTTAATAAAGAGTAGTAACTCTGTGCACTTAACACCATGGTCTTAAAAAATAAAGGAATAAGTTAAATATAGTTAGTTTAATGAATTTTAGAAAATGCTATTATAAATAATACTTACGAATAATGTGATTAACTATGAAATATATTATAAAATATTTCGTTCAGAGATAATAATTTTAAATAATTGATAATTT